>BDUI01000007.1:2514158-2546220 GCA_002335545.1 Apodemus speciosus
AAAAAAAAAAAGAAAAGAAAAGAAAAGAAAAGAAAGAAAAAAGAAAAAGATGGGGGGAGGGAAAGAGAAGAGGGGAAAATAGCAATTCTCAACCACGAGGTTAAAGGGCGTTAATCCGTGTTCACCAACATCACTTACTTATCAGAATGGTCCGTGAATGAATAAATGAGTGAATGAATGAATGAGTTAAGTTCATTGCCACTAGATGGCAGTAGAGCCTCATTTACAAGGACTGAGCTAAACTACACACAGGGTGTTTGCTCCTGACCAGAGAGAACAGTGTGGAGGGAACTGACCCTCCGGGGGCCATCCCCTCCCCCATCCTATCTCTGCCAGCTCTTGCCGGTCACAAACAGCCCCCCTCTCCATTTAATACGTACTACTCCGCCTAGGCTGCAGTGACAAAAGCCCAGACCAAGTGGCTTAAGCACTCCTTCTCTCTCAGTGCTTGGGGTTGGAAGGCCATTGTCCTAGTTTGCTGCCCGGAGCTGTGATAAAACACCAAGCCCCAAAGCAACCTGTCAAGAGGACAGGGTTTATCAGTGCTTATAACCCAAGGTCCATCGTGAAGGGAAGTCAAGGCAGGAAACTGAAGCGCAGGCCCCCTTCCCCAGAGGCGGCCCCACCCGCAGTGAACTAGGCTCTCCCACATCAATTCACAGAGAAAAGGCTAGCCCACGGACATGTCCACAGGCCAGTCTGATGGAGGCGTTTTCTCAACGGAGGTTCTTTTCCCCCAGAGGACTCTAGTTTGTGTTAAAGTGACAAAATAATGTCTGGGTTCAAAGTGCTAGCTGAAAGAAAGAGTGATCATTTCCAGGGTTTCTTCCTCTTCTGTGAGAATACCAGCTCTCGGGGCTTAGGTCATGTCCTACGACCTCAGTTAACCATCAAGACTTCCCAGTGAGGGGGCAGAGGCAGGCGGTATAGGGTTTTTACGCAGTGTGCACACATTCCTATGTATACTTCGACCATTTCTAGATGTACAGCTAGCATGGTGTAGATGCTACTCTGTTTATGGAGTGAAAGAAAAAGCTCTCTCTCTCTCTCTCTCTCTCTCTCTCTCTCTCTCTCTCTCTCTCTCTCTCTCTCTCTCTGTGTGTGTGTGTGTGTGTCCAACATTTGTTGGTTGAATCCCCAAACACAGGTGACTGATTGTGTTAAAACTTGACTTAGAGAATGTGCCTGCTTCTCTGTATGCTCAGAAACAGTTGACAATTCCCAGCCTCTCTGGCTATAAGGTATGGCTTGGTGAATAGAGGTTTTGGCTGGTGGGAAATGGGAAATGCTAAGTCTCATGGCCAGCTCCTGTTTTCATCGTCGTCATCGTCATCATCATCATCATCATCATCATCATCATCATCATCACCACCACCACCATCATCATCCATTCTTTACTTTCCCTGGGACCCACGTTTATGAACTGGGAGGTATCATTGGCAATCCAACTCTAAATAAGCCCATGACTCCTGGAAATTTCAGAACATCATAATGGGACCTCCCATACAGCAAGGCTGGATCACGTGAAGAAAATAAATGCTTTATTGGTTTTGGTTTCTTTTCTTTTTTTTAAAGGACTTTAAATTCTGTTTTTATGTGGAGTGCTTTTCTGGGGAAGACTTTTTTGTGTGCTGGTGCTCACACACATGCGTGGGCACGTGCACACAAACTCGTGAACACAGACGTGTGCATGTCGGTGCACATGCTGGTACACTCACACAGACACACATTCAGGGAAGCAGGGAGGGAGGGAGGGAGAGAGGGAGGGAGGAATTATTCTCTGTCACTTGAGAACAATGACTGATGTCTTGTGACCAAGAAGGGACAAAAACCAGGTCAAAGTCGACCTGTTGAATGAGACCTGAATCTTTGACTTTCAGAGCCACGGCGTTGACTAGCCTTGCATTTATCCAACCCTAAGACCTCTTATTAACAAAACAGTAAATTTTGTATCATTTCAGGCATTTAGAGAGTCTTTCCAATGACCTGTTTCTCTGTCTCTTCTCCCCCTGCCCCTCCCTCTCTCTTAAAGCAAAACTCCTTTGTAAACATGTTCAGATTCTTACTAACTCACGTAGCTTTCTTCCCTCCTCCTTCCCCTCTTCCTCCTCCCCTCCTCCTCTCCTTCTTCTCCCCACACCCCCTCTATGTTCATTGGTGCTTTGCCTGCGTGTGTGCCTGTGTGAGTGTGTCAGAAGCACTGGCACTGGAGTAGTTACAAACAGGTGTGTATGAGCCTCCATGTGGGTGCTTGGAATTGAACCCGGGTCCTCTGAGAGAGCAGTCAGTACTCTCAACTGCTGAGCTATCTCTCCAGTCCCCCCCCCCCGCTGATGCAATTCCCCCAAGAAACTGCAATCTGGGGTGTCACCCTGCTTTGACGTTGAGGGGGTTTTTCCCGAAGGTGAGGTCTGTTGGGAAAACTTGCAGCTGCTGGCTCCTGTCCAGCTTCCTGCTTCAAGACTGGACCGATCCCACTGGCGTGAGTTAAATGGGAGACTCAACTTTCAAGAAATCAGACTGTGAAGTCACCCCCTAGTGTGGGGTGTTCTCTGCAGTGGGGATGAAGCGGAGTGGGCCTGGAAGTCGCATTTGTGTGTCAATGGCGCCCTCTAGTGTCCACGAAGCTTCACTTGCATGACGGTTTTGAGGTTATTTCAGAGACAAGCCTGCGCCCAGTCCTTGCCACAATGCTTTCTCCACTGCTTCTACTAAAGCCTCACCCTAGCCCTGCCCGGGGATGTTGCCAGGGCACTCCCTGAAGTTCATGCTAACCGGTCTGTGAAGCCAGACAGCTCTTTGGATGATCTTGAAATGAAAGCGTGTCTACGACAGGAAGCAAGGGCAAACAACTCCTCTTTTCTGCTTGTCTACTGTGGAAGGGCCGGGCGACCGCGGAGTCTCCCTTTGTTTCCCAGCAGCATCTGCCTCCTACTTCTGGACTCATCTCAGATCATTCACAACAGCTAATTTACCTCCTCACCCTTCTGGAAGCATCTCCGGGAAGCAAGATGAAAACCAGCCGGGCCCTTCGTCGTCCCACTTCCGGGCCCTGTGACTCCAAATGCCCCCTTGAAACGATAGCTCCTCCGCACACGGCTGTTTAGCCCTTCCTTGAAGGATGGACTCACACGTGCTGGCACGTGTGCACAGACACACAGGCTTGCGTGTCTACACACACACATACCTTCTACAACCTGATTGTAAACAGGACGCACGGTGAGATGGTGCAGTGCCCACTATTTAGCTTTATCAAGCCAGGAATGGCAGCTCATGCCTGTAATCCTAGCACGTTGGAGGCTAATTCAGGAGTGTTACCACAAATTTGAGGCCATTCAGGGCTATGTAGTGAGTGTACAGTCAGCCTGGACTTCTGTGTGTAAGCTTGCCCCCCCCCCCCAAAAAAAAAACGTTAAAAATTTACCAACAAAGATGGCAGTAGCATTATATTGGCAAGCTCCTTTTTTCTCTTCAGGGCATGCTCAACCTGCAGTCTGTGGACTGCGTGGTGCCAAGGGTACCTGTGAAGGTGACCCAACACTTAAGACACTTAAGAGACTCTTCCCACCCCGATTTTTGGAAACCTCAAATATGTGTTTATCAAATATAAACTTTTGGGGGCGACAGCTTCGTGTCACAAGTGTCAAAGGGTTAGATACACACCTTCAAGCCTTCCCTCCCCAAGATTCCCCCATCTTTATTTACAGCACCCCAACTATGTCTTTGTGCATTGGCGTTAGGGGTTTGCAGCTGCCCGGAGAAGATACTTTTTTTTTTCAGAGTTCCTATGTGAGGGCTGTATCTTCGCTGATACCCAGGTAAAGTGTCCACAGGCCTCGGCCGAGCGCACAGCAGCTTTTACCTCGTGGAGCGCGGATGTGCTAAGAGAGGTTTGAGATAGTTGTGTGCATAAGAGAGAGAAGTGCGTCTCTCCATTCTCTGTTCCTTCCAGAGCCTCTTCGTGTCCTAAGGAGACCGCGCACGGCGGAAACTAAAGAGGACGCTCCGTTTCCCTTGTGGTTGGGGTTGGGTGGATGCAGGTCAAATCCCATCATGAACGATCCCTATGGGTACAAAGCCCATAGGTCATAAAATATCAGGGCTGTCATGCCTGGGTGATTGATTGACTGTGGGTGAAACGCCAAGAATAGAGCCTGGCACCTAATACGGGACACCTACAGACCAGATGCTACCTCTTGCGTCTCCCACCATGAGGC
Organism: Apodemus speciosus; assembly: GCA_002335545.1. Taxonomy (NCBI): domain Eukaryota; kingdom Metazoa; phylum Chordata; class Mammalia; order Rodentia; family Muridae; genus Apodemus; species Apodemus speciosus. The sequence continues at coordinate 2,518,376 of BDUI01000007.1, forward strand.
CTGGGCTTTCGTCAGGGGTCTGCTGGAGATGAAGGATGGCCGTTCAGTTCCCAGCAGCCCCGGGAGCGAGCTCCAGCTGTCCCCAGCAGGCTGCCCTCTTAGTTTCTTCCTCCTCCTCCTCCTCCTCCTCCTTCTTCTTCTTCTTAACATATCCCTTGCAAAGTATCTCTGTGGTTGAAGTCCACATTTCGAACAAAGCAGGGTTAGCTTTGCAAGCTTGTTCCCAGCCCGGAAACTGCTGGCTTTGTGATGTCCCGGTTGGCAGGAAAGACGTCAGGAAGCCATTGGGATGATAGGTGATTTACGAAGGGCCCTGAAGGGAGGGATGGGGGTCTCTGAAAACGTGGTAGGGTAGAACCAGATTTTGTACACAACAAGGAAAGTCCGCTCCCATTGTTAAAAGAAAGCCAAGGATTCCTTTAAGAAGAAATTGACTCCCTCTGCAAGACAGGAAATCTCAAGGCACTCACTGGACAGGGAGGGAGACGGGCACCTCCCCACAGTGACTCATCGACTTCTCCTGAACCCAGAAACTCAAGGCCAATTAAGAGTGGGTTTTTGACACATCTCCTCTTACTACATCCCCCAAGAATGTACCCTGGGGGAACTTCACACCCTACAGCATACCCTCTCATGCTTACTATTGTAGTCATAGCCCAGTGCCTTCTGCACTGTCCCTGGCAAGCTCCGATACACAGTGTGCCCTCCTCTGTCAATCAGGGGATTCCGTCATCCTCGTAACCGCCTTCCTGGAACTCTTTGGTGGCACAGCCTTCAATGTTATGAACCAGCAAAAGATGTGCATTGATTTCATCCCAGGGTTCGGGGTTCCCTGCCCCTCACTTCAGACCCACAGGGGCCTACACTCGTCATTTGTGAAGACACCAGGCACGCATGGTTGGGGACTGGCTGAGGAGTTTCCTTGGGAGGTGTTAGAAGATGAAAAAGAGGACGGTGACAGTGGGAAGTTCTGCCGAGCTAACTTGTTCACTCAGAGATGAGGAATTGTGTGTGAGTTTCATCTCCGCGAAATTACCCTCCCTCGCCAAATACTCGCCCCGATCACAGAGAAACAGGTTCAGGGAAATGAACACTCTTCACGGAGGAATGAGGAAACGACAGGAGAGACTTGCTGCTTGGGTTTGTCTCCTCCAGAGCCCGGGTGTGGAGACCGAGGGGGCGGAAGGGCACACAAGCTGAGTTGTTCACCTGGTGAACTACTCTGTACCCCTCGTGCTGTGTAGACCTTGGCCATGCTTTATCAGTGGACCACTGGGCTGCCGAGGAGCTAGAGGGGCTTGGAGGCTTAATTATGACAGCATGACATGACTTCTTTCTGGGAGGGTTCCCTTGGCTGCGTTGGTGACAATTAGCCACTTGGATTGTCACCAGAGTTAATTACATATCTCACAGGAAAGGGCATTAGCTTGGGATCCCTTCTACTTCCACCCTCTGTAGAAGTTTCTGGAAGCATCTGCACTCTGATTACGGTTGCCAGAGAGAAGACAAGATGTCCTGTTAAGGCTGGATTCCGGATGAAAAATAAACGCGTCAAAATAGTTTTTCTTGGATTTTTGTTCCCGTGCATGGGTATTTTGTCTGCATATATGTCTGTGCATCGTGTGCATGCCTGGTGCCGGAGGAGGCCAGAAGAGAGCGTCATATCCTCTGGGACTGGAGTCACAGATAGTTATGAGCAGCCTTCGGGATGCCCAGGTCCTCTGGAGGAGCAGTCAGTGCTCTTAACTGTGTGACCATCTTTCCAGCCCAATGGCCTGTCTTTTAAATTGACAAGGTGACATTTTTATGGCATTTGACAAGATGTTTGGGAATAAGTATGCACGGTGAATGGGCAAATCCAGCCCATTAGCACTGAGTCAGTCCACATAGCTGTCTCTGTGGTAAGATGCTCACAGTCTACTCCGAGTGCTCTGAACCGCACAGCACACTGGTGATCACTGCGATTAGTCACCACGTTACACAATAGATCTTCCTCTTTAACTCCCATCCCACCTGTCCAACTGGAATGTGCTCGTCGACCCACAGCACCTCAGATCTAGCCCCCATGTGACACTCTGCCTTAGTGAGTTCAACTGTTACCTTCTCTCTCTTTTTTTAAATTTAAATTTATTTATTTATGTACTTATTTATTTGCTGCTTATGTGTGGGCGCCATGCCTTCTTGTCTGTCTGTGTCTCAACCATATGCATGCTGGTGTGCCTGGAGGCCAGAAGGGGGCGTCAGATCCCCTGCAACTGGAGTCACAGAACCGAAGTTGGGAGCTGCCATGTGGGTGCTGGGAATTAAACCCCAGACAGTGCTCCTAAGCATAGGATCATCTCTCCAGTCCTGACTGTTTTCTCTAAAATTATTTATTTGTTCTCTCTTCTCTGTTCTTTCCCTCTCTATCTCTGACTCTGTCTCTCTCTCTCTCTCTCTCTCTCTCTCTCTCTCTCTCTCTGTGTGTGTGTGTGTTAGTATCGATGCAGGTCATAGTTCAAGTATAGAGGTCAGAGGACAACTTTCCAGGAGTGGGTTCTTTCTTTCCACTTTGTTTTTGAGACATGGTCAGTCTCGCTTGTTTTTTACCCCTGTCCAGGGACTTTTGGCGGATTCTCCCATCTCCATCACCCATCCCTCGAGTTTGGATGGGTGTGGGCATCCAAACTCAACTCCTCACACTTGCGTAGCAAACATTTTGCTGACAGACCCATCTCCTCAGCTTGAAGTAGAATCTTCTTGCTGTAACCCTTCTGGAAGTGGAAAAGAAATTCTCCAGAGAGACATGTGTCTCCTTCCTAACCTCTGGCTGTCCGGCTCTTGAGACAGACACTATGCAACAAGGAATTGGAGTTTCCCGAGGAATAACACACTGGGAAGGGGAAGGCTGAATCCTGGCGACAGCTAGAGGGAGGATCTTGTCCACCAGGAAGGGAATTCACACAGTTCTGACAACGTGTTGGAGCAGCTTGCAAACTGGAGACAGGCAGAGACAAGGTAAGGTAGTCGTGGGCAGGGTTGACCAGGATTACTTAGTTATGCATACTTCTTGTCCTCTGTTTAAACCTGAATCTCATGTCTGGGCCCCAAAGATAGACTTGAGAAGGCCTCTGGGCCTCATTAGTGTTTCCTCTTACTGTGGCCATATTGGATAAATAGCCTTTAAAAAAATTTTTTTACCACTATTTGTGGCTTTAATTGGCATATTGAGGATGAGTGGCTAAGCTTAGGCGTTAAGGTTGATAACTCCAGTACTGTTGGCATCAAAAGACCAGTTTTGCAGATCGCTCCAAACTTGGGCTGTCACACAGAGGTGTCACCTGTTGCTGAGACTACCACATACCTTCTCTGTGCTGTGGAAGCCCACTTTCCACAGTCACCTGCGGACAGATTACCCACAGCATATATGAAGAGAGACCTTTCCCCACTTTCGCCCCCTTTTTTATTTCTTTTCCCCTTTGTCTTTCTCTCTCTCCCTCTTTGTCCCCAGTAAAACGTCTTACACGCAGAACTGCTTTGGCCTGGTGTGCTATGTCGAGCCGCTATTCTAACACATCAAGTACCATCACTGTGTCCTTAAGCTTACAACGGAAGGATGAGTCTTGTGCCTCCTGGTGGCAGGAGAGCAGAAAAGAGCAAATCCCACGGCCTCAAGGACCTTTTCATAAGATCCTTCATCCCACGGTGGCGGAGAACCTGTACTACGTAACCGCAGGCCCCCTCACCTCTTAATACCACCACAAAGAAAAAAAAATTACATTTCGATGGGTATTTCGAAGTAGACACATTTCATCCATAACAATATGATAGCTCTAGCTTGAATTTTTTTGAGCAAATTTTTATACCATTTTCCCCAATGACTGTACCAATTTATATTGCCACCCACAGTGTGCAGAGAAGAACAAATATTTTGAAAGCATAACTGTATCCCATGCAATATTAGAATGCTAAACTATACTAAGACTGGTCAACCTTTACTTAGGATCCCAACATCACAGAGCATTCTGACTCTTTGATTTGCCAAGGTTAGGATCCCCACAAGAGATTCCCTGAAATTCAGGCTCTTGGGCTTCCAGGTTCTGCCAAGGCTGTGAATTAGGAGAATGGTCTCTCCTGGTGCTTTGTCAGGATGGCCACCAACCTGGTTTTGTTCGCAGGTATCCTGCTGGTGGCAGCAGTAACTTCTTCAATAAGACACACACACAGTGGCAAACAGCCTGCCTCGTGGAACGTTCCAGATGAAAACAAGCTGCACTCCGCTCTGGTAGGAAAAGGTGCTAAGCTCAGTTCAGTTCTGGTAACCTGATTCCTTAAGCCGACTTTGGGGCAGGAGGGCCTGGATCCTGTTAAGGAAGCTTCTCCGGCAGTGGATCAAAGGTTGGCCATTCTGATTTTGCCATTTCCTCCCTCTTTTGTTCTGGGCTTTCTCAGACAAAGGCAAGTTCTGAGAGGAAAAAGTCAGACCGCAGTGGTTTTGTAAATAGCTAGAAACTCTACCCAGCTTGATTATAGTCCTTTAGCTGCAGCCTCAGTAAAGACCTAGACTCAGGTAAAGCTCTGCAGAAAGGAAGGACTCGTTGGCATCTCACCTCTGGGGAAAGGGGTTGAGGAAGGGGCTCAAATTGCTTGCGCCCTGAGCCTGAGGGCCTGAATTCCTCATCTAGAGCAAATATAAAGAGCCAGGCAAACCCGTGCATGCCTGTAATCTCAGCACGGAGGACGCAGAGACAGGAGGACCTCCCAGGGCTCGCTGGCCAGGCTGAGAAGCTGACTCAAGGTCTGGGTGAGATTCTGTGTCTCAAATATATAAGGTAGAGAGTGAATGTGGAAGGCACTTGGCGCTCACCTCCTTCAAACCAGCATACCAAGCACGCATGCGCGCCTCACAGAGCACCAGAGAAGAGGCATACACACAAAATCAAGGGCTAAAGAGCACCAGTTTGCCTCACGTAGCTCACGTTCAGTCCCGCTTCGTTTGCTAAAGGATGTGAAGAGACTGAAAGACTCGAATCTGGGTTGATACTGTATACTGTGCCTATCTACCCTGACAAATGCAAAAACACCCACCCGAGGCTGTAGTGGCGGTCTTGTTCGCGTCTTCCTTGGTAGAGGCAGGCTGCCAGAACCCCAAGCACACACACACACACACACACAAACAATATGTTGGCCTCAGCTCAAAAAAACCCAGTGCTCATCGCTAACAACGTCCCCACCTACCACCATCCCTGGCCACCCCTTCCTGGAAAATGTGATGGAGAGAGGGTAAGTAGGCCAAAACCAACACCACCTGGCCTCGCAGCAGACTTGGATGCTGGTCCGGAAGCAGCTCTGGCCCAGTCCACAGACAGCATCCCTGAGGGGATGCGCACTGGACGGCAAACCCTTCTCACAGTATTCGCTTCCTGAGGGGCAGTGGAGTCACCTTTGTTGGCTTGAGCCTCTCTGACCTGAGGTGACATGGGAAATGGAGGCCAGGGGTGGGTGACCCTGGGTGGCTGAGCTATGAAATGCCACCATCCGGCATAGGGTGGGACGCATTGTCCCTGAAAAGGAAGGGCCACTTCTCACCACACCTAGCCACCCACACAACCTGCCCACAGCTCTTAAATCACTTTAAAAGCGTGTGGAGAATATCTATCGGGAAAGTACTGTGCTCGAATGTAGGTCTGCATACCACTTGTGAGCCTGGTGCCCTCGGAGGCCAGAAGAGAGCATCGCAAAACCTGGAACTGGAGTTACAGAGTGTTATTAGCTCTGTGGGTGCTGGGAATCAAACCTGGGTCCCCTGGGCCCTCTTAACAGCGGGGATATCTCTTGACCGTGTAGGAGACTTTTCTTTTTTCTTCTCTTCTTCAGCAGTGGGGTAGGTAGATCCAAAAAGCAAACTCGGAGAGTTTCTTGTTAAAATGTGTCATGTTGAAAGTTCACAGAGACCCCAGCAGTCATGGACCTGAGACTGGGCTCTGATGGCGGCTCATTTACTCAGATGCACCGTAAACAGAAGTTCTCAGACAGCTGTGTTGTACTTACCTCTTCGGAGGCTTCCAAATCCCACAGGAAGGAGAACACAGATGAGATCTGGCTACCCTCAACATGCTACCGCTAAGACTAAACAACCCTTCTCCTCCTGTTCCTCCTCCTCCTCCTCCTCCTCCCACTCCCCTACACGGAACAGTCTAAACAAACAACTACTTAAACAACGGGAGAACTAGAGAACAATCCACAGATTTCCTTCCATGATAGACCAAGTACTGTCACTGAATTTTCCTTCGCACACACTGGGGATATTGGGCTTACTGATATGACACCGAGGAGACTCTTGTTTGGGGACACTGGACTTACTGATGTGGCAACCGGGAAACCCCCTGTTTGGGGACATCCTGGGAGACCCTGTTCCTTCTCTCATTTCCTAAGTTGTTCTCTGTGGTGAATCTTCCATGGGTTGTTGGCAAACTTCTCCTCAGCCCTTCGGTCTTTGTCCCTTGTCTTTCTTCAGTGTCACCCTCAGAGAACACCTCTCTGGACGCTCCACCTTTAGATAGCCTTTCGGTAACACAGAACTTTATCCTCATTTAAATGTCCTTTTAGTTACGGGACAATGCATTTAATACACGACTGCTTCAAGGAAATCCTTTCCGTGTGAGTAGAACCCCTCACCCCGCCCTCCCAAAAAAGGCACAGTGAACTGGGTGGTGGTGACGCACGCCTTTAATCCAAACACTCAGGAGGCAGAGCCAGGTGAATCCCTGAGTTCAAGGCTAGCCTGGTCTACAGAGTGAGTTCCATGACAGCCAGGGCTATACAGAGAAACCCTGTCTTGAAAAAACAAAAGATAGCAGTAACCAACTGGCCACTGGTACTTCCAAATATGATCTTATTTAGAAATAGGGTGATTATAGACTAAGTTAAGATTAATCACTCTGGACAAGAATGAACCCTTAATCCAGTATTACTGGTGGCTTTGTAAAGAGACAGCTATGAAAAAAAAAAATCAAACATTGACACTCAGAGAGAAAGCCACATAATGACAAAGACAGGAGGCATATAGCTGCGAATCAAGCACGGCCACCAGACTCTTGCAGGAAGCAAGGAGGCAATTCCTTGCCGTCAGGAAGTGTAGCACTGACAACGCCTTGGTTTGGGGTGTTCCAGCCTTTAGAAACTACGAGAACACATTCCGAGCAAATGGTGCATTGGCTAGCTGTATGCAAGTTGACACAAGCCAGAGCCATTCGGAAAGAAGAAACTTCACACTGAGGAAACACCTTCAGATCCGCCTGCAGACAAGTCCGTAGGGTATTTTCTTAATTAATGATTGACATGGGAGGGGCCGGCCCACCATGGATGGTGTCACCTCTAGGCAGGTAGTGTTGAGTGGTGTAAGAAAGCAAGCTAGGGTTGCAGGCCAGTACACACTGTCCCTCCATGCCTGGTGCTTAAGTTCCTGCCTCCAAGTTCCTGAATCCTCCATACTGGATTGTAACCTGAAAGCCAAAGAAACTCTTTTGTCCCCAAGTGGCTTTTGATTATGGTGCTTTATCATAGCAATAGAAACCTAACTAAGACACACAGCTGATTCCATTGTGAAAGCATCATTAAGTGTATTTGCAAAGACCTAGATGGAAGCCATTTTGGGGGGGGGGGTTCGAGACAGGGTTTCTCTGTGTAGCCCTGGCTGTCCTGGAACTCACTCTGTAGACCAGGCTGGYCTYGAACTCAGAAATCCCCCTGCCTCTGCCTCCCAAGTGCTGGGATTACAGGTGTGCGCCACCACGCCCGGCATATGTCAGCCATTTAACAAGGACTGTGTCTTAGTTGGGGTTTTATGAAGGGACATCATGACCAAGGCAACTCTTACAAGGGACAACATTTCTTTGGGGCTGGCTGACAGTGTCAGAGGTTCAGTCCATTATCATCACGGCAGGAAGCATGGCAGCGTTCAGGAAGTCATGGTGCTAGAGAAGGAGCTGAGAGTTCTGCATCTTGATCTGAAGGCAGTCAGAAGGAGCCTGTGGTCCACAGGCACCAGGAGGAGGAGGGTCTCTTCTGTACTAAGCCGAGCTTGAGCCTAGAAGCCCTTAAAGCCCACCCACAGAGTGACAAACTTCCTTCAACAAGGCCACACCCACTCCAACAAGGCCACACCCCCTAAGAGTGCCACCTCCCAGGGGTCGAGCATATTCAAACCACAAGCAGCAAACAAGAGAAGCATGCAGTGGCCGACAGCACCCCACAACATCTGGCCGACAGCACCCCACAACATCTGGCTTACAGTATGTTTTCAAATACACAAGTAGAAGGAGATCACCATGAAACAACAATAAAAAAGTATAGTAAATACATAAACCAGTAACCCAGTCAATATCTATTGTTATTGAATATCATGTGCTGTACAAAACTATACGGGCTCTGCTTCTCTTCAGAAGGCACTGCAATAGATTTGAGCGTATCATGCTCACCACAGACATGTGACTAACGCATTGTGCCATCATATCAGACTGGTGGCAATGTCACTAAGGCAAACGTGACTTTTCTTTTCTCCATTATAGTTTTATGAGGCCCTGCTATGGGTTGTCTCTGAAGTCTTTCCCCAAAAGATAGGGGCAAAGGATTGGTTCCCAGCCTGTGACTCTATTGGGAGGCGGTGGAGCCTACAAGGTAGTTAGATAGAATAGGCCGTTAAAGATATGCAAAGTTCTCCATCTCTTTATTTCCTGGCCACAAGTTCCTGCCATGAAATTCTATCTGGCGCAGGCCCAAAGCAGCATGGCTGAGTGATTGATCATGGTCTGAAAACATGAGCTGAAATAGATCTCCCTCCTTGTCTTTTTGTCAAGACAGTATTCAAATACACAATCTCATTGCCTGAAATGTCACGAGACCGTACGGGACTGTACTGCAGGCACGGGAAGTCAAGAAAAGCAGGTATGGTGTATACTGAGTTCCCTTCTGTATCCTCCACATCTGATTCAGTGCCCAGCACACAGTAGGTGCTCTAGTAGGTTGTGAATGAGAGGACAGCAGCCATGTAGGCTCACTTTGTTTTTTTTTTAAGTTGGATATTTTCTTTTCTTTTTTTTTTAAAGATTTATTTATTATTATATGTAAGTACACTGTAGCTGTCTTCAGACACCCCAGAAGAGGGCATCAGATCTCATTACAGATGGTTGTGAGCCACCATGTGGTTGCTGGGAATTGAACTCAGGACCTTCGGAAGAGCAGTCAGTGCTCTTAACCTCTGAGCCATCTCTCCAGCCCCAGTTGGATATTTTCTTTATTTACATTTCAAATGTTTTCCACTTTTGCCTTTGGGAACCCCCCATTCCATCCTCCCTCCCCCTGCCTCTATGAGGGTGCTCCCCAACCCACATATTCCCATCTTCCCACGCTGGCATTCCCCTACACTGGGGAATCACACACCCTCAGGCCCAAGGGGCTCTCCTCCCACTGATGCCAAGACCATCCTCTGTCACATATGTGTCAGGAGCCATGGGTCCCTCCATGTGTACTCTTTGGTTGGTGGTCCAGCCCCCGGGAGCTGGGGGGGGTGGTCTGGCCAGTTGACACTGTTTCTCCCTCCATGGGACTGTAAACCCGCTCAGCTCCTTCAGTCCCTTCTCCAACTCCTTCATCGGGGACCCCATATTCAGTCCAATGGTTGGCTGCAAGCATCTGCTTCTGTATTTGTCAGAATACAGAAGAATTCTAGCAGAGCCTTTCAGGAGACAGTCATATCAGGCTTCTGTCAGCAAGCTCTTCCCGGCATCCACAATAGTGTCCGGTTTGGTGACTGTATATGGTTTGGCTAATATCCACTTATCAGTGAGTTCATACCGTGTTTGTTCATTTGTGACTGAGTTACCTCACTCAGGCTGATATTTTCAAGTTCCATCTATTTGCTTGTGAATTTCATGAAGTCATTGTTTTTAATGGCTGAGTAGTATTCCATTGTGTAAATGTACCACATTTTCTGTATCCATTCCTCTGTTGAAGGACATCTGGGTTCTTTGTTTGTTTGTTTGTTTTGTTTTTTGGGTTTCTCTGTGTAGCCCTGGCTGTCCTGGAACTCACTCTGTAGACCAGGCTGGCCTCGAACTCAGAAATCAGCCTGCCTCAGCCTCCCAAGTGCTGGGATTACAGGCGTGCACCACCACCGCCCGGCCAACATCTGGGTTCTTTACAGCTCTGGCTATTATAAAGAATGCTGTATGAACATATTGGAGCATGTGACCTTGTTATATATTGGAGCATCTTCTGGGTATATGCCCAGGAGTGGTATAGCTGGCTCCTCAGTTAGTACTATGTCCAATTTTCTGAGGAACTGCCAGATTGATTTCCAGAGTGGTTGTACCAGCTTGCAATCCCACCAGCAATGGAGGAGTGTTCCCCTTTCTCCACATCCTTGGCAGCATCTGCTGTCACCTGAGGTTTTTTTTTTAATTTTAGCTATTCTGACTGGTGTGAGGTGGAATCTCAGGGTTGTTTTGATTTGCATTTCCCTGATGACTAAGGATGTTGAACATTTCTTTAGGTGTTTCTTGGCCATTTGAGTTTCCTCAGTTGAGAATTCTCTCTTTAGCTCTGTTCCCCATTTTTTAAATAGGGTTATTTCGTTCTCTGGAGTCTAACTTCTTGAGTTAGACTCAGTGAAGATCTTTTCCCAATTTGTTGGTTGCCATTTTGCCCTATTGACAGTGTCCTTTGCCTTACAGAAGCTTTGCAATTTTATGAGGTCCCATTTGTCAATTCTTGATCTTAGAGCATACACCATTGGTGTTCTGTTCAGGAACTTTCCCCCTGACTCACTTTTGAGAGACAAAGGATTCACTCTGGTCTGGTGATTCTTGAGGTTCATTGACATGTTTTGCTCCTTTCTGGGATAATGACTTGTTTTTAAAGTTATAACGAGGGGCTGGAGAAAGGCTCAGCTGTTAAGAATACTTTACTGCTCGTCCAGAGGGCTGGGTCAGCTGTCTCCACTCACATGCTGCCTCACAACCACCTGGAACTCCAGTTCTGGAGGACACGGGGCCCTCTTCTAGCTTTGCATACTCTTGCATGCACACGGTGCACCTCAAGTCACACGGATTCTCATATACCCATAAAAATTAAAACTAAATGAATATTAAGAAAAATAGTCGCAGCAAGCAAAACAATAGAATTTTTCTTGGCTGTCCTTTCCTCGGCTGTGGCACCAAGGAGCTTAATGGAAGCTGTTTGAATGCAAAGTGCTCTGAAGGCTACTAGATGCAATGCAACTAATTTTGATTGTCAATTTGATGGAATCTGGAATCTAGGAAGCCATCTTTGGGATTGTTTGTGAGGGAGGTTTTAGCTTGGCTTAACAGAGGTGGGGAAAACCATCATCTTCACCACCACCACCACCATCATCATCATTTGAGAAAAGGAATCATTACATAGCCCCACTGGCCTAGAACTTGCTATATAGACAAGAGTGGCCTCACACTCAGCAGTCTGCCTTCCTCTGCCTCCTGAGTGCTGAGATTAATATCACGTAGAGTCACACCAAATTTTAAAAATTTATTTATTTATTCTCTTCACATCCGATTATCAGCCATCCCCCCTCCCCTCAAACAGCTCCTCCCCCCAACTCCTCTCTTCTTCTTTCCTCTGAGAAGGTGAAGAAGGTTCCACCCTGACACCTCGAGTCACTTCAGGACTAGGCACATCCTCTCCCATTGAGGCTAGACAAGGAGGCCCAGTTAGAGAAATGGGATTCACAGGCAGACAACAGATTGAGGGACAGACCCCGCTCCAGTTGTTGGGGTACCCGCGTGAAGACCAAGCTGCACTTCTGCTACATGTGTGCAGGGGCCCTAGATCCAGTTCATGTATGCTCTGGTTGGTGGTTCAGTGTCAGGGAGTGTGAGGCCAGTTGACTCTGTTGGTCTTCCTGTGGAGTCCCTGTCCTCTTCTGGTCCCTCGATCCTTCCCTCAACTCTTCCACCAGACGGTGCTCCATCTAAGGTTTGGTGGTGGGTCTCTGCATCTGTTTTTCCATCATTTGCTGGGTGGAGCCTCTCAGAGGACAGGCATGCTAGGATCCTGTCTGGTTGTCCCTGGCAACGACTCATCGTGCCCATTTTAGACATAGGCAACCCTGTCCCATGGGCAGAGGACTTGGAATCAGCTAAGAGGGAAAAAAGAGCCGAGTACCAGCATTCACCTCTCTGTGCTGCCTGACTGTGGATGGAATGTGGCGAGCTGCCTCACACTCTTGCTGCTGAGAGTCCCCTGCCAGGAGGAACTGCACCCTCAAAATGTAAGCCAAAACAGACTCCTCCTTCCCTCGTGTCTTTGTCCGGCATTTAATCACAGCAGGTGTTAGCGTGTGCTTTGTGAGGGAGTGAGCAAGCCGGTGGGTGTTCAATTGCACTTATGAGAAAGTGTCAGGACATGGCCACAGGTCCCGTGTGAGTGATCCGGGATGGTCTAAAGATTTGGAAAACTGTTCTTGCCTTTGGGGGACCATGAGGCCTTTGGCCTCATAGGTTGAGTTAGGGAAGAAATACCCTTCATAGTATACAGAGCCTGCATTTTGCAGAAATGGTCCCTGCACTTGCTTAATGTGGTTTAATACAAAATCAGTGGCATAGAACTATAGATGTGAGGCCATCTGCCCCTTCTGCACCCAACAGAACTCCCTCTCAGTCACCCTTAGCTCAAAGAAGGGTTCGTGGAAGGAAAAAGGTAGAGACAGGCCATAATAAGTTGAGGAAGTATACAGTAAAGTCAGACAGGGCTCACAAATGGTTAAAGGAAAGAAGGTGGTAAGGTCGCTTTCCCATGCTCTTGTATGTCAGGTGACTCCCACATCTAAATTCATATCATGTATTTTGGATGTAGAGGGTGGTGTGATGAAGGTAGTATGTGTAATGATTCTGTTCCCAACAGCTATTCAGAGACCCAAGCTCCTTCTGTCCTGGCTTTACTGTCCTTAGTGCTGGCTTGAGAGCTCTTTGCTAGTTCATGACAGGACAACCATAGAAACAGCACTGTTTAGAATTCAACAGAATGGGTTTATACCAATGGATATAATCAAATACTAAAGAATAAAATTTGACCTTTCTCTTTCTTCACATGTATAGATGTGATGTATATGCATGTGTGTTCTATGGTGTGGCGGTTTGAATACGCTTGGCCCAGGGAGTGGCACTATTAGGTGTAGCCTTGTTGGAGTAGATATGGCCTTTTTGGAGGCCATTGTGTCATTGTGGCCTTGGGCTTTGAGACCCTCCTTCTAACCAATTGGGAGCCAGTCTTTGGCTAGCAGCCTTCAGATGAAGATGTAGAACTCTCAGCTCCTCCTACACGGTGCCTGCCTGGATGCTGCCATGTTCCCACCTTGATGATAATGGACTGAACCTCTGAACCTGGAAGCCAGCCCTACTTAAATGTTTTTCTTATAAGAGTTTCCTTGGTCATGGTGTCTGTTCACAGTAGTAAAACCCTAATTAAGACATACAGTTATCATATTCTTTAGCATTTGTACATTGTCAGACATCAGTGTGGCCAACTTCCCTGTATCCCCACCTGACTTTTCCAGTTTTGTTCAGTTGTGCTCACTGCACGGATCCTATGTTCCCCAGCAAAGCAATCCTTTGCCTCTTTTTTCCCGTTCCAGAACCCACTCTCTAGATGGCCCGTGCACTGGTGTCTCATGTCTGCTCAGGCTCCTCCTGTCTCTGACAGGATTTTGCTGACCCTGGCAGTTTCAAGGAATACAGGTCAGTGGCTATTTTCCTTTTTCATTAGTGTGTATTAGCTGTACAAAATAATGGACTTTATTATATTTTCATACACATACATACTCTATTTTGGTATTTTGATCAAATTCACCCCCTGGTGATTTTTGGCTGCACTGTTCTGACTGCTGACACAAGTATACCCTCCCAGGAGCTATCTCAGATTTGTGAATTGAATACACACACACACACACACACACACACACACACACACACACACACACAGGCCTAGCACTCCTAACCTTCCCTTGCCACTCCAGGTCCCATCAGGGAAGTGGCCAGTTAGCATCAGTACAAGCAGATTCTCAATTAAATCAAAGCATCAGAACCACTCCTCTATGTACACATATACACATACACATGCATACAGATATGCATATAAAACACACGCTTGTTCTACATACTTCTAAGGAGGTTAGGATGGATGATGGTTTAGCAGAGATAGAGGGAGGACTGTTGATCTTTTAAAGAAGGTGAACAAGCGATCTCACAGCCTTGGTGAGAAAGGATCATTGGAGAAAACTCACTGAAGACTCACGGGAGGGGAGGGATTGCAAAGACGCCAAGCAATGCCGCTCTCATCTTAATCTCCAATAGCCCAGAAGTCAGTGAGGCTGCAGCAGACAGATTGTGAGACATGCATGATGTTCTATGTGCAGGTCAGGGACAGGAACATGGTCCAGATGGGGGAAAGTTCTCAGCAGAGAGATGCCTCTTATGAGGGCTGGAGATGCTTGTTGTTGGCTAATGTCATTGCAACTGGTTTTTGTTTACTGTTGTTTTGTTTTCTTGGTGCTGAGGACAGAATTCAGGGCCTTGCATGTGGAAGGATGCGCTCTTCCCCTGAGCTACATCCCTTGGCCCTGAATGTTTACATATTTATGTACACATTTTGGAGACTGAGAGGTGGCTCGGTAGGTAGAGGTGCTTGCCAGCAAGGCTGATAACCTGGTCTTGAATCCTGGAACCAACATGGTGGAAAGAAAGACCTAATTTCAGAAAGTTGCCCTCTGGGACCTGGAGAGATGGCTCAGCAGTTAAGAACACTGATTGGTCTTCCAGTGGTCCTGAGATCAATTCCCAGGAACCACATGGTGGCTCACAACCATCTGTAATGGGATCAGATGCCTCACATATATAAAATAAATAAATCATTAAAAAGAAAAAGAAAAAGTTGTCCTCTGACCTCAGCATGCATGTTGTAGTATCTGTGTGCCCACTCACATACGCAAATAAGTAAATAAATAAATGTAATGAAAATTAAATATATGCTGCGGATTTCTTTCTATTTCTGCCGGTTATTTTGTGTGTGGATGTGGGGTAGGGGTGTGCATGTGTTTGTGGGGGTGTGTGCACACATGAATTCCAGTGCATATGCTTGTGTGAGGCTAGATATATACAAAGGGTGTCCTTGTTGGCCACTTTCTACCTTGCTTTTTGTAGACAGAGTGTCTCGCTGAATCTGGGGCTCACTGATCCCACCAGCATTGAGCTCTGGAGATCCGTCCGTCTCCAGCCCCCCAAGTCTGGAGTTACAGATAGGGGCTACTGCTGCTGGCTCTTGCATGGCTGCTAGAGATCTACCTGAGATCTCTGGAGTATGGCCATGAAGGCTGTCCTAAGGAGAATGGGCTTGACCTCAAAAGTAGAGATGAGATATATAAAAATGTGCTTATTCTTGGCTTCTTTCTCTCATACCCTACACCGAAAGACAGCCTAGATGTACCACCATCATGAACCACGGAAGACATTCTGACTGCTAGGCACTTAGACACTGAAGGTATCGAGAATCATCTCAAACTTTTGATGAGAGAATGTCGTTGCCTTTTTCTTTATCGTCTCATTGACTCCTGTCTGGTATTTCGAATGACTTCAGAAAATTCCTTGTTAGTGATCAGATGAGCAAAGCACCACAGTGGACAAAGTGTTTTAGTCTGCAGATCTCGGGGTAGGCTTAGCCTGATTTAAACCCATGCAGCCATTTTGTGACCAAAGCCCGCATGATTGGTTCAGGATTGGGCACATGATCCTATATGTTCAAATATAGGGCCAAGGCTTTCTTTTTTTTAAAAAAAAGTTTATTTTATTTTTAATTATGTATATGTGTGGGGGTGTGCACACATGAGTGCTGGAGCCCTTGAAGGCCAGAGGCATCGGGTCTCTCTGGAGCTGGAGTTACAGGCAGTTGTGAGCTACCTAATGTGGATGCTGGGGCTCACACTTCCATATCTGCAAGTCCAGGCTTTCTCCTAACTACTAATCCATCTCCCAGCTCGAAGGGTAAGCCGACTTTCTCCTTCCCTCCTTCCTTCCTTCCTTCCTTCCTTCCTTCCTTCCTTCCTTCCTTCCTCCCTCCTTCCCTCCCTCCCTTCCTTCCTTCCTTTCTTCTTTCCTTCCTTCTTTGTTTCTTCCTTCCATTTGATTTTGTTTTTGTCTTTTTTTCCCCCCAAGACAGGGTAGCCTTAGCTGTCCTAGAACTCATTCTGTAGACCAGGCTGTACCTGACACAGAGATCACCTGAATCTGCCTCCTGAGTGCTGGGGTTAAAGGTGTGCACCACCACTGCCTGGTTTCCCAAGGACTTTTTAATTTAATAGCTTAGGGTAGATGCTCTTACTTCTGTCAGGCGTGAGAATGTGTACTCTCCAAGACATCTAGTTTTGATTCTCTGGGATGAACCAGCCTTACAGTGAAGCAGAGGAGAAAGGAAAAGGGCTCTTTAGCATCAGTCATGCCTCTATGTCCATTCTCACCTAAAACCTATCCAGAGAGAATTCAGATGTGTGAGTCACATCTCCTTTTCCTGACGCTGCTCAGACTGGATTCCGTTACCTGTGAAGCTTTCCTGTAAATGCTGTCCACGATTCCCAGAGCAAACGGTCTCACCACCTGCCAGCCTAGAGCACAGGAAACAGTCACCCCGGCAAATCTGTAAACCATTTGGAGCAAAAGTTTGTGGGGTTACATCACACTCTGTCCAAGGAAAGGTCACCTTCAGAGCATGTGCTGTACAAAAATCCTAGACTCTAGGACCTAGGGCAATGGATCCCAGGAACTGTCGTGGCAGCGCACACGTCCAGGCCTGGGGCCATCTCTGCAGGAAAGCTTTTCCCTGTAGTGAGGACCAGAGTTCTTAAAGCTCAGGGACACTGGTCCCCAGAAACTGGAGTGCTCTCTTATCCTCCCTAGCTGACAGAGACAAGAGAGAAACTGATTCCACTAGCTATTTTTTTTAAGATTTATTTTATAATTATAAAATATAATAATAAAATATAATAAATTTTATTATTATATGTAAGTACACTATAGCTGTCTTCAGACACCCCAGAATGGGGCATCAGTTCTCATTACGGATGCTTGCAAGCCACCATGTGGTTGCTGGGATTTGAACTCAGGACCTAAGAGCAGTCGGTGCTCTTAACCACTGAGCCATCTCTTGGGGGCTGTCCAGCCCCCGAGAAACCGATTCCAAATACAGTCTGCATGAATATCAACCTGCCACTTCAGCACCAGTTTCTGAGAACCTTTATCGTTTGTGCTCTTTACAAGACAGTTTGGCCTCATAGCAGATAAGATGCCCTGTGGAAATCAAACTGCCTGACCCCCTCCTGGATCCATTAGGCCGGTGAACCCTCAGAGGGTCTTGGGGCTGTTAGCTGGCACACACAGGCACTCTGCTCCAGTATCAGAGAATCATCTGCATGGAGAGTTTGCTGGACAGGGGTAGCATTGCTGACCTGATCTTATTAATTACTCTAGTGGCTAAAACCATCAACAGCCTGTGGCCAGACCACTGGGATTTGGGTCCTAGGCTCACCGTACAGGCTACACACAAGTTACTTAACTTCCTGTGTCTCCATTTCCTTCTTTGTAAACTGATAAAATGGCATCTGTCTCTTAGATCTGCTTAGAAAATAACTGAGTTATGACACAGAGTCTGAAGAAAAAGGTTCTTAGTTTGATCTACTAACTGAAACACACTGTGTGCCTTAAACAGCAGAAAGTTCTTTCTTTCCTTGAATGAGTTGTTTCATTCCTTTTTTTCTTACATATTTTAAATTAATTTTCTCTTCTATTACATCCTGACTGCAGTTTCCTCTCCCTCCTCTCCTCCCAGTCACCCCTGTTCCCCCTCTTCCCCATCAAACAAACATGACATATCAAATTGCAATAAATCTATGTACCTCTCCTCACACTGAGGCTGGACAAGGCAACCCAGTAGGAAGACGGGGCTCCCAAAAAGCAGGCAAAACATCAAAACAGCCACTGTGCCCTCTATTAAGAGTCCCATTAAAAACACCAAGTTACACAACCATAACATATATGCAGGGGCTTATGTTAGCCCCGTATGGGCTCCCTGATTGTCAGTCAATCTCTGTCCGCCCCCCCCTCCCCGAGAGTCGGTTGATTCTGTGGGTTTTCTTGGGGYGCCTTGACCCCTCTGCTTCTCCATCCTTCCTCCCCTTCCACAGCAGGATTCACTGAGTTCTGCCTAATGTTGGACTATGGGCCCCTGCATCGGTTCCCATCAGTTGCTGGGCGGAGCCTCTCTGACGAGAACGATGCCAGGCTCCTGTCTTCTAAACACAGCAGAATATCACTACGAATTATTTCTTTAGTTTGTTTGTTTGATCGATATAGCAAGTTATTTCTTATAGCTCTGGGGACTGGAAAGTTCAAAATCAAGACATCAGCAGGTAAAGGGCCTGGTGAGGATTGGCTTCCTATTGGAGGTGCCAACCTTTTCTTGAATGGTGGAAGGCAGACACTTCTTGGGGTCTCTTTAAGGACACTGACCCCATTCATGGGGAGTCTACCCTCATGACCCAGTCACTCCCCAAGGGCCCATGTTTAAATATAGTCACTTCAGTGATTAGGTTTCAACTGTGAATTTAGGGGAAAGAGACTGCAAATTTCGCATGGGGGGGGTAGGGCTGGTAAAGGTTTAATGACTATTGGCGGTAATGACTATTAGCTACTGGGCCGCCAATAATCTACTAAGAAGCAATGTTACAGAGATGCCAAAGGCAAAACAAGCTAGGAGAGGGGAAGAAAAATGTTGGGGACTTGATTTAATGGATTCCCAAACTACATAGAAATTCCCAGGTTTGGTTGTAAGACCCTGTAGGTCCCTGTCCCCAGTTGGTTTTGCTTAGGAAATAACAAAGATACCAACAGCTAATGGCTGGGCAGGTAGACTGAGGCGGGACCTTTTAGATTTGTGCAGGCTAGGAACTGGGAGAGAGGAAGGAGGAGAATCACCATGACAGGGGAGAAGAAAGACCAGACCTGAAGGCCCGCAGACATGTGAGAATCAGGATAAGTGGCCATGGATAAGTTCCCCAATTGGGCCTGGGCTAGCAGAGATGAAATTTAGATTTTTAAAAGATGTTAATTCAGGAATACCGGAGGAGAGGGTTTGCTAGCAGAATTAACTGGTGTGTGTGTGTGTGTGTGTGTGTGTGTGTGTGTGTGTGTGTGTTTCATTCGAAAATCCAGAGGGCTCTGGCTGGTGGCTGGGAGAGCGACCCACCCAGAGCAGAGCAGGTTAACAATTTACCGCTACAGAAAAGTGCATACACAAAGCAGAGTCCACCTGACAGGAAAAGGAACTATAGGATGCCTTTCAGCAAGGCTCAATCTTCCCCCAAGCCAGAGAATAGCTTCTGGACTGGACCCAGAGCCGGAAGCAGAATTCCAGCCACCCCCCACTTCCTGTTGCTAACATTCTTTGCTACAGCTGCTGGTTGGCTTTGTTCTGTGTGGTGTGGTCCTTCTCCTAATAATAATAACAAGACTTCCCCACTTCTAAAATACTGCTTCAGGCTTTCTGCGGCCTGTCATGGCTCTTGACCCGCCTCCACTATCCAAACCTCACAAGAGACTTGGGTGGAGCCTATCTCCCCATTTTATAGATGAGAACGTGGCTTGAGTTTGTGGTTCAGCTTTCTAAGACTCTATGGTCACAGGTTCTTTTTCTTTCCTTCTGTGTGTTTCCTTTTCTACTCTCCCACCTTATTAATTATTTTTATCTGACAGTTTTATACATGGATGTTCCTCGTTCTGACCTCTCTGACCACACCCTTTTCTAATCTCCGCATCTTTACCAACCCTTCCCACGACTAGTTCCTTTCCCATATTCCTGGCGTTTTTGGTTTGGTTTTGTAACCTGTTTAGTTTAACCTGGGCCACCTGTGTGAGCAGTGGATTGGAGCATGGTGCGGTCACCAGTGGGTACACGTAACTGAAGGAGGTGACTCCCCTTCGTCCGGAATCTATCAGTGGCGTACAGTTAAACCGTGAGGGCACAGCCCCTTGAGCCCCTCTTTCATTCATGTCTATTGATGGGCTGTCGTGCAGACTCGGTGCAAGCATCCATAGTTGCGATGAGTTCAAAACTGCTATGGCCCTGACATGCCTGGAAGACAGCAGTTTGTAACCCTCGCCCTTGGATTCTGGCTCTTAAATCCTTTCCATCCCCTCTTCCTCAGTGTTCCCTAAGACTGAGCTTTACCGAGAGCCAAACACTCACTGGCCCTCAGTTCCCCAGCACCTTGGTTAGCCAAGAGTCAACACCATCTGCAGGAAGAAAGATTTCTATGATTAAGGCTGGGAGTAGCAGTTTTCTACAGATAAAAACATAAATATCTAGAAGTCAGTTTGATGTTATGTTAATTTAGCGAAACCACAGTATTCTGTTCCCTTTTAGGACCCATGACCTCCTCCACCAGGATTTGGCTAGGCTTATGGTGACGGGCATGATTTTCTGCTGTGGACTGGGTTTATCCAATTAGAAAGCAGCTGGTTACCACCGTAACAGTCTTGCTACTATTGCACAAGTGGGCAAATCTTAACTGCCTGTTGGGCTTGTTGTGTGTGAGGTACACAGCTAGACAAGACTGCTGATGCTTTCCTCTCAAGTGGCCTGCACAGCATCTTCCAGCACAGCGAAGCTACTCGGCAGGGAGAGAGCTTCCAGCTCAGTTCCTGTTGGAGTTCTCTACATCATACGACCAAGTGGGAATATGTGTGTATGTGTGTGTGTGTGTGTATACACACATATATGATGTACATGTGTATGTACATATATGCATGTGATGTACATATATATGTATATGATGTGCATGTGTGTATATATGTATACAGGCATATAATATATATACATATGTGTATATATAATGTTTATGTACATACATTAGTATATGATGTATATATACTATATACATATTATCTTATTATCTAGTTATTATTATTATCTAGTTCTAATGTGCAATCAAGGGGAGTGGTAAGAGCTGGTAATGTTTTGGGAGTCTGAGGTCCTCCTGACTAACAACCCTTTGGAGGTATCCTATCCCTGGTACTCAAGTCTTGCTTCTTAAACCAGAGCATCTAGGCACCGCTTTCTCCAGCCACGAAGAGCGTCTTCCTCCAAACTATTTCTTAACGAAGTAACACGCATGCACGTATTTGTGTGCATTTTATTTTTACTGACGTCTCCGCGTGTTATTTGTGTGAATGCATGCCTCTTGTGCACCACTGCACCCAGAAGCCAGAAGAGGCTAGGAGGTCCCAGGGAGCTTGCTTTACAGGTGTTTATGAGTCACACAACATGGATGCCGGAATCTGAACTTGGCTCCTCTGAAAGAACAGGAAGTGCTTTTAACCAATGAGTCATCTCTCCACCTCCACGTTATATTTTTTAATTTGGTTGCAGAGTTTCCCACGTAGCTTTTTAAAACCCTCTTTGATTTGCCCACTTCCTCTTCTCCCTTACCCCCGACTCACCCCCTTCTTAACCCTTCCCATCCCCAGCATCCCCCTGCCTCACTTCCTCAGATGACCTACATCCCATGGTCTGTCTTCCCTTAGGATAGCCCCCTCTCAATGACATTTTCCTAGTTCCCTGGCTTTACAGGAACCTCAAATGGAATATTCAACATTAGTAGTGAGCAGCTCGGATCCACACAGGGGCATTTGTTTTTCTGTTCCTGGGTTACCTTATTTCATATAATTTTGTTTTCTCCACTTCCATCCGTACAACTTCAAGTTTTGTCATGTCATTCATCTTCACAGATGTGCGTGCCGCATTTACATTATCCACTCATCAATGGATGACCTCCTAGGCTGATTCTATTTCCTGGCTATTGTGAAGAGAATGACCAAGAATGTGCATGAGCAAGTCTCTGTAGTAGGCTATAGAAGCCTTTGGGTTTATGCCCAGGAGTGGAATAGCTGGGTCCTACGGTAGATCTGTTTCTGGCTATTTGAGGTATCGACACAATGGTTTCCATGTTGGCTGCCACAGTTTACCCTCCTACCAACCGTGAGAAAGACTTCCTCTTTCTCTGTATCCTTGCCAAAATTTATGTTCATTTCATTTCTTGACAATAGCCATTCTGACCGAGGTAAAACGGAATCTCAAAGTTTTATTTGCATTCTCTTGGTGGCTAAGGGTGTCGATTATTTTTAGAAGTGTTTATTAAGCATTTCTATTTTTTCATTTGAGATTTTTTTGGGAGCTCAGTTCTATAGTTCATTTATTTGGGGGGGGGTGTTTTATTCTCTTGGTGGTTCAGGGGTTTGAGCTCTTTGCATATTCTTGATAGCAGTTCTCTTTCAGGTGCATACCTAGCAAAGATTTTTCTTCCTTTCTCGAGGTCACCTCTTTCATTTGATTGACAGTTTTCTTTGCTATCCCGAAGCCTCATAGTTTCATGAGATCCCATATGCTAGTTGTTGTCTCCATAGTGACCAGAGTCCCATTTACAAAGCCCTGACCTACACCTATATATGTTGTAGCATCCCCCACACCGTCTCTTCTACAGTTCCGGAACACCAGGCTTTGTTGAAGTCTTGATTCCATTTGGAGTGGATTTTGGTGCAGGACGAGAGCCAATGGGCTAGTTTCATTGTTCTATGTGTGAGCATCGAGTTTTTCCCACACTGCTTGTTGAAGACGCTGCCTTTCCTCCAGCATGTGTTTCTGGTATCTTTGATGCATGTAATTGCGAGCACTTCAATCTTCATGAGTCATGGTCTTGCCTAGAATTTGCTCTGTTTCGTTTTTTAGGCTGTTGCGAATGGGATTGCTCCCTGATTTCTTTCTAGGTGTGTTTGACGTTGGTGAGTGGAAAGGCTGAATTAATTAATTAATTAATTAATTAATTAATTAATTAATTAATTTTGCTGGTTTTTGTGGCATGTCCACACTGTTTCTTTGACTATGGCTCAATAACAGTAGTTTTTAACCTAGGGGTTGTGACCCGTTCACAGGGGTCTGTTGGTAAATATTATTTGGGGGTTTCTACCCACCTTAGATGATTTAGTTCCCAAATAAAGGGCACAGAACCTTTATATTTATAATAAAGCCTTTTTTGGGGGGGGGGGTTCGAGACAGGGTTTCTCTGTGTAGCCCTGGCTGTCCTGGAACTCACTCTGTAGACCAGGCTGGCCTYGAACTCAGAAATCYGCCTGCCTCTGCCTCCCAAGTGCTGGGATTAAAGGYGTGCTTATAATAAAGCCTTAAAACACTGGAGCTGGGTAGATACCAGCCCTCTGTGCTAGTTCCCTGACAGTACATCCCGTCTTCTTCCCTGTCAGTAACCTGGACATGTCACTTGCCATGTTCCACTGGGCAGCCCCTATTCCAGCAGGCCGATCTTCAGGACCATATGATCACGATCTACTCTACCTACCCTGTGCTGCTTTCCTCATTCTTTCTCCTCCCTTCAAGTGGTCTCTTTCTCAGACCCCAAGCCCCTGACCAAAGCCCCGCCTACCTCTCTGCACCTGGGCTACAGGCATCTTTGCTCTGCCAATAGTTTTAAATTAAGGAGCAAGGTTTGCACAACAAAAGCTAGTATTCGTGAGATTCACTCTTTTTGAGGCAACTAGACCTTGGGACACAGAATTTAGTATTACAGTGCCTAGCAACAGACCAAACCCCAACAGGAGTCACCTAAAACCAGGTGCCTATCAGATATTTACATTACCATTCGTAACAGTAGCAAAACTACAGTTATGAGGGAGCAATGTGAATAATTTTATGGTTGGGGGGGTCAACACCACATGAGGAAAGTGTATTATAGGGTCGCAGAATTGGGAAGGCTGTGAACCACTGATTTACAGCATAATTCGAGATTGGCTGTGGTCAAGTCTCCAGCATGGTTCTTGTCCCAGGGTCCTCTCGGTTATCTGGGGTCTTTTCTCTATTTCCACATGCATTTTAAGATTTTTCTCTTTTTCTGTGAGGCATGGCATAGGGAGGGCTTTAGCTGGGATTGCATTGAGTTTATACATTCTCAGGATGGTCATTTTTTTCACAGCATTGATACCATTCACGAGGACAGGAAGTCCTTCTCTCTCCCAGAGACCTCCCTCAGCTTTGCTCGGAACTTTAAAGTTCCTGTCATCCGTGTCCCTCACCTCCTTGGTGAACTTTGTGTCACTGGTTTTGTTTTGCTTCCTTCTGGGGGCTATTGTGAGGAGGATTGGTCCCCGCATTTCTTTCTGAGTGTGCTTAATGTTGCTCTATAGAAAGGCTAATTGTTGTTGTTATTGTTGTGGTAGCTAATTTTGAATCCTGCTGCATTTTTGGAAATATTGATTAGTTCTAAGGAGTTTTCTGGTAGAGTTTTAGTCTCTTACACATTGCGTTCCATCACCTGCAAACAAGGATACTTTAATTCTTTTCCTACTTATGTCCCTTCTAGTCTTTTTGGTGTAGCTAAGACTTTGTTCTCCACCTGCCCTATCTTAGTGGCTAGTCCCACCTAGCCCCTGCTAAGCATTCTTTTTGTTGTTGTTGTTGTTGTTGTTGTTGTTGTTGTTGTTGTTGTTTTTGAGACAGGGTTTCTCCGTGTAGCCCTGGCTGTCCTGGAACTCACTCCATAGACCAGGCTGGCCTCAAACTCAGAAATCCACCTGCCTCTGCCTCCCAAGTGCTGGGATTAAAGGCGTGCGCCACCACCGCCATGCTCCTGCTAAGCATTCTTGACCACTTGCCTGAAGCAGAGGCCACAGGGCCTAGCTCTACCCCCCCCCCCATCCTATTCCAGACCTTCCATGAGTGCTGCTTTCTTCTTCATCCAAAGCATGGCAGAAAAAGCCTCTCTCTCCTTCCCTGCCTCTCCCTTTTCTTCTGGGACATGGAAGTCCCGCCTTTTGCCCAGCAATTGGCCCCCATTTTGCCTTCTTTACTGACAAATCAAGAACCAATTGGGATGCTAGTATCAGAACCTCCCCTTACACACCATGCTTCATGGAAAGAAAGACAGTGGGCAGCCATCCCTGGCTTGCTTTTTATATGGGATTTCCTTGAGTTTTTCTCCACTTAGTGTGATGTATTTGTTCTGAAATTGTCACATATGTAATTCATTTATTAAATTATTATTATTATTGTTGTTGTTGCTGCTGCTGTTGTTTGGACTGCTAACAATGAATCTGAGAGTTTGAGGTATGTTGCACTTTTACTTTCGTTTCGCTCCAACAGTTTTTCTCTACGTTTCTTCACTGACCCTGTCATTATTTATTGTTGCATCGCCTCAAGTTTCCACTGTTTCTTTTGCTACCGATTTCAAGCTTTAATCCATTGTGGCTAGAGAGAACACATGGAGTTATTTCAATTTCCCTTCACTTGTTGAGATCTGCTTTGTGCCCCAATATGTGGTCTCTTTTAGAAAAACTTCCGTGGGCTGCTGAGAAGAATATATATCCCGCACGGTTTGGGTAGAACAGTCTGTGGATATCTGCTAGGTCTGTTTGCTCTGTAGTGTGATTTAGCTCCAGGATTTCTGATTAGTTTACCTCTGGGTGACCTGGTATTGAAGTCACCTGTGCTGTTGTATAGGGGGTTCATCTGTGGCTTTAATGCCTGCTACTGTTAGTGTTTGAAACCAGGTGTACCCGAGTCTGGTGTGTGTGTTTGGAATTGTAATGTCCTCTTGAGGACTGTCACCTTCATCAAAAGGAAGTGACTGAGTGCTTCTTACTATTTTCACCATGAAGTCTGTTTTGTCAGATAGCATTGTGTGCTTGGTTCCAGGTCCCATGGGTTTGGATACTTTCTTCCATCTCTTCCCTCGAGGACGGTGTCTGTCCTTGAAGGTGAGGCGAGTAGACAGAGAAAAGATGGGTCCTGTTTTCTAATCCAATCAGATAGCTATAGAAGGCAAAGTTTTTCCTCCTGGCCCCGGACTTCCGGGGTAATGACGCTGAGACTCAAATATAGTTACAAAGACCTAGCCCGTAAGCTGTGGATGCTCCCTGATTCAATCATAAAGTAATATCCCATCCATTCTAATCTAAGTCCTGCCACACGGCTGGGTACCTCTGCTCAGCTCCCATGCTTCCAACCTCCTCCATGTTCCCAGCTGATCCTCCTGCAGAGGATTCTCCCAGAATCCAGTCTGCCCACTGGATGCCCCACCACCTATTCTAACTTTTCTATAGACCTTAAGGGTTTTTTTTTTATTGACAAGCGATGTATCCATACAATACACAAGATAATCTCCCTACAGATAGTCTCTAGGGTTTTTTGTTGGTTTTTAGAGACATGAGGGCATTAATATTTAAAATTCATCATTGACAGACACGTATAATTTCCCGATATTTTACGACTCTGTGGTGTTCGTTTCCTTCGTCCTACTGGGCACAGCTGCTATCCTGCTGCTGTTTATTTCCCGTTAGACCCTTGGTGGTGCTCGTCCTTCTCCAAGCAGAGTATTCTTTCTAGTACCTTCTGCGGGTCTGCTTTGGTTTGATTTAGCCTGGTTTTATCATGGAAAGTTTTTATTTCTCAGGCAAAGTAGTCTAGGTTAGCAATCATGTCCTCTCAGGGCTTGAAGCACCTTGCTCTAAGCTCCTTTGATTTTAAACACAAAGAAAGTAGCTCTTAATTTTGATGAGCCAATCTTTATATATGCCTTTTCTTCTCTATTTTGTATGTTTAATTTTTTTTAAATTTGTTTATTTTGTTTGTATGAAAAAATACACTGTAGCTGTCTCCAGACACATCGGAAGAGGGCATCAGATCCCATTATAGATGGTTGTGAGCCACCATCTAGTTGCTGGGAATTGAACTCCGGACCTCTGAAAGAGCAGTCAGTGCTCTTAACCACTGAGCCATCTCTCCAGCCCCATATGCTTAATGTTTTAACTATGATATGGTGTGTGGAGTTTTTTCACCGGCTCAGTCTGTTTGCGTTCTGTGTGCCTCATGTATCTGAATTAGCATCTTTCCCTCTAGATTTGGGAAGCTTTCTTCTATGCTTTTATTGAGGATATATTCCATGCCTTTGACCTGGAACACAACTCCATGTTTTAGGTGTGTAATATGTAGATTTTTGCCTTTTCGTGGTATAGCAGAGTTCCTGCATATACCATTCATGAGTTTTAAATTTTTTATTATTTTCTTTGATGGAATGATTCAATTTTCCCTTGTATTCAAACCCAAATATCCTGTCTTCTACACAACCCATTCTGCCAGTCAGGCTTTGCATTTGGTTGTTTTGTTTTCTAGTTCAAATTCTTGAAATTCTCATCTCTAGCCCTGTTTCTCTTTGGGAGTTCTTCAGTGTTTCTATATCCTTATTGAATTCAATTTCCCAAATTGTCCTCATTATTTCGTTCAGCCAAGAACAGTTGTGTGTTCTTGGACCGCACTCAAGAGTTTATTCCTGTCTTCTTTAAGTTAATTCATGTCCTCTTGGAATAAAGTCTTTGAACATGTTTATAACTGTTCTTTTGAATTCTGTCTTGTCTAAGTTATTCTCGTGGAACAAACACTGTGGGGGTGGGGTTGGGGTTGCTGTTCTTTGGGGAGGGGCATATCGTCTTGTGTTTGTTCATTTTTTGGTTTGAGGGGTTTGTTTTGTTTTATTTCATTTGACTATTGCTTGCATGTTTGTGATGGGACCTGGGCATCTAAAATTAGGATATTTAGGGCTGGTGAGATGGCTCAGTGGTTAAGACCACTGACTGCTCTTCCAGAGGTCCTGAGTTCAATTCCCAGCAACCATATGAGGGCTCACAACCATTTGTGATGGAATCTGATGCCCTCTTCTGGTGTGTCTGAAGACA
>BDUI01000007.1:2547091-2559473 GCA_002335545.1 Apodemus speciosus
CTGATCTTTGCTTCACTGAGAGAGGCACAGCCAAGACCTCCTGGTGTCCCTCTGGGTCCTTCCTGCTGACTTGTGCTGAGGCTGAGGCCTGGCTGTCTCTGCTAGGTCGTGGCACCACTATTGATTAGTGTTTGCTATCCCAACTCTGTGGAACTGGACTGCTGATGTATCTGTGAAGTGTTTTCCAGTGGATCCAGCTGCTGCTGCTAACCTGTTAACTGAATTGCTAATTTTCAGACAACAGATGGCAGTTTCTCCAAAGAACCTTTCTAAACAGGTCCATTTTCCCCTGTATCCTTTGTTTTCCACTACCTGTGGTGGGTGGTGGGCTAAAAGGGAGGTTAAAGCATCTAAGAACCATCATTAAAAATAGACTTTGAAAAAATTAAAGCGACAGGGGTTACTTACAGCCCAGAGCTTGGGTGAATCTCACATCTGTGTCACAGACAACAGCCCAACCCAGGGTGAGTGATGACTTACAGATAGATTTCTATCACAGTGTGGACAACTGAGAAGCAGATCCTCTGAGGTCTCCTCAAAGGACTATGGGAAGCTAGGCTATTGAAGTCATTCTCACCTGCTTCCACCCCCAGTGCAGCATCCTGCATCTCGTGATGGGCTGATGGAAGTAGCCTGATGAAGCTCCCTATTATCTCCAGGCTCTCCTGCAAGTGACCAGAGGTGCTTTGACTAAAGATGCCCTAGCAACCTACAGGGTTTCCTTATATCATCAGGCTGGCCTTGCACTTGTCATCCTCCTGCCTCAACTTCCTGAGTTCTGGATTATAGGCATGTGCCACCACGCCTGTCTTTGCTTTCATATTTCCACAGCGTTTTTTATAATTGAAAAACGTATTCTTTTATGTTTTAGTAATATTGACCAACTCATATCAAACAACATGTATCTGGCACCATTTTATGAATTTTATATGTATTAAGGCACTTATCCATTTATTAAGCTATTATAATTTCTATTCTTCACATATCACAGCACTAAGGAACAGTGGCCTGCCTTGTTCCCGGTAGAATTTTAATAATATCAGCAAAACAAAAAGATGAACAAGGATGAAAGTAATTGGGGCTGGAGAAATGGCTCAACAGTGAAGAACCCTTGCTCTTCTTGCAGAGGACCTGGGTTCAGTTCCCAGCACCTACAGGGTATCTCACAGCCTTCTGTAACTCCAGTTCCAGGGGTTCTGACACCCTGTTCTCACCTCCACTGCCTACAAGTGGTGCACATACATTCAGGCAAATGCTCATACACATAAAATAAGAATAAGCAAATCTTTTTTTGAAGACTGTAATCCCAGCACTCAGCTGTAATCCCTGTTAACGTCTGGTGGGAATGGGTGTGTATAAATCAGATATGGGTGAGGGAGAATGAATACCAGAGTTGCTTGTGGGGGGCTGCTAAGTTAGATGTATGCTCAATGTTGTTTTAGTTTTAAATTTAAAATTTAAAAGAATGTTAGTTTTAAAATTAAAAATTTTAGATTACATTTAAAATTTTTAATTCAAATTTTAAAAAAATTAAAATGAATCTTAAATTTGTTTTAGTTTGTTTTTCTCATCGCTGACACAAACAACTTAGAAGACTTTATTTTTGCTTCCAGTTTCACAGGAGACATGACAGCTGGGACTCCATCAGCACTGCTGGTAACTTGGCCCACCTGAACTTGTTTCTGGATCCTCTGAACTGGACAGGTGACACTGAGAGCTGCCACCACCTGTAACCGATGCTTCCATTTCTGCTTCTGCCCTTTTCCTTCAAGCTCACTGGGTCACGTTAGCATCTCCCCTTGTACCACTTTCCTGATCTGGAATCTTCAGACCCCAAACTCCTTGACTTGGCATAGGACACTATGGCCCATTGTCTTAAACTCCTGTCCAGTCACTTTGCCACTTTGATGCTGTCTCTACAATTACAAACTGTAGAACGCTGTAGTATCGCTTTGCCTGTTTCCCCTCAGGACCTTCGTCTGTCTTGTGAGGATAGTAACTAAACTGACTTCACTTGATTCTCCCTGGGATGTGGTCATCAGAGACCAATGCTCAGAACATAAAAAAAAAAAAAAAAAAAAAAAAAAAAAAAAAAAGTTTTCCTACAAGGCTGGATGGTAGATACCTTTGACTCATCGGGTCACAGCCTCTTTCTAAGATGACCAATGGTTGGAATCTGAATGTTTGTGTCTCCCAAAAAATGTTTAGCCCTTAGTCCCACGATGATAGTATTGGGGAGGGGGCAGGGTGTTTGGACACATGGGTGGAATCCTTGTAAGGGGGACCCCAGAGAGCTATAACCTATTCCACATTGTAAGTACACAGTGAAAAGCCACCATAGGTGTGAATCTGAATCTGTATTAGGTTGCTAAGCACCTAATACAGGTGCTTTGAATATCCCAGCTCCCAGAAATGTGAGAGATAACTCTCTGTTGTTTATAAGCAACTCATATTATGGTATCTCATTCCAACAGCCCAAAGAGACAAGATAGGCAGCCACAGACAACACAAAGAAGAGTGAATATAGTTGGGTCACCAGTAAGGTTTTATTTATGGGCATAGAACTTTGCATTTCAAGTCATTTGCATGTGTCATGAAATCTTTTAATCTTTTCTATTTTTTTTTTTTTTTGGCAAGCATTTTAAAAATGTAAAAACCCTTTCTTAGTTTATGGATCGTCTGGTACAAAAACAGGTGCTGGACTAGATCTGGTAAACAGGCTGTACTAACACTCCTGGTTTAGAACACCACCTGGCACACAGGAAGAGCTTAACAAATCTAAGAGAAGCTGTAACAAGAAGGGGGGAGGGGCCAGGACCTGGGATGTGACAAAGAGGTGGGAGTGGAACAGATGTGTCACACAGAACATGGGCTAAGGACCCAGCATCCTCTGAGCATCTCTTCTCCCCAAGGCCATTGGCTGACCCTACACCTTCCATTTGTTCATTGGGTTGAATAGAGCTCAGAGAGGTTAAGTAACGTGCTCAGAGCACTGCACAGCTTATATGCCCCAGAGCAGGGATGTGAACTGCTCTTTATAGGATATAAAAAGGCTGTGCTTTTTCCACAGCTACTGTTCATGTATTTCGTTGGAAACGTCTGTGAAAGATGCTATGCCAGCAGAAGAAACCATTTACCTTTGGCCTTGTCAAGTGAACAGTCTAGTGGGAAACTTGATACTCCTCTGAGCAATTATAACTGGGAGAGGCACCTCCTACCACCAGAACCCTTTCAAGGAGCCCTGGGTTTACAATCCTAGCCCATATTTGGGAAATCTGGGGAAGTGACGTCTAAACTGAGACTGAAAATCGAGAAGGAAGGACCCAGGAAAGCAGGAAACAGAAAGATCGCACTAACCCACAATTTTGCCTGTGTAACCAGGTGGCCAGCTTAGTGCCCCAATATTTCTGAAGCTGGCTGTGCTCCTTGTGGTCTCTGATGACAGCATGAGATGTCCTTGGCCCCTGCCATCTCTCACCCTGAGCTGCCTTTGTATTTCTGTCCCCCCTGCTCCCTGGAGACAGAATTCAGTCCGATCTCTGTTTTTATCAGTACACCCTTGAAGTTACTCTATTAGCTGGGGAGAGTTGACTCGGATTTGGTGGAGGGAGGGCGTCATCCTAGGGAGGGATCCCTTCTGGAGTTGGGTTTCCTGTCCCTTCAGGCTCTCTACTTCCTTCCTGGAGCTGCAAACAAATTCTTCCTTTGTCTTGCTGGGCGTGTCCTGCCCACCTCTGTGGAGAAGATGAAGCCCTATTTGTCATATTGGACAGTGCTGCCTTTCCAAGAGTTGCTGTGAACATTATCTCTACACATCAAGCCCTTCTTTGTACACTCCTTTATAGGGGAGAAAACAGAGAAATTCACCCAAGTAACACTGTTGGGAGTGACAGGCAGGTCGGTCTAAATCCAAGCTCCCCTTGCTCAACTACTGTGCTCTGTTTTCCACTGAGCTGAGGAGAGGAGCTGGAGGACTGCCCAGGAGGGAGACCCAAAGAAAGAAGTCAAAAGTCCCCAGTGGCTGGGTCCACAGAAGAGAATCAACTTCAAAAGAAGGATTCATTTCTGATTACCTCCCCACCATCTGAGGGGGAGTGCTTCCTACGTGATTTTCCAGAGTGAGAGATGCAGTAGACAAGATTGGTCAGGGAATTAGACGAGATTGGCTGGTTCACACCTGACCCCACTACCACCCCGGACACTACCAAATCCATAAGGGTCCTCCACGAGAGAAATGTAGGTGACCCAGAAGACCACAGTTTACTGTGCTTAGTTTAGTTAAGAGAGTTGGCACCCCACTAGGGTCAACTAGAGTCAAGGGCCCAGACCTGGGACTCTGCCCACTGCTTGACCTTAGACAATTCTGGGAGACAGCACTGAACAAACTCTTAGAGAAGAAGAGAAAGAATCAGGAAATGGAGACAAACTACATGTTGGGGGGGGGGGGGGGGGAAGCAATGTTTGAGTCAAAGTGAATTTTGTTCACCGAAGCTAGAAGCTAGACAAGTTTATCTAGGCCTAGGTCTCAGCTTGGCTCTTCAGAGCGCCTGCTTCTAAGCAGGGACATTTATTAAATGCCAGGGAAGTCTGTCTCTAGCTATAAACAAAGCCTTGTTTTCAGAGTCCAGGATGCCCAGAGAGAACCATTACCAGATTCTCTGGTGTTGCAAATTCTGACCCTCCTCCATGGTTGAGTAGATGATCTCCTCTGCTGACGTGCTGACAAGCACCCAGAGGAAGGCAAAGAACAACAGCCCCGCCTTCAGGAAGTCCCAAGCCCAGAGCAGCAAAACCGGGGCTTCCTCTTCCCCTCACTCTCAGGTCCCAAAGGTCACTGTGGTCTGGCGAGCCCTGCCCCCCACCCCAGCGGGACCTGGCTCAGCTCAGCTCCCCTTACCTCACACGCTACCAGCCAGCAATCCCCAGTTGAGACGCAGCCACCTCTCTAGCCCACCTGTCCCCTGGTTGGACTCCCAACTCTTGGACGTCTGCTCCTAGAGACAAAGGGAACCGAAAGCCAAGGTCACACTGGCAGATGCTGCCATGCCATGGGAAGTATGCTTCTGGTCCAGGGGACAGCAGTGGGCAGCCCTGGAAAGAGGAAATCCTCTTCGGCATCCAAAACAAAGATTGTGTAGAACAATGTTCTCCCTAACAACCGGCCGTCTGTACGCTGTGACTGTGATGGCCTCAGATTAGCCCCAGCTTCTAGGTGTGCTGGAAAGAATGCGTGGGGGTGGTTCTGGGTGGAAGCTTGAAAGGTTACTGGATGACTAAATGGCTCCGGTGTGAGGTCCAGGAATTCCAATTAGCAAGGCTCCTATGGAAACGGATGAAGCCAATAGATAGATTGAGTCTTCAGTGGGAGCAGATGTGTGGGTCCAGGCCAAGACGCTACAGGATTGCATGTCTGGGATCTTAATGTTTCGCTATCACAGATAAAGACTTGGAACTATAAACTCTAAACCTACCATCTGAGTTCTATGCCTCTCCCCCCCGACCCCCATTATCCAAATTCTAAAATTCTGTGCATTTTGTCTTTCACGTAGTTGGTAACTAATTACCATATCCTGAGAATAGTCACATCAATTGGTGAGAAGTTTGGAAATGTGACAAGCCCCCCCCCCCTTTTTTTTAAAGTGGAATCAGCCCGCTGTTTGCACAGGCTATACAAAAGGCAACGTGTCTAATCTCTCACCTCTGGGGCTGGGGATCCTGCTCTGTTTTGCTGGAGACTTGATTCTTGCTGTCAGGGTTACCATGGAAGATTCTGTATGCAGCTCTAATTTGAGCACCTGTGGGTCCCACTCTTCCTCTTCCTAATGGGTCCTGATTAGGGTCAAATTTGCCCCTGCAAAGACCTTTGGTGATACATGGAGACAGTTCCTGTGGCTACCATTTGGGGAGGAGGAGAAGTGCTCCTGATATCTCTCTAGTAGGTAGAGTCCTAAGCATCAATAGGCAAAGATTCAGCCAGCCCAGAGGATAGTAGGGTTGAGATCGGAAGCTCGAGACTAGACTGAGAGCTGAATCAAGAAAAGGAGGGCCAGTGGGCTGTGAAGAAGAGCCAGGAAGGTCTGTGAGAGGCGGCTACTCTCAGGGGCCAGTGGTGTCAGGAGGAAACCCAGATTTTCATGAGCAAACTGGAGTTTGCCCGATTTAATTAGCTCCCGATGGTGACATTAACATTGTGGTGTTTTGCTGCTAATGATAAATCAGTCAACTCCAAATGCACCAACAGAACCACGAAATTATCTAGTGTCTGACAAAACCTCCTATGTTCATTAGTTCAGAAAAGCTCCTGACCTATCTATCACCTTGTACCCCTGATGGCCAAAATGAAGCTTTGAGTCTCAGAAATGGTAATAACATTCTTGGAAGGGTTACCAATCATCTTCACAAAATATTATAACTAGTTATGAATTGGCACCCCTTACATATACACAATGTAAGTGTGTGTGTGTGTGTGTGTGTGTGTGTGTGTGTGTGTATCTGCATGTTCTTTGCTTTTGAGGTAGGGTCTTCCTATGTAGCCCAGGCTAGTCTCAAACTCTCTCACAGTGGTGCTCTTAATTTTATTAGTTTTACTGGAATGTCTGAAGTACTCAGCCAATTAATGCATCTGGTGAAATCCCAAATCAGGGCTCCAGGGTCCGATTTCACAGTTCTGATATTATTAGTTGAGTGGCCTTTTGAGAATTCTTCTTGGTGCTTCAGTTTCCCTGTGTGTGAAATGGAGACAGCAATGGGAATCCTGAGCTAGGCCTGTTCTGAGAATCAAATGGTGGATCATGGAAATTGCTGAGGTCAGCATCTGTGCACAGTAGGAGGGACTTGATAGCTGTCATTGAAAAGCAAATCAAAATTAGCAAATCTACCAATGCAGTTAAAAAATTAAAAAAATTAAAAAAATAAAAAAGCCTAAAAGTTGCTCATTCCAAGGGGAACTAACCATAAGCAAACCTTCCATTATCCCATAGTAAAACTCTCTAAGTTGCACAAGATTCATAAAATTGACTCCAGAGCTTAAAAGATACAAGGATTTCATACCTGCCATTCCATTAAAGCAAATATTGCTTTTTTTTTCTTTTAAAAAAGGCAGCCCCGAAGCAATTCTTTTTGCACACCAGTGTTGGCCCCTGGGAAATTAGAAAACTCACAAAGTCAAGTTAACGTGCAAGGAACATTCCTGTCTTCTAGCTTGCTGTGGCTTTTGAGAAGACAGAGGAGGAGGTAGAGGAGGTCACAAGGATGGTCACATCCTTATTTATCCACAGCCCCTACCCCAAACCAGAACCCTAGCAACTCTGTCAGTGGTTTATATTGGCTTCAACCCAAGATTACAACTTCTGGGGTCCAGTGAGTCTTCAAAATACTATCATTTGAACGATTGTATAATTGTCTTTAAGATTTTTGGAGAACCCCAAGAATCATTATCAGAAAGCTTATTTTATTTTGATTAGGTCTCATCGTGTACCCTAGGCTGTCTTCTAATTCATAACCTCCCTGCTTCAGCCTCCCACAGGCTGGGATTGCAGGTGTATGCTGCTGCGATCAGCTGTTAACCGATACTGTTTATTAGTGTGTGTTAGTTACACAAAATAATGAATTTCATTATGGCATTTTCTTACATGTGTACATGTAAAATACGCTTTGATTAGATTCTCCCATCAACGCTCTCCCCCACATCTCTTTCCACTAAAGCTCACAGTGCGTAATAAGGTTGGCCTGTGGGTCATACTACTGAGGCTCTGGGACAAACCCAAGTGCAGGACTAGGAAGGCCTCTCTCATCACACTCAAGTGGTTGCAAACCAAGAGGCAGCCCTTTGTCTCTGCAATGAGGGGAAGACAGACCGAGAGTCAAGCCACAGCTGCTGAGTAGCCTTCTCTGAGCTGGAGAAGAAGCTCCTTGATCATTTGATAGGATGTTGAATTCTCATCCATCCCTTAACCTTTTGTTCCAAGGAACAAGGTGGGTAATCCCAGGAGCCAGAGGGTCCGAAAATGGCTCCGTGGTTAAGAATACCTGCTGCTCTTGCAGAGGACCTGGGTTTAATTCCCAGCACCCACATAGGATGGCTCACCATAGCCTGAACCTCTAGTTCCTGGGCATCTGTCATCCTCTTTTGGACTTGGTTGACACCTGCAAGCATATGGTCAGCACATATACATGTAAAATAAACATTATTAAAAAAAAAACATGCACTGAAAAGGTGAGTTTTCTCAAATTGGTTGTGGTCTTGATATCACAACTCTGAGAATATACCAAAACCCATTTAACTGCTTTATGTGAATTGTACATCATATAAGTAATATCTTATTAAAGCTATTGTATGAAGAGAAGATAGAAAAAGAAGGAGAAGGGGAAGGGGGAGGAGAGGGGAAAGGAGGGACAAGACATGACTAAGGTACAGGGCTGTCCTGGACAGTGTCATCAGATGCTGAAGCAGCAGTGCAGGTAAGGATGACCTTGTAGGCCAGAAGGATGTGACTTTCACATTCATGGTGGATTCTAAGGAAAGGGGTGATGCGGTCTGATTATTAAAGCAACTTTGTCTTGCATAGAGACTGACTGGGGGACATGGGCGATTCTCCATTAGAAAACTCAGGTTTTCTAGAAGGTTCTGGTTAAAGGTTTCGTGGAGAGCAGTGAGGACTACCTGTCCACATGCAGCCATATCCCTCTGCCTGTGACCCATCCTCTCCTTCTCAACACTTGCCAGCTTCTTAACTCAGGGAAGGTCTGAAAGAGTTAGCCAAGAACGACACCAGATGGATAGACAGTCAGCCCATTTCGTTGCTTGATTTAGAAATGGGTGAACTTGTACTGAGGTGGTCACTTAGTAGGTAAGGCCCTTACTTCCTTTGGGAGTTCAAGGGCATGAGTTCAAGACCCAGACCCCACTGAAACAAAAGCCAGACACGATGGTGTGGACTATCATAATCCTAGTGCAGAGATGGGTAGGTCTATAGGGATTGCTGGCCAGCCAGTCTAGTCTACTTCGTGAGCTCCAGGCCAGGGAGAAACCCTACCTCAAAAAGAAGATGAATGGTACCTGAAGAATTCTACCTAAAGTGGTCTTTGGCCTCAACATGAATATGCACACATACATGTGCGCACGTACACACACACACACACACACACACACACACACACACACACACACCAGGCAACTCTATGTTATTCACTTCCTCAGTTTTTATGACACAGGACACTTGGGAAGGATGYGTATGTTATATGTTATAGGAGTGATATCTTTGGTGGTATCCAAGTCGATTTCTCTGCAGTAGAGAAATCTACATCAAGATTAACATGTAAAAGAAGCCAGTTGGCAGAGAAAGACCCCACCTGGGCTACATCCAAAGAATAGAGCATGGAGAGATACCTGTGATATTCAAAAGTGGGACCTGTAAAGGGTCCCGAGCCTCAAGGCTTTTGAGCCACTTCTTCAGTTCACGAGCCTACTCCCTTTCTAGGGACCCCTTTCCCTTCCTTAATAACTGCCTTGGATTTCCATGTCTATCCATGTGTCTGTGCCTTGTTTGGGTATCCTGGGTCTCAGGTACCCCGTGACACTTAGGCAACAGTTTAACTTCCTAGGCATCGGCTTCTGCTACGACCAGAGCCCATCCCAGCCAACTTTTGAAGCCAGAAAGGCCAAAAGCAAAAAATGATTTTCCACGTGACTTTTTAGTCACTTTAGTCACACAGGAAGTAAGCATGCAGATTTATGAAACCAAGACAGAAAGCTGCCGGAGGAAGTGTGAGCGGCTCCCTCCCATCTTAAGGATTAGTCACTCAAGTGCTTCTCAATAAGGGCTATGTCCCACTCAACATGGCCAGTCCTTCTTCATTTAAAAGTCCAACCGAGATGTGTCCTCCTCACTGTGGGTGTCAACTCTATTCTGGGGAAAGATATCCTGAGTCCTGTAGCCCAATCCAATTCTGGAGACTCTTTAAGGGAAAGAGTAAACAATTGCATGCTTGGATAGGAAATAAGTATTCGCAGAATGTAAAAAGCTGACGAATGCCATGGGCACCACCAACTCCATTAAAATAACACAATGTTTTATTTGCTAACTAGTTACTTGACCCCACCCCACCCCACCCCATCCCACAGGCTGTTTCCCCTGCAGCTGTGACTGGATTCTCCTCCCTTGAATGACATCCACGTGGTCAGCTGATTATTTGGGGGTGGGGCTGGGGATGGGAAGGTAATCTAACTTTTCCCTTGTATGTTTTCTTTCTGTTAATGCTGGTTGTTCAAAGAGGTCTCTTCATGCTTTAGAACCCTTCCTGGAAATGTTTCTTCAGTAGCCCCCAGTACAGCTTCTGGCTTAGTATCTTGACAGCAGCTGGACCACTTGGTCAGCTCTGTGTCCCTGCCAGTCTTAGGGTGGCTAAAGACCGGGGTTGTCGTCGTGTCTGAGAAGAGAGCAGGGCATCTTCACACTGAAGTCCTTCCTTGAAGGATCAAAGGGCCACAATGGAATCTTCCAGAAGGCACCAGCCCAAGCAGGCAATGGAGGTAGGGCGTGTACAAATTTGGTAGGACTGCGCACGCCTTTAATCCCAGCGCTTGGGAGGCAGAGGCAGGCAGATTTTTGAGTTTGAGGCTAGTCTGGTCTACAGAGTGAGTTCCAGGACAGCCAGGGCTATACAGAGAAACCCTGTCTCAAAAGAAACAAAAAGCAAACAAACAAACAAACAAAAATCCAAAAAAGCAAAAACCAAATTTGGTAGGAGCGATTCAGAATTAGTGCCTCCCTAACACCCCCACAATGAAGGGATCTCTTAGAGTTTTAGAATAAGCTTAAACTAAAGAAGGGGCCAGGACGATTTAACTCCACGTATTTCTCAACGTTCCACCTCCTCTAGACCCGTCATTGAAAATCCTGCCAGATGAAGATAGTCTATTTAAGGAGAGATATTTTTACCCTCCTCTGGGCTATCAGACTGCTTGAAACAATGGAACTCAAGAAATTTGAATTTGCCTAGGACTCTCATGCTAGGAGCAGAAAAAGGCTGAATCTTAGTGCAGCCCGCTTGTCTCCAGGAAGAGATCTAACACGGTTCAGACAGCTTGTCAGAACACCTTGTGGGAAGGGGTGATGATAGACAAGGACGGATGGGACCTTGACCTAGATTGCTTATGCATGACTCTTGCCCTCTCTTTAAGCCTAAACCTCTGGACTCTGAAGATTGGGGTGGGAGAGGGTGAAGGAACAGGATTGGAGATGGGGGGGCGTTGCACATCTCTGTTCCTCTTCCCAATGTGGTCACACGGAATAACTCTTTCTCTGCTCTTCAATATTGCTTTAATTGGCCATTGAGGATGAGTGGCTGGGCCTAGCTCATTAAGGCTTCCAGGGACCCAGGTCTTGACCCTACCTGTCCTGGTAGCATCACCGTGAGCTAAGATGATGATGGCTGTCTGAGAGGAGAAGAATCACAAGCAGTCACAACCATATCCTTGATTCCCAAACAGAAGCCATTCCGGACAGCTCCATTGAGAAAATGAAATCCACAGCTACATGGAGAATTTTACTTTTCTTACTTCAACTTGTTCCAGAAACCAATCTCCAGAGATGTAATGGTATATGTGTTGGCTAGTTGTTTGTTTGTTTTGTTTGTTTGTTTGTTTGTTTGTTTGTTCGTTTTTTTTGTAAACTTGACACAAGTTATGGTCTTCTGGGAACACAGAACCTCAACTGAGAAAACGCTGTTGTAAGGTTGGCCTGTAGGCAAGTCTATAGCTATGTAGGGGTATTTTCTTGACCTGCGTGAGGGTCCACTGGGGATGGTGCCAAGCAGGTGGTCCTGGTCGGTATGAAAAAGCAAGCTAAGCAAGCCATGGGAAGAGAGCCAGTAACCCAGACTGCGGCTCACTGCTATGAGACTCCAGATGACTTAGCGGATGATTTAGATGTCTAGAATGACTCTAGTAGCCCCTGTTCCCAGCATTACCACCAACTCTTAAGGGGAAACTACATAACTGCAGTAGCTAATATATATTCAGTGTCTGTGAGCGCCATGGACTAATGCCTGGTTTTTAGTCCCTTACCTGTATGGTCTCTTGGGATCCTCACACCATCTGGTAAGGGAAGGACCATTGTTACCTACCTGATGAGATGAGGCATCTGGATGACACCTGGTCATTCTGTGAGTCTGTCTTTCTCCAGAACTCATGCTGTTTAGCCCCATGCTAGAGGATAATTATCATCTGGTTTACAACCTTTAGCTAATTAATGAAAAAAAATTGAGTTGTGTGTACTTCACATTACAGAGTGTGATGTGTTCTCTCTCTTTCCCTCTCCTTCTCCCTGTCCCAGTCTCTCTCCCTCTCCCTCTCCCTCCCTCTCTCTCTCTCTCTCTCTCT
>BDUI01000007.1:2570510-2582558 GCA_002335545.1 Apodemus speciosus
TTCTTTTTTTTTTTTTCTTTTTTTTATTAGATATATTCTTTATTTACATTTCATTTCCCTTTTCCTGGTTCTCCACCCCCCAAATGTCCCACATGTCCTTTTCCCTCCCCCTGTTCCTCCATCCACCCCTTCCCACTTCCCTGTTCTGGTATTCCCCTACACTGATGCACTGGGCCTTTCCAGAACCAGGGTCCACTCTTTCCTTCTTGTCGGGCATCAATTGGTATGTGGATTGTGTCTTCGGTGTTCCAATATGCAATTCAACCCTTCTCATAGTCTCATGGGACCAAAGGGAATCATCAGGAAACAATGGCCTCCAAATAACAAGCCTTTCGTATTCCAAGTCCATACCTGAATCTCTTGATAACTAGTGTGATTTTTCTTGATAGCTAGTATGATTTGCAAAAGTCTTAGTCTGGGTTTCTAGTGCTGTGATGAAAAATCATGACCAAAAAAGCAAGTTGGGGAGGAAAAGGTTTATTTAGCTTACACTTCCACATTGCTATCCATCATTGAAGGAAGTCAATACAGGAAGGATCTCAAAAAACGGCAGGAGCCTGGAGGCAGGAGCTGATGCAGAAGTTATGGAGGAGTGTTGCTACTGGCTTGCTCAGCCTGCTTTCTTATAGAATCCAGGACACCAGCCCACAGATGGCCCCACCCACAACAGTCTGGACCCTCCCAGACTGATCACTAACTGAGAAAATGCCTTACAGCTAGATCTCAGGGAGGCATTTCCTCAACTGAGGCTCCTTTCTCTCTGACACAAGACTAGCTTGTGTCAAGTTGACACACAAAGCCAGCCAGTACAACCAAGAACCCTGAGAACATATTAATAGGCGTGGGTCACTGATCTAAGAACAAGGTATACCGGGATAAAGATGAAGAGTTGTCTGCCTTGTCATGGCCGACTAATAACAGAGCTTTCCCGTATAAATCTGACTTGTCTGAGGCAGAGCAGCATGAGTCAGTTCTTCCAGGGTCTGATGTCATCCCTGGTTGAGATGGCAGCTCCAGACAGACACAGCTGACCAGCTAGAGCTTGTACAAGGCAATGTAACAAGGTACCACCTCCTGGAACAGCTGTCCTGGGGAATCTGAATAGCTTATCTATCATCTTTTAATTCTGGGAGCTAAATATGAAGTCATGCAAACCTCATCATAGTAAGAAGAAAAACTAGACCCAAGGTGTGGCCCACAGTCCTGGCCAGAGGTTACACAACCCTTTCTGCATTTGGTACCTGCCTTAAGACTCAGATGGGCAACTCAAACCCAGCCTGGGTGAAGAGTCTGTGTGTTTTCATTTGGGGGTCTTGACAATGAATGAGCCCAGCTACTCTGGAGGGACAAAACACTTTAAGACAAAATGTTTTGTTAATTTAAACCCATGATGGCCAGCAAGTAGCACTCTGGAATAGATGGGGCAGGAAAGGCGGCTTCCAAGAGCTTGGGGTCTTGCAATGGAATGTGGACTTGTTCTTGGGAACTGGGTGCTCTGGAAGATCTCATAGCAAGGGAAGTTAGGTGATCTGCTCAGCAGTTTAGAGGCTGAATTTGATGGTGGATGGAAACCGTCGGTGAAATCAAAACAGAATCAGAAGGTCTAAAATGAGCCAGGTAACAAACGATAAGGGCTCAGACTGTTCTGGAATAGATTAAGGTGTCCTGACAGGACAAGGAAGGATATACTCTGTGGGTGATCCGATAGAGGAGAACAGGGAGAACCAGAGAGGCCACAGTGTGGGTAATAAGAACTGAGGAATCGGGTGACAGATACAGGGCTAGCCTGGGTTAGTCCCAAGCGTTAGTGGGATGTCCACCTAGATCTGTGATTCTGAACTCACTCCACAGGCCCAGAAGAGGAGACACTGCTTTCCTGAGAACAACTGGTGGAATTGAAAGCAGAGCAACAGGGACTGAGAAATTCATTGCGGGGATGACCAATCCGGGCAGAGCAGGAGGAGGCAGTAACAAGAGCAGAAGGGAACCCATGAAGGCAAATGAGAACTATACAAAGGCAAGAGAAGCCGCACAGGATGAAGGAAGGTGTGGAACATGGAAGGAGAGAGGGGGACATGCAAGACTCGAGTGTCGAAAGAGCATCTGCATGGGGACAGCAAGGAATGTCATGCCAACCCTCCCTCCCACCTTCTCCTAGAGCTGCTTGCCTTGGTCCTGTGTGTGCAGAGGGGTTTTATGACAAGGAGCCCGGCTGGATGGAATTGATAAGGGTCTCACTTTAAACAAAAAAAAAAAAGACCGATTCCACCTCCCAAAGGTCTGTGGGCTATCACAGAAGGTGTACACAAATCAAACCTGGTATGTTTCTTTACTGACTTCCTCTTCACCTTGCTTTCCTTTTCCTGGGTCAAAAGGGCAGAACTTCCTGTCTGAACTGGAAAGCCTCTGTCACCTTCGCTTTGTCCCTTGGCTCACTGGAGATGCAGGCAAACAATAGGGCCTTGTGAACAGACGCAGACCAGACGTGTCAGAAAACTCCGAATGCCTTTCAAAAACTCTGTCTCAGGCAACAGTCTCAGAAGGGGAGGGAGAGGGGCTCAGCTGCATCCTGGAAGCCAGAATCTCATCTGCTCTGAAATTATACTTTCTAACTAAATTCAGAAAGGTAAGGAAAATGTCTAACCAGATGACAAAGCAAAGTTGGCTGAAAAGGGGGAAAGAGCCCATCACAAAGACCCAAGCATCAAAATGCTGTATTTGAAAAATTGTATGTATATATGCTTGACAGCCTTCTGGTTGTCACTTTGCATCTGGGATCACTGGGTTTTTCCAAACTGACTCTTCAGGGCTTACTAGGTTAGCTGAGACCCAGAGCTGTGCAGGCATACTCTGCAGAAAAGAAAAAACAAAAAACCCTACTTTTATTTCTACTCTTTTGGTGCTTAAATGACTGGAACAGTGCAAGTAGGTCTTGAATCTAGGAAGGACGCAATGTGTTCAAATTCCATTCTGAGGACGTAGTCTGCTTCTCTTCACGTCAGTCCTGTTGAAACCAGTTCCTGTATGCCTCTTGCTAGGTCCATAGCAATTATTTTCTGCAGTGTTTCTCTCTCCTTTGTTTCTGCCCCAAGCAAACACAAAGTATCGCATGCATGCATCAACAGGTATTTATGGATCG
The DNA here is from genome assembly GCA_002335545.1 of Apodemus speciosus. Lineage (NCBI taxonomy): Eukaryota > Metazoa > Chordata > Mammalia > Rodentia > Muridae > Apodemus > Apodemus speciosus. The sequence goes on from BDUI01000007.1 coordinate 2,573,650, forward strand.
CCTACTGCATGCTACACAAGGGCGCCAGCCATTGGCATGAACTTATTTCTCACAAGTCATTAATCTTTATGAGACCCAGTTTTCTAGTCCCTGGACTTGAGAGTAACACCCCCTGCATATAAATGCATGTGGATTTTGGTGAGGGAGAGGAGGGTGAACTCAGCTGCCTAAAAGACTACATCGTGGTTGCCTCTGGCAGGAGGTCGTCCATCATGAGGCCTCCCAGTCAGGATGGCCCAACCTTGTTTTGGTGGCTCTTCACAAGGGTTGAGGCAGCCCCAGCCCCATTGACCTCAGGCTGAACTCCTAGACCCACCATCTGAGCTGTAGCCCATGACACGAGGAGGCTCAACAGACATATTTATGCTCGGCAGACGTATTTATGCTCTAGCCAGAACGCTTTTTCGTGGGGAGGGAGGCTAGATTCAAAGATGCTAATGTAAAATGGGCTCCCTCGCTGTTGGTAATCAACAGGTCGCAGACTGGTTATGGTTCATATTGGGATGGCAAGTTTTTCTGTCGATACTAACTATATGACATATCCTAGGGATGACAAGAGTCATCCCTTGTCACCAATTAGTAAGGTCTCAAAAGAAAAACAACTTACATTTTTTTTAATTCATGGACTTTACATTAAAAAAACATGTTTTCATCCTTTTTTTTTTTTTTTTTTTTTTTTGGTTTCAAAATCATTTTGATGCCTGGAAAAGGCTAAAAGGTCTAGTCGTGAAGGTCAGATAGACCGGGCTTGAATCCTGGTCTCCATTTCAAGTTGTGTGTATCAGATGTGCTGCTGCATGCCTCTGTGAGTCCCAGCTTCCTCATTCGAGCACTAAGGAAAGAATATTTACATTGCAAAGTCCCTAGGAGGATCCGAGAAGGGACTTGTAAAGGACGCAGAGTGATGACTAACCCGTGCCGAACAAATAATGACCATTTTCAGCTTTGATTTGTCTTCCTCTAAATACCCCTCATTAGGCCTGAGCCGCCTCTGTTAAATTTCCGTCACCAGTCATTCGTAACCATGGTTTGCTGTGTAGCACGGGCTCTTCCTACACTTGAGCAATTCCTCCGGGATATTTTTTAAAGAGAATGAAAACATTTAAAGGGTAGATTTAAATTGTATGTTGCTCCAAATTCTTTAATCATAAAATTATAGTTAAACTCTTATGCACTGGAAAACCCTACACTGAGTCTTAAAAAAAAAACAAAACCAGCTGGAACCCTCTGCATGACCAGCACAGCTCTGCATCAGGGCAAGGGTGTGAGTTGGTATTGACCCTGACCACAAGGCGGCTAAACTCTGACCTCTCGGGTGGCTGCCCTTCTGCATGTGACCAGCTGCTTTTCTTGGTATTCCGTGATGTCCCTTGGCTTTCGTAGGCATCACTTGTGAGTCACCCAGGGACTTGGGCCACCCATATTCCTTCCACATAAGCTTTGGGTAATGGAAGTGGCACCATTTTGTCCCAATAGGACGATAAATACAAACCCAGACTTAGCCATAAAAATCTCTCAGTGTCTCTCTGCTCTTGGGATCTGTAATGGCTTAGGTTGCTTTCGGTTGCCGTGATGAGTAAGAGCCATGATCAAAAGTAACTTGGGGAGGAAAGGGTTTACTTGGCTTGCGAGTTACAGTCCACGGTGAAGAGAACTCAAGGCAAGAACCTGAAAGCAAGAGATGAAGCAGAGGCCGTGGAGGAACATTGCTTACTGGCTTGGTCCCCATGGTTCGCTCGCTCAGTCTGCTTTCTTATGCATCAGGACCCTCCTCCATCAACCATCAGTCGAGAAGATGCTCCACAGACTTGGCTACAGGCCAATCGGAGGGAGGTGGTTTTCTCAGTTGAGGTCCTCCTCACCCAAATGACCCTAGTCGGCTGCCATACTGACAGATAGTTACCTGGCACAGATAATTTTAAGCAGCACATGCGGGAACAACACAACCTTTTTAACGCTAGTGCTGGGATGGAAACACAAAACCCCACCAAACTTTATAATGATCCTCAAACTTGGAGACCTACATGGATCTACATACTCAACACAGGAAAAGCGATCCGAGTGTTATGCTGACGGGCTTTGCCGTTAGGAAGTCTGGGTTCCGATCTATCACGTGGCACCCGTGTGATTGTGGAGGAATTCAGTTATTCAACACATACACTGAACACTTACCTTTTCAGTACTGCAGATATAGCTGGGTTCCTGGAAGCAAAGTGACTGTGGTCATAGGAATTCTATTCCTAAGTCCAGTGAGGCAAGGCACTTGCACTCCTCCCTAAATCCATGCTGCTGTTTATGTGAAAGGATAGGATGCTAACTGGCTGAATGAGTTTGCTTTGGCCATGAAGACATGGAAAACCCTCATTGGCCACGTCCGGCTCATGGACTCAGACCAGTGCTCACAACAGGCCCATACTAAAAATGTCAATCCACTGCACATCAGAGGATGAAGGGATGGGGTGGGGTCTGTAGAAGGAGACCTCTCTCTCCTTTATCCTATCATAGGGTGGGAAGCTGACTTATGCAGATACAGCATGACCTGGGCTCGTTTATTCATGAGCTTGTGCTGAGGTCAGCCATTGCGTCTCTTCTAGACATCAGCAGATGGGAGAGTGGGGTTGAGGTACTTCTTCCTGCTGCCCTTGTAAGAAGCAATGACCACTCAACCACCTGTGGTCTCAGCTGGCATGTGACCATCTCTGGCAGCTTCAGTTTCTCCAGGAGCCCTTCGAGTGCCAAGGGTCACCTTGCCAGCTGCTCCGGGTAGTGTCCTCAGGTAGTTATGGAGGCCCCAGACCACATCATCTCTTGCTGGTTGTTCTGGGTCCCATCCACATCTTTACCAACAGCACACGTTCAGTACCGTCATTTGACTGTATCTTATCTTCTGCTGGACTCTGCTTCAGACCCACCCAGAAAACACAGATCTTTAAGTCTGCGAAATGAGTGTCACAAATTTAAATGTGAAAGGGAGGGTATGAAATGGTTTCTTTTTTTCCTCTCTCTCTTTTTTTAGAGACAATGTTTTGTAACTGTGGGCTTTTCCATCCACATACCAGTTCCCAAATAATAACTCTGAAACTTATTTATGAATAAATACCTAGGCTTGTTCCTTGACTAGCCTGTAACTTATATAGCCCATTTATTCTATTCTATGTCTGACACATGGCTGGTTATCTTTCTTCAGTTTCATATGTCTGTCTCCTCAGAGTCCGGTAGCAAATCTAATTCCTACCTCTGGCTCTCCCAGAATTCCTATCTCTCTCTGCCGGATGTCCCGCCTTCTTATCCTGCCTCAGCTCATTGGCCATCAGATTTTTATTGACAAGTGATGCTGGGAGCTTCTGACCTTCTGGTTTCTGCTTCTCAAGCATGAGGACTATGGGTATGTACCATTGCTCCCAGTTTATGCAGTGCTTGGGGTGTAGTTTGGGGGGTGGTTAGGGGACAAACCCAAGGGCTTTTTTTCTTGCTAGACAAGCACACTACCCACTACCCACTAGCCACACCGCACGCAGAATTGGTTCTTGTTGGATAAAGTTAAATTTGTCCATCATGACCATTGCACAGATGGCGTGACATACTGAGGATGACAATCTTTTCTGGGTCTTACTAGTATGTGCAGCGATACTCTTACCTCTAGTGATCAGCAGCTCCAGCTGCACACTTCACAGCGGTGTTTCCTCCAGAGGGGCTCTATTCATTTCGGAGACCCTGACTCCAGACTACAGGAGTATACAGGTAAGTATGGAGGCTCAAGCCCTTTCGGCTGAGACTAAGAGCAGTACAGTCCTCACAGCTCTGTGCAAGCTATATTTAATACACATTTGTGCGCTTGTAATAAAATCAGGTCCCGCCCATCCTTCTCCAGTGGCTTGCTTCTTGTCCTCATACTCATCTCTTGGCAGCTTTATTCCTGACCTCTAAGCACAATGGGATCTCCTTCTCTTCTGTGGTGGTTTGAATGAGAATGGTCCGTAGGTTCCTGGTTTGAATACTCAGTTAGTGGAACTGTTTGGAAAGGATTAGGAGGTGAGTCCTTGTTGGAGGAGGTGTGTCACTGGAAATTTGTCTCTGTGAATTTGTCTCTGTCTCTGTCTCTCTCTGTGTGTCTGTCTCTGTCTCTCTCTGTGTGTCTGTCTCTGTCTCTCTCTGCCTGCTGCCTACAGATCAGGATGTTAACTTCTCAGCTACTACACCTGTGCCGTGCCTGTCTGCTTCCTGTCACGATGAACATGGGACCAGTCTCTAAAACTGTAAGCAAGCCCCAAGCTAAATGCTTTCTTCTATAAATGTCGCCTTGGTCACAGTGTCTCTTCACAGCAATAGATTGCTAAGACACCTTCCAGTCACACCTGGCCAAAGCATGCAGCATCTAGATCGGTTGTTCTCAACCTTCCTAATGCTGCAAACCCTTTAACACAGTTCCTAATGTTGTGGTGACCCCCCCACCCCATCATAGAATTGTTTTGCTGCTATGTCATAACTGTCATTTTGCTGCTGTTATGAATTATTATGTAAACATCTGATATGTGACCTCTGTGAAAGGGTCACTCAACCCCCAAAGGGGTCACAACCACTGGTCTAGATGAATAGGACATGTGGACATTTGAATGTGCTGGCAGATCTGGAGAGAGAGAGAGATAGAGACAGAGACAGACAGACACAGAGACAAATACACAGAGATACAGACAGAGACAGAGAGAGACAGAAAGAGAGAGAGAACAGGAGAGACAGAGATAGAGACACAGAGGCAGAAAGACCAAGAGAGGGAGAGAGAAAGAGATGAATGGGTTGAATGTCTTGGGCTGCCATAACAAAGCGACTAAGACTGCAGCAGTTTAATGACAGGAATTTATTTTCTCTTGGCTCTAAAAGCCGAAAGACTAAGATTAAGGCACTAGTTATGGCTGGTGTCTTCTGAAGAAGCGTCTTCTGACTCATAGTTGCTGCCACTGTGCTGGCCACTGATGTAGATTTCCCTTTCTGCATATGTACCCGTGATGCCCCTCTCTGCATATGTACCCATGATGCCCCTCGGTGCATATGTACCCATGATGCCCCTCTCTGCATATGTACCTGTGAGGCCCCTCTGTGGGTGCATATGTACCCATGATATCCTTCTGTGCAGCCAAATGTCCTCATTTTGTACAGATATAATTGTTTCCTCTCTTTTTAGCACGAAGCTACTATGATGGTTAACCTTGGTTGTCAACTTGACGGGATTTAGAATCACCATGGGAACAAACGCCTGGCCATGTTAGTGAGGGATTTATCTGGAGTAGGTGGAAAGACCCATCCTAACTATAGGTGACACCGTGCCCAGGCTGGGGTCCCAGACTAGGCAAGGAGGACAAAGGCAGCTGAGCAGCATCATCTCCCTCTGCTTCCTGACTGGATGTGACGAGATCAGCTGCTTTCTGTGCCTGCTACCATACCTTTCTCTGGGGGCTATAAGCCAAAAATAAATGGCTTTTCTCAGGCATTTTGTTGCAGCAATGAGAAAGTAACTTGTGTATCTACCCTTTCTCACTTGCTCCTACCTTTCCCTTCCCCCCTTTATGTGTCTCCAAGAAGACCCCAGATCAGTTCCTCTATGATCTGGGCTTTTGTGCAAAATAACAGAGATACTTTGCCTTCAAAGTACTCATGAGCTTTGGCTTTTGGCTCTGTGGTGCCAGCACATCCTTACACAAGATGGGACATGGAGCTACAACGAGAAAAATCAACTTCTTGGTTAATGAACATACCAAACGGAGGCCAGTGCAATGCTAGACAGAGCCAGTGTCTGGTGATGTGGAACACAATCAGGACAATTCGTTCAGCCATGATTGTCACAAAAATCAAGGTTGGAGCAGCACTCGGAGTCTGTGATCTGAGGAAAAGGCATTCAGGGCTCTTGTGTCAGCTGTGCCCCTGCCTCCATCCAATAGGTTAGTCAACGGTCATCTGAAAGGATAGCCAGGGGGCCACACATGGCAACTCAACACTTGAAGTGTGACAAATGCATCTCAGGAGCAGAGATTGTAAGTTTTATTTAACTTTAACATAAATATATTCAAATACAAATATAGCTACTTCAAAGATCACTGGGAAACATAGACTTGGTAGATTTTTTGTAGCAGCAATAGAGACAGCGTGGGTGTGTATTCATTCTAAATAATCTAGTAATACCCACTAATTTCCCAGCCTTGGCCTGAGGTCCGCTGTGCCCATCCATCTTGGACAAAGAGCACCTCTCCAGTTCCTGCACACAAATCAAAATGCCAGCATCTGGGATGCTCGAGTGTGGTTTCCTTTCTCCCAGCTTTCTGCACTGGGAAGGCGTCACAAGATGTAGCCATTCTCCTGCAACTTTAGTTTGCAGCATACCTTTGGGCAAATTTCATGCGCCATTTTAAATACATACTAACAGATAAGCATATGTATTGAAATATAATGAATCGGGGTTTTTTTTTTTTTTTTGATACAGATTTCCACACTACTATATGCCCACCAAGATGCTGCGAGCCTTTTTGGACCAATGACAGCAGAGGGGTAAGGTATAGCTGCTAGAGTTTCCCGGTATCATGACGGGTCCACAAGGATTCGCCACTGGAGGAATCAGATTTTAATAAGGCTTACAGGATTAGGTTTTAGTTGTTGCACCCAGAGATTGAGTCACTGTTGTTTCTGAAATTTAAAAAAAAATGCTGCGAGCCACCCCACATGCAGCCAGCCTGGGGACTGCATGCTCTACCTCACCCTTCAAGGTGTCAAACAAACCCTGTGGAAGTCCAACCAGGAAAATTAGGAGTTTTTACTAGCGAAGTCTTAATGGCATGCCCACTAGATATATGTATCTTGGCACAACTGGCCCTCCTGGCCCCTGTCACCGTCTTTCGACAGCTCGAGTTGGCACGGCAGCCTTGGAAAACAGGCACCGCTTGCCTTTAAATTCAGCACGAATTGCCAGTTCTGTGATGGCGCGGGACTTGCCTCAGACGTCTGCAGATATAACAGTCAGTACATTTCCCATGTCCATCTTTCCCCAGGGGCCAGAAGAGGGTTGAAAATAACTCCCGGAGTTGCTATGAGTTTTCCTCTCCTCTCTCACCGCCCCCACCCCCTTCTCTGCCCTCTCCAAATATATAATTTCTTGGGAGTAGCATGCTTTTAAAAGTCTCTCACATAGCTTTCCAAATATTCATAGCAAATATGCATGTGTCTTAGAGGTGAGTCTGGCCGAGGTGGCGAGTTAATGAAATCAGATGGTGTGAGTGTATGTGTGTGTGTGTGTGTGTGTGTGTGTGTGTGTGTGTGTGTTGAACACTTTTCTGAGTCCCCAGCACTCACAGAGTCTGATACAAGCTTATTCATTCATACCAGAAAACTAGGCCCTTTGTGGTTTGGGTCCTGGCTCCGCCAACAGTCTTGTCGTCGCCTCTGCCCCCATTCCTACGCCCCGGCAGTACTGAGCGAGTGACAGAACTTGTAGTTTGCTCCTTTGCTTTCTGTCTTGTTGCCAGTCCAGAAGGACTCTGTCTCATGTCCGTTCTGGATCAGTTCCTCTCCAACATCCAGGACAGCAGGTACCTGCTGCCGGTGACTTTCTTTTCCCTCTCCAAGAATGATGCTTTTTGGGCGCCCTCTACCCTATGTATTCCAATGCGTTCCACATGTCTTTGATTACTTAACAGATAACTATATTCTGTTACCCTGCCCATCTTCCCTTTCTGTTGGTCTTTGAAATCCTTGAGAGCTAGGGCCTAGGGCTGCACCTTTTTTTTTTTTTTTTTTTAATCTGAACACTCAGAACCAACTGATGTACAGGGCTCATACCCATCAATCAAAACGATTTATGAATTAGTTGAGACAAACAAGAAGAGCATCGGATGGGAGAACCCTGGTGTTTCCCATCCCACCTGATCTCATCTCAAAGGTGTTTGTTTGTTTGGTTGTTTGTTTGTTTTTAACGGATCTGGATCAATCTGGCATTTGGACAGGATTGGTATCTGTCTATTTAATGAAAACTATGCTGGGTACTTCAGGTACATCTCATGCCAAGGCTCAGAGAATGAAGGAAACTGTTGCAAGGGATTGAGAGCAGCAGAAGAAAGGCAGACGACATGTGTGGGTATTTGTTGAGGTCCTTCCGGTCTCTGAACTCTGATTCTAAAGGACAGCCTGAGCCAGGCCACCACTTGCTCTCCAGTTCTGCCCAGCCCCATCCAGTCTCCACTGTCTTGGCAGGAGCTTTATTCTGCTCTTACTTGCCTTGTTGCTGACAAAATTCATGCGTCTTCTTGGAGGTCTGTCTCTGTCTCTCCCTCCCTCTCGCCATCCCTCCCCCTCTCCCTTCTCCTTCCCTCCCTTTCCTTTTTCCCCTCCCCTCTTCTTTGTTTCTTCTCTCCATTCTCAGTTCACAGACACAACCAGAGAGGTCCTGTTGAATGCATAGCATCACCACAGACACAGTGTGGCCTGCTGACAGCCCTGTGGAGGCCCCTCAGTGCAAGCGGAATCTCCCAGCACCCTGACCAGGGACTTCCCAGCCTCCAGAACTGCAGGACCTCGATACTTGTCTGTCAGCCCGGCTAGTCAAAGTGCTTTGTAGCCTCCCGAGCTGAGACACGCTCCCCTACCCTCCACTCTCCATTAGCCACCAGAGTCGTCTTTTATATTCTGCCTTTACCTCCTTACAGAGTTCAGCTCAAATTTGAAAACAACTCATGCTCCTTTGCTGCCTTTAAATCCTTGTGATCTGGCTGCCACCAGATTTCTAGACTCTCCCTCTTGGGACACTCTTCACATTCTTCCAGGCATAGAACCCCTCCATGCTAAAACTCTTTTCGGCCCTGCCCAAATGTGTGCGTGCGTGCGAGAGAGAGAGAGAGAGAGAGAGAGAGAGAGAGAGAGAGAGAGAGAGA
>BDUI01000007.1:2582595-2621792 GCA_002335545.1 Apodemus speciosus
AGATGTTTTCTGACTGGGTACTGTGTACAAAGTCCCTGCAATGACCCCAGCCATCATTCTATCTGTCTGGTTTTCTTCATATCACTTGTAAAGACCTGATAACCCTACTGTCTTGCACCGTAATCTCTGATTTCTCGTTCCCAACTGAGAACAGGAAATCTTGGCCTTGGGGGGGGGTTACTGTTCTATCATTGACATGGGACAGGCCCCGCTCAGGCAGGACTCACATCGGTTCTGAGTGACGGCATGTGCAGGTAGCTAGAGAGGTAAGAGGCTCCACCTCTCCTGGTTTGTTTTTCTCCTCCTTCAAGAAAGAGGAATGACTGGACATGTTCCCAAGCAGTGCTTCTTATGCATTCCCATATCGTAGGTTGGGGAATGATCAATGACTTCTAAGATTCTGACGTACCTGGAGTGAGCAGATTCGTAATTAGTTTCTTTAAAGCACAAGTGAGTCAGAGAGCGTGCCAGCTCATACGCGGAGCCACATCAAAGTCTTAATGGATGAACGCAAGGGCAACAATGTTCAACGGACACTTCAAATGGGAGGTGCAAGAAGATGAGACACAAAGGGATGTCGTGGTGGTGACAGCATCCCATGGGGTCCATACTTTGCTTCTCTTCCTCTCTAGCTGATACCCTAAAAAATACTAGGTTACCTACCTGCAAAGTATGTCTGGCCTTGTTGGAAAGAGGAGTGGAATTACTGTTGGTGGGAGGGAGACAGGAGAGGATATGAGGGGATAGATCGATCAAAATACATTATATACGTGTAGGGAAGTGCCGTAGTGAGACTGATTGTGTATAAATATATGCTAATAAAAGCATCTGAAAAGGTAATCTAGTATTACCAGCCTACCCACTTAGCATGGTAAAAAGATGGATGGGTTTTCTTGAAACACTGAACCACATATAAGCAAAATATAAGACAGATGTTAATTTAGGAAAGCATTGTCTAAGGGAATCTGGAGTTTTCTTCAACGTTTGAAAGGGAACTGGGCTCAGAACCAGAGACCTAGGTCTGAGGCTGGATTCTGAAGTTGGAAAGTTGCGTGACTTTGGGTAGTAACCTTAAACATCATCGAATCTGCTTTTGTCCCCCTTGTTAAGGTGATGCTACTCTACCCACCTCAGAGCCTGTATCTCAGTGCTCCCTGGGAAGGCTTCGGACTGTAAGCCAGCATGTATTGTGCTTTGGTACTGCGAATGCTGTTGAGACACTCTCTACAGAATACAAGGACAAGAGGGTGTCAAAGGCTGTTAATTAATACTCTTGCACATGGTGTGTGTGTTACATGTGTGCTCACGCATGCGCACATGAGTGTGCACATGTACATTCATATTTATGTAATGCATACGGGTATGTGTGCATGCACAGGCTGACTTTGGAGCCAGGTTGCTTAGGTTCAAACTGTGAACTAGAATTTATTTCAGTTCTTTGTGTGGTACACGAGTGCTCATGCATGCATATGAGTATGTACATGTACATGCATATGTGTGCACATGCATATGGGCCTATGAGTATGCATGTGTGTGTGTGTGTGTATGCCTGTGTGTATAATGTTACATGCATTATGGGTTCTTTGCTTTCAACTTTTATTTTTCAAGACAGATTTCTCTGTGTAGCCCTGGCTATCCTAGAACTCATTCTATAGACCAGGCTCCAGGTTGGCCTCAAACTCAGAGAGATCTGCCTGCTTCTGCCTCCCAAGTACTTTCAATTTTTTCCCCATCAGAAACTGAGTGGATAGCTAAGTATCGAAGAAGAGCCAGATAAATCATTGTATGAAATGTGGAAACTTGTAACAGTGACCTGGAATATTGCAACCATTTTATTATGCTTAGATTTCCCCCCCAACCATCTCCTGCCAGTCAAATACATTTATACATATATATATACACATACACATATATACATGCATATATAGTCATATACATACATGTATATACACACATATGTACATAGGTCCTTGTTTTGTATATATATACATATATGTATATATAGTCATATAATATAGATATATATATATATATTCACACATATATACATACATATGTCCTTGCTTTGTATATATACATATATACATAATACATATATACATATATACATACTGTATATATATAGTCATAATATATACATATACATGTATATATACACACACATATACATACATATGTCCTCCTTGTTTTGTATATATACACATATATACATACATATATGTATATATAGTCATATACATATATACATATACATATGTCCTCCTTGTTGTGTGTGTGTGTGTGTGTATATATATATACATATATATGTATATATATATATTCAACAAAAACTAGAATAGGTAAGTGATGACTAGGGCTGACTTTGGAGCCAGATTGCTTGGGTTCAAGCTGTGCTGGTGAACTAGAATTTATTTCAGTTCTTTGTAAAACTGGTCAAGTACCAGCTCTCAGGGCTATTTAGGCAGTGGTCCTGAACCCCGAAAATGCTATGACCCTTTAATCCAGCTCCTCATGCTGTGGTGATCCCCAGCCATAAAATTATTTCATTGCTACTTCACCACTGTAACTTTGGTACTGGTATGAATTGGAATTTAAACGTTTTTTAGAGATAGAAGTTTGCTTAAAGGGTTGCAACCCACAGGTCGAGAACCACTGGTTTAGAGGATTACAGGACTGTATATAAATGTCATCTGGCTGACATATGATGTGTGTTTTCTATAACTATTAAGTTGCTCCTCTGAACTGGTCACTGGTCTTGTCCATGCTGTTCAAGGAGTCTCTCTTCTTTCCAGTCAGGGCAGAATATGCCTCGGCAGATGCCAGAGTCTTCTCCACCTTCAAGCAGCCTTGTGTGCTGCTGCTCTCCTCTCTAAAGGCTCTTCCCCCTCTCAGCTTCGCCCTACACCCCAGAGCTGGGCTGCAGAACCACGGTCTTTCTATGAGTTCCACTTGTTACTCTTTCCTCCTGGACTGCACACTCCTGAGTGACAAGGCGTGTGATCTGGCTGACTTGTATCCTTGGCCATATCCCAGCAGGCCATTTACCCATGGTCAGTATTCAGAAGATGCACGCTGGATGAACAATATGATCAGAAATGACATCACAGACGTGAGGGTTGAAACACCTTGAGGAAGAGGCTTTAATGTAGTGCTTAAGAGCGCATGCGTCATGGAGCTAAGCTACTCGAGGAGGAATCCCAATCCTGATATTTGCTAGCACAGTGACTTTTGGCAAAGGACATGACCTTAAGTCCAATCCATTTTCTTAAGCACAGAGCAGAGTTCACAGAAGTCCTTTCTGTGGCTTTATATCATGCATGCTATCTCACAAACTTCATATCTCTCAAGCCCTAGTAAGCGCTCAGCCCACAGCAGGCATTGGTGCTATTGTCACACAGTCACAAAAACGCTTCTCATATGAAGACCAACAGTAGCAAATGCGGAAATGTGTCTACATCCATACAGAGCAATGGCCATTACTGGAGTCAGTATACTTTAGGGGTTCTATGAATATAGAATAGATTAAGCAATATGACTAGGGCCATTTTCCAGGAGCCACCTTGTAAATCATACACACAAACGTCGAAGTCTGTGTCAACACAAACGACTCTTCTCTGTCCCCTTTCATACCTGCCTAGCATATGGATTGATTGCTAATGATAATTCTGGAATCATCCAGGCTTGACCAGTTTTCCTCACCATTATACACGATCACTCAGAGCATACCTAAGGAGCATTTTGCTGGGTGCCAAGAGCACACTGCACAGCAGTGGGGTGAAGTTCTGACTAGCACACACATCACACAGATGAGCAGTAGTCACCCTGATGTTCAAGGACCCCAGCTGCACAGTACAACCCGTGAACTTTGTTACTGTAGCTGTGAGCTAGAATAGAAGGTCAAATTTGAGACTGTGCAGCAAAGCCAAGGAGCTGTGGACTTAGCTGACACCAGGCAGTAAGATGAGTCACTGCACAAAGACGTTATTACCATAAAGATTTGCCTGTGGACAGTCAAATTACATTATTGTAATTTGCCAAAAATACCTTGTGTCAGTTAGGAGAGACTGAGTCATGCTGTGATGAGAGATCACCCCACCTCCTGGGCCATGAACACACAACGGTGTCTAACCACTGTACACTGTTTGCTTGTTTCCCCTGCTGTCCTTGCTGTTCTTGGTCTAGGTGTTGGAGATTGGATCAAGGGCCTTGCTCGTGGTAGGCAAGCACTCCATTACTTAGTCACCATTCCAGCCATGCATTTGTGTGGATGTGTGTTCATGTTTGTGTCAACTTTGAGATAAGATCTTCATGTGTAGTCCAAGATAGCTTCAAATTCAAAATTTGTCTTAAGCTCTGGAGTGCCAGGAACGAACACACACACACACACACACACACACACACACACACACACACACACACACACTGCACTCGGCAGCTTTACCCCATACAACTTTTATTTCTTGTTCATGCTACCTGTTCAGTGGACACTGGTTGGAAAGGGTTTGGGCATGTGGTGGCTCTGGTCAACGTTTATGAATGGTCAGGTCACTGAGGTATTCAGGCTGATGGTACAGTCCTCCCTTACAGAACTACTGATTCCATGCCTGAGGGGAAAATAGCATTGGTAGATCTTGTGTTGGTTACTACGTTGATAGATCTTGTGTTGCTTTAGCTTGTGAGTAACACCCTTGACTACAGACAACTCATTAACCACAAGTAGCCATTTTGACCTCATTCAACCTTCCAAAGGAGTCCAGAAAAAATGTGATCACACCAAGGGGAAGAGAGCTAGAAAACAACTGCCAAATATTCCCACTGCTCATCTCCATCCTGTTATCTGCTAAGGAAACCTGATTCTTAGAAACCCCAGTGACGATTAAGAGAGACAAGCTAGGTGATGCTGTGGTAGCCAGTGTGGGTCAAAGACAAAGCTTGGGAACTCTTCAAAAGCAGACTGGTTCAACAGGGCGATCCTTTTGCCCTCGAGGACTTCTTCCTTCTATCCATTTATTTACTTATCCTTTTGCAATTTCTTGGATCTAAGCCTTGTCCTTTGTTCTCTCTTATTCCCTTCCCCTATTCTGCCAAATCCTTTCTTCTTCTTCTCCAACCCCACTCCTCCTTTCATGCCTTTGTGTGTGTGACCCACTGCACTGCATTAGGATTCCTGCATGAGTGGTAGGTTATCTGCTTGAGTCGTGCCAATGCACCAGTAGCAGCATCATTAATGACTATTACCAATCCTCTTCCCCTACAACTTTTGACTATATATAGCTCTTCTGGAGGGATGAGGCCTTATAAGCCCCTCTCCCATCTGTGATGGAATGTTAATGGATCCAGTCATGTCTTGTGTAGGTAGCAACTGCTGCTCTGAATTCATGGGCACAGCAATCATCTCATGTCTAAAGTATAGCATTTTACAGCACTAATTGCTATTCTTGAGCTCTATCGCCCTTTCTGCCTACCTCCTCTTCCACAATGTTCCCTAAGTCTTACAGGAGGAGTAGAGATGTCTCATTTAGGCAGGACATTCATCAGTCACTCATTCTCAATATATTAGTTGTAAGTATAGTTTACTGTGAACAGAAGCCTCTCTGACCAATGGTTCAGATTCTATTTTGATCATGGTTTTGAATGGGGTGAGTAGGGTAAAAGTGGAAGAAGCTTCTGGAATAGGTAAAAACCAGCCAGCCAACCAACCAACTAACCAACCAACCAACCAACCAACCAACCAACCAACCAACCAACCAACCAACCAATCCATGTCCAAGATAGTCATAGCTGCTTTACTTCCTGTGAACTCCTTAATTATCTTTGCTTGGCGTTCCTCAACCTTCTCAGGGACTTATGCGAGACTCTTCTAGTCTCCTAGTGTTCACGGTGTTTCCAAATAGAACACAACGATGGCAATGAGGACCATCATGCCCATGACATACAGTGCCACCCACACCAGAAAACAGGGTGGGTCTTTCTTCCCCAGTTAGACCAGTTAGACACACCTTCATGGACACACCCAGGGTGTACCAAATCCACTGAGAATGACAATGAGCCATCATAGAAATGAATTCTTTTATCCTCTCACCAACCTCTGAGGTGGGCATTTTCACTATTTACCCTTGATCAATGACGACACAGAGGCAGCACCAGGTTGAATGACTGCCGGGCTAACTGGTGGAATAAGCATTCTTTACAACACTGCTCCTCGGCAAACAGAAACCTCTAGCTACCATAATCTACCACACAGCCCTCTGTATCCTAATAGAGAATCCCTGGTCCTCAGTCATGCTTCATCCATTTTAGCCAGCATTTAATCCAAAGAAATGGTACCACAGTGGAAGCTCGTGTGCCTCTCAGTTCCTTACTAGACTTGACCTGAGAGCTTTACAGAAAACACAGTCCTGCTGACATGGTGGAGGGCTGGCCCTGGCTCTGCTAAGAAGTCAGTTTTCATTGCTTTAACTGTGGGGTGGCCTTTGGGTCTCAACCCATTCCCTGTGGATCAAGATGGAAAACTCTCAGCTCCTTCTCTGGCATCGTAGGCTTAGATTTTTCAAAACCTACTTTAATAAGGTTTCTCAAATGCTTCAACCCCCCTTCTAGCCCATGGCCCAAAGGTAGAGGAGAAAAACTAAATAGGACAAGGAGATGTGGACCTGTTTAGAAGTAGTTTTAAGGGGTGATTCCAATCTCTTTCAGAATACCATCAGTCCAGGTCAGTAAAGCCAGGATACCAAGAGTACAGTTCAAAGGTGTCACTAAACACAAATCGGTAATTTGTGGCAGCATGATCCAGCAGAAACCGCCAGGCCTCCACCAAATTGGCACTAGTCAGCAGGAGTGACAAGGACCAGCCATAAAGCTAGGAGTTCTCTGCTGTGCCTCTCAACAAAGCAAAGACCAACAAAGCATGGCTCAGCTAGCTGTGCAAACACCCCATCACTGTCAGTTGAATCCTATATATACTCTCTCCGAACATCTTGTGTCCTCTCAAGAGGTTCCCAAAGAAACCTCTCTGGTGAGGTCTGAGAGTGTATAGGAAGAGAATAGTTGGCATTATGAGGATGCTACACCATGAGAGGAACGCCCCCCTTAATACACACAGGGAAATTATATGACTATTCAGGATTTTTTAGAGTAAAAAACAAACATAAGAGGTTGCGTGTAACAATAAAAACTTCTGAGTTTGAGCATCTAGTCTCTAGAATTAATTCTTAGGAAAACTCATTAAGTGTATCCTTTGGCAGTAAAGTACTGGGGAGTGGATCCTGGAAGACTCGTGGGAGAAGTTGAGGAGAACCAAAAAGTGGTGGAGATTGTTCTTCACAGAAGATCAAGAGAATTTGGGATGACATTCTCTGTTACTTAATGAAAGTTCATTTGGTGAGCTTGCAGTTTAAAGAAAGCAACAGGATAGAAGGAGAACCAGTTCTTGTATCCCGACCCTTTGTGATCTGCCACACTCAGAGCAATAATAAACACAGGAAAGCTTGCTTATTGGAAGCAAATACACTGTGACTTAGGAATGATAGTGGTGTTAATCAGCCACAGATTGTCCACAGGGATGGCAGAGATGGTGGTGACTTTGTGTTTTCTGATGGGTCAGCATAGACAAGCTTGGCTTCACAGACAAAATCATTAAGAACATTGTATGAACTTTTTTCTTTTAGACTCTGTGTATTAGGCATATATGAAACACATAAATTTAGAGTTTACATTTGGGTTTTTTTCCTAGAATAACATTATATACACAAACATTCCAAAATATAAAGGGAGAAAAAGGTCTCAAATCAGAAGCACTTCTGATCTCAAGCATTTTTTTCTGTTCCCCTCCCCCCCCCCCCCAGACAGGGTTTCTCTGTGTAGTCCTGGCTGTCCTGGAACTCACTTTGAAGATCAGGCTGGCCTTGAACTCAGAAATCCGCCTGCCTCTGCCTCCCAAGTGCTGGGATTAAAGGCATGTGCCACCACCACTCAGTGATCTCAAGCATTTTGGTTAAGAGATTTTCAACTTTTTCTTTCTTTCTTTCTTTCTTTCTTTCTTTCTTTCTTTCTTTCTTTCTTTCTTTCTTTCTTTCCTTCTATCTATCTATCTATCTATCTATCTATCTATCTATCTATCTATCTATCTATCTAATACAAGTACACTGTAGCTATCTTCAGACATACCAGAAGAGGATATCTGATTCTATTACAGATGGCTGTAATTGTTGGGAATTGAACTCAGGACCTCTGGAAGAGCAGAGGTCCTGCTGTAGTCCAGATAGTGAATTTTTCTGAGCCACTTCTCCAGTCCAGAGATTCAATTTTTAATATGGTGCCTCATCTCATCCCAGGTGGATCTCCTCTTTATGGTGTGAACACTGTGGCCCCTGGACCTCCATTTTAACTGTAATTCACTCTGTCTTTAGCAAGATGGAGGACTGCAGTTTGATAGACATTTGGGGTCTGAGGGATATGGAACTGAAGTGCTAATGATGAAGTTGATAGTTAAGACCCTGGAACTAAGATCTCAATAAAGAATGGAGATTAAGCCTGTCAAAAATCCTGACCTCAGGAGCTGTGAGGTCAATGTTTTATGGTGAGGGATATATATGGAAATATAGAAAATTCAAAGTGGCCAAGATGAGTATTAATGTCAAGGTTAAGTGACTGGCTAGGAAAGCACACATGTTAGAATAATATGGGTGGATGCTAGATCAGTTCAGTGGGAAATAGTTCAAGGTCTTCAATGAGGAAGACCAGAGTGGGGCTGAGTTTTAACAAGGGCGGGGCCTTCAAAGGTGAATACAAAGAACTTTTCCTTCCCTGTCATTAAGTTGTCAGATGTCCAACAGTGCCAGCTTCCTTTAGGATTTACAAGCATCTCAAGACACTGACCTTTTGGGTTGACCAGATTGTAGAAGTCCAATCACCAAGTAGCCATGTCTGGGGACAAGGGTAGTTGTCATCCTTGCTAAATAGTCATTGAAAAGAATGCTACCAGATAAGATATCCTAGGCAGTCCCGACTGGATGTCGAAGGACAAGGTAGTGGTGTGGCTCCCAGACATAAGTGACCACTTATGCTGTGAGTAAGTCATGGGTGGCCCTGGAGGTGAAATGTCATACATGGCCTTTGCCTTGATTCTCCTGATTCTTTCTTCCCTTTCTCCTTGTCCTTCTCCTTCTCCATCTCCTTCTTCTTCCTCTTCTTCCTCCTCTTCCTCCTCCTCCTCTTTTTCTTCATCTCCTCTCTCTCTCTCTTTCTCTCTCTCTCTCTGTTTTGTTTTTGGGGGTTTCATTTGTTTTATTTTGTTTGTTTGTTTGGCTTGGTTTTAGAGACAGGGCTTTTCTGTGCAGCCCTGGCTGTCCTAGAACTCAGACCAGACTGGCTTTGAACTCAAGACCTTTGCTTATCCATGACATTTCTGCCAAATGTTCTGCCTTTCCTGTGGGACTTTTCAACTTCCTTCAGAGACGATGCTTTTGAAACACAAACGTTGGGGAGAGTCTCTTCCTGGCTGTTTATTAAAACTGTTTATTATAATCTCCTTTTTCAAAGAGAGAGAGAGAGAGAGAGAGAGAGAGAGAGAGAGAGAGAGAGAGAGAGAGAGAGAGAATTCTCTGTTTATAATCTCCTTTCTCAGAGCTGGTCAACACAGAAAAGACCCCAGTATCTCAGGTTGTAAGGAAGCAGAAAGGAAATACTGGGGTTTGGGAGCAAGTGTAGCCTAGACAACAGAATCTTGAGCAAAGATGTAACTGTTCTCCCATTGGCTAGCTCTATGGCATGGAGACACTACTGAGGAGACCTTTGGCAAGTTTTTCAGGAACACCAAGTGGATACCCTAGAATAAGCTTGGGCGTAGGAGGGTCTTATCATACACAGCCAAGGGTATGGACCTGCAGAGAAGTCAAGCAGCAAGGGCCATCCTACAGAGCCTGAGAGGAAGGAAACTGGAGGTTCTCTCCCAGCCTACAAATATCCTTCCGCAGTGTGAGAGCCCAAGAAGCCAGCAGCTTGAGCACTGGAAGATGAGGCAGGGGCATAGGCTCTTTGATCAGAGGCGGAGCTGTGGACTGAGGCTGATGTGGCCTGGCAAAACCACAGCTACCACTGAGTGCAGCCGTACTGCTTTCTGACTCTGGTGTTTTTGAAGGTAATTTAAATGGAATGACTTGTGTTGGGACTCCACCAAGGAGTAGCTTCCCAGGGTCTAAGTCTGAGCGCCAAGATAAAGTAATATTGAGTAGTGAGGCCCCTCTGCTCAGGAAATATTATAAAGCTCTATGTAACACCCATGTGAAATGACTGCCTCTCTTAAAATGTTATCATCTGGGGTCACTTCCATAGGACACTGAGCACCTGGACAGAGCCTCAACCCCATCAGATCAACCTCAGTGGTTGGGCCTGGTTAAGTAGAAGGTAGAGGGTGGGCCACAATCACTAGAATTCTTAAGATCCGACTGTGGCTACTGTCTGTGTCCCACACCAACGTTTAACTTACCCTGACAGGCAGTTGTAAGTGGGAATGTCTGGTTTATGTGAACTCCGGGCAAAGGGTTTTGTGGCTCTAAGGGCCTGTGCATTTCCATGAGGCAGCGAGCAGTAGTCACACCCAAAGGTCTCCACTTAAAATGGACTCATTTTCGATCGTGAGGGAACCACCTTTGAGTAAATGCAGGACTCGTCCATTTCAGGGTAAACAGAAACGCCCCCCCCCCCCTACCTTGTGGGGATATGGGATACATCATCTGAAAAACAGACTAGAATCCGATTCGCTCCCCAGAGGGACAGGCAGGGGAGGGGTCCGGGAGGGGGGGATGGACTCTCACTTCCTGTCAGTTCAATGAAAAACAATGGGAGGGGGGCAGAGGGGAGGAAAAAAGAAATGGCGCCCTCCCTTCTGTGTCTGGCCTTAGACATGAACTCCTGATAAGATCCTGGAAAACACGCAACATTTCTAACAGCCTGTTGCCCTCTTCAGCTGAGAAAACAGCAAAAGCCAAAGCGAGGGACAGGGGCGACCTCTATTGTGAACGTGGCCAGGCGGACTTATTGTCGCCAAACGGCAGAGCCCAAAATGACTGAGATAAGGAATATAATAACATTTTCACATGAACCTTGCATTCTTACCTCTTCTATAGGAAAGGATATCCCTGCAGGAAGGAGGAAGTGGGGCCCTGCCCATGTCCGACCGCGGCGCTGGGACTGCATTGTCCAGGCCTTCGTGGTGACTCAGGAAGAGGGTACGGAAGTTTCGACAGGAAAACAGAGAAAAGTTCAAACGTAAACAGCGTCCAAAAAAAATTTACCAATAGCACACTAGATTTCCTTTCTGGGCCTTCCCGTGTTTCTGAGTATCTCTGGGCTGGCAGATTTTAATCTTGGTTTCTGTTCACCTTGGTAACCTTCAGCAGGGCAACCATACTTTTTCCCTCCCCAGTAAGTCAAAAGGATGTATTTTCTATGGTAATGGAGAAAAAAACAACCTCTTTCCGTAGACTGTATCCTGCCTGGCCTAGCCGAACTCTGTTCATTCTTTTCCATTGGTCATTTCTGGGGAGGGCAGGAGCGTCCCCTGATCAGCATGTGGTAAACGGGAATCTGCATGTTGTTAGCAGGGCTGAGACAAGCCCAGGACTCAGTGCCCTGCTTCTTAAGGAAAGGGTTTAGTTGCGCCGCCCAGTTTAGCCCAGGGATCGGTTCTGAGTTTCACTCCTAAGGACATTTGGGGTGTTGAACTGGTCCTTCCCAAAGGTTCCAGAGGAGTTGGGATTTCCCACCCCACCCCCTGTATTCTGTGCTCCCAAGGGAAGAAGCATGGTGACTCTGGGTTTAAGGTTAGGGAAAGCAAGGATATAACAGAAAGAAAGAGTTCCACTGTGAAATCTGAAATTTAGCAACAACAAGAGCAAGATACAAAAGACAGTGGCTTCAGAGTCCCAATCCTTTGTGTAGAACCAAAATGGCTTCCTTACAGGAGCTGGCAAGATGGATGACAGGAGAGAGAGAGGGAGAGAGGGAGAGGGAGAGAGGCAGAGACAGAGACACAGAGACAGACAGACAGACAGACAGACAGACACACACACACACACATTGAGAGAGAGGCAGAGACAGAGACGCAGAGACAGACAGACAGACAGACAGACAGACAGACACACACACACACACACAGAGAAAGAGAGAGAGAGAGAGAGAGGCAATTGGACTCCCTGCTGAGAACGAAGGGAGGTCTGGTCTGTGCAAGGGCAAATCTTAAACCAAGGGAGTTTGTCTCTACTTTCCCAGACACTGCAAGCCGTACATCAGTAGCTAAAAACTGCAAAGACACTTCTAAAGTGGTCTTAGTGGGAGCTGGTAGCCACTAAAAGGAGCACCAATAACTTCTGAGATAGACTCGATCACACATTTCAGGAACAAACAGTTACAGGTAATATAGACAGGCTTCTTTGATGCTGCCATTATGGGAAATTAAAGAACCCTCTGTCCCCTCCAAACTGCTCTTAAGTGCAAGTGTCTTTCACAGCCCCTCCATGGAAGAGTTCCAAGTAGGCTGCTATAGTGTTTTAAGGGATACTTTTTTCTGAATTGCCTTTTCCAGAATAAATGGCCACCATTATGTTCAACCAGGGACCAATTCTTCACTTAGGTATGCAAAGCAAACTGTGGCTTGTTCTTTAGATATGCTTCTCACTACAGAAAGCTTTTGTATGCAGCTCTGAGGGATGGGAGAATATTGCATAAAAACCCCAGGTGCACCAACAGTTATAAAGCTTGTTTCAAGCTGCTTGTGATGGATTGAGAGCAAGGCCTGCATTCTTAGAAAATAGGACATAAAGATCATGTTCCTGCCCCTTATGTATAGTGAATAACTATTGATTCCATCCATCCATCCATCCATCCATCCATCCATCCATCCACCTATCCATCCAGCCATGCACCCATCCATCCATCCACCCACACACCCATCCATCCACCCACCCACTCACCCACCCACCCATCCATCCACCTATTCACCCATCCACCCACCTACCCATCCATCCATCTATCCATCTACCCATCCATCTAACCATCCATACATTCATCCATCCACCCATCTATCCATCTACCCATCCTTTAATCCATCCACTCACCTACCCATCCATCCATCTATCTACCCACCCACCCATCCATTAATCCATCCAGCCACCCATTCATCCATCCATCCATCCATCCAACCATCCATCCGTCCATCTACCCATCCATTCATCCATCTATCCACCTATGCATCCATCCATCCATCCATCCATTCATCTACCCACCCATACAATCATTCATCTACCCACCCACCTACCTACCCATCCATTCATTCATCTACCCATCCATTCACCCAACCATACATACATCCAACAAACATATATACATACATACATACACACACATCCATCCATCTATCCATCCATTCATGCACATCATTTATATGAGATACTGGGCACTGAATTAAGTTTTAAGGACAGTTGGGTGTGGGCTTAAATATATTTAGTGGCAAGGCATTGGCCCCACCTCATCAGAAAGTACCCTGGAGACCTCATGGACATACTGTAGGAGATCACCCATTTCTGTTAGATGATGGGTCTGTGTCACTTGGGGCATTTTAATATGGCAGTAACCACCACAGCTGTGTGGGAGCATGGCAGCCCGCTATAGCTTGAGTTCAGTGATGTATAATGCACAGACTCCAGCTCCAAGAACTGACATTCAAGACTTGCACCTCTTAATCAGAAACCACTGCCAGGGAGATCTGTATGAATCTCAGGTTGACTGGAGCCGGTCCTACAGTAGCCAAGGAGGGTCTTAGCTCTGTAAGTAAGAGCAGCATGGGTGGAGGACCTTTCTAAGCAAAGCCTGACTGTTGCCTTCAGCTTGGGGATGAGTTTTGTTGAGAAGAACAAGCAGAAGAGAGACTGCCCTGGGATTCTGAGCTCTGTTCCACGTGGTTCAACAGGAGGTCACATCTGCCAGAAGAAGCAGGCCTGTCTGCTTCTGAGTGGGAGACCTTTAAAGCATCCAAGCTGACACTTGGTTTCTACTCCTGAGCTCCAGCATCTCATCTAACAGCAATGTTTTTTTCTGTCCGCACGGAGACTACTATTTGGCTCTCTGTCATTCTTCCAGAAACAGAATCGTGGATCTATGGCCTTTCCAACCAACTCCTCAGTACCTGATGCCTTGTTCAAGCCCCTAACATGCTCTGTCTGCTCTCGCTTCAGCCTGCATTGTCTCTCCTTCTGCCATCTGTGGCACCTACATAGCCACTCAACAAATTCTTAGGAGCACTTACCTTGGCCGGGGAACAGGATGTCTGCTGAAGGCACAGCTATAGCCAAGATGGGCATGACCCTGAATTTAGAGGGATACTGGTCTAGCAATGACAAGAAGGGTCAAGATATAGTCTGTTCACTTGAAAGTTTCATTTTAAATAATTCTATTTCAATGCATTACATAGAAGCTGAGATATAATTTATTAAGGCTGTTTATATTTGTTTAAATACATTTATCATTAAAACCTTGAACATATATGAAGTCCATAGGCCTTAGTATATTTGCATGACCCAGACTGTCTTTCTGGTAGGGAAAGTGTCAGGAACAATATGGCCTCAAGGCCCCAAAGACCAAGTTCTCAACAAAAAGGAGATTTATTTTCCACAGAAGGACAGAGGGCAGGAAATAGAGACAAAGCCAGGAGATGGAGGATGAGGGGGAAGGGGAAGAGAACAAGGGAGAGTGGGCAGGAATATTTGTTTGAGGGAGGGGGAGACAAAAGACTGCCTCTGGATAGAGAGGAGACAGATGTGACCCACAGGAAAATGGCGGTTTATAAAGGTAAAGGTAAAGGGGAAACTCCATGTTAGGATGAGGTGTTTAATTTTAACTGAGCATGCTAATAATGTTAATAATGATCTGTTTATATTTATATTTAAGTATAATTTAGTTATTATAGTTATTTTAAAACACAATTATTGATTCTTGGTGAATTTCAAA
This sequence comes from Apodemus speciosus, assembly GCA_002335545.1. Taxonomy (NCBI): domain Eukaryota; kingdom Metazoa; phylum Chordata; class Mammalia; order Rodentia; family Muridae; genus Apodemus; species Apodemus speciosus. Next base: position 2,597,599 of record BDUI01000007.1, read on the forward strand.
TCATGTACCCCAACCCCATTCATTTCCCAGCCCTTAAATATCTGCCCTCTACCTTTGTAACCTCTCCACAAAACAAAAACAAACAAACAAAAAAACCAAAAACCAAAGAAACAAAAAAACAAAACCCCTTCTTGCCTGTGTGTCATGGTGTGTCACACAGTACACTCTTTTGCCCACATAGCTTTCCTTGCAAGCGTTCATTGTAATGAGTCATGGGTCTGGCTTGAGGCCTCTTCTACACCATTAATGCCAGACACTCACTGGGTCTCCTCTTGGCTTTCCTGCTGTTGCTGTGTGTCATGGAGACCCTGAAGCAGCGTTGATTCAGCAGGAAGGACCCAAAGGGGGGCTTTTGATAGCTGGACCTTGGTAGTTAGTCACAGGAGAAGCAGGAAGTGGCCACATGAGGGATTAGACCTTGGTAACTAGCTCTAGGAATGTAATTTTAACTTTTTTTTTTTTTTTTTTTTTTTTTTTTTTTTTTTTTTTTTTTTTTTTTTTTTTTTAGCAAGGCAGGGGAATGGGGAAAGGGCAAAGCCCCAGAGCCATACCACTCTCTGGTAAGAGTCTCTTCAGAAAGGTCACCCAGGCTCATGCCTTTTGACTAGTGGGAGTGCCAGCAGTATTACTTGTGGAGATGATGAGGGGGGATGCCAGGTTTCAGGTTATAGGCCCCCTCATTTATTATAACAACTCAAGACACGGCTGTTAATATCATCCCCATTGTGCAGATACGAAAACTAAGGCTCAGAGAGGATAATAGTCTAAGAAAACATTTTCATTTGTTAAATCAGCAACTTGTTTGACTCCTGTTGCTCCCAGGCATCGGGGAGGGGGGGCGGGGAGGCGAGGTAAATAAGATATTTAACTACTGGTTCAGTGTGGATACTAAGTAGCCAGCCAGGACAGGATACCAAGCCTGAGGTCCCCAGGGGAGGCTGGATGATTAGTGTAACCCAGTCAGCAGCAGAGTTAGCCAAGATGGCACGGCCTAGTACTTTGCTATGGAAGGACCAGCCTTGCTTATACAGCCCCGCCACGACACGGAAAAGCCCCCTTCCTGTTGGCAGGCTGTGTGACTAGTGAGACAGTGAGCCTATTACTAAACTGGAGACTTATTAAGGATCACTGTGACCTTTACAGACCATTACACATGTCTGTGTGCTTTGGGAAAAGGCTGAGATTTGGTAAGTCTGATTTTCTACACTGTCTTTGGTTATTCAAACCTTTCTTCCCTGATTCTAGACCACAGCAGCAAAGTCATGTTTTATTTAGCCCATACAGAAGGTTCTCATCTTAAAGCATAATAGGCTGTGTATGAGTGTGTGTGTGTGTGTGTGTGTGTGTGTGTGTGTAAGTATGAATGTGAGTGTGAGGGTGAATGTGTGAGAGTGTGTAAGTGTGTATATGAGAATGAGTGTAAGTGTATGTGGGTATGAGTATGTGTGTGAGTTTAACTATGTAAGTGTGTATATGAGTGTGAGTGTGAGTATGAATGTGTGAGTATGTGTATGAGTGAGTGGGTATTTGTATAAAAGTAGTGTGTGTGAGTATATAAATAGATGTGTGTTGTCATGAGCGTGAGTGTGTGTGTGTGTGGATGTGTGAGTATATGTGAGTGTGACTGTGTATGGGGCTATAGATATGAATGTAAGTGTGTGAGTGTGTATGAGTGTGAATTGTGAATGTGTTAGTGTGAGTGTGTGTGACTGTGTGGGGGTGTAGGGGTGAATTTGAGTGTGTGAGTGTATATGTGACTGTGTGAGTGTAAGTGTGTGAGTGTGAGTGTATGTGTGTGTGAGTGAGAGTGTGTGTGTGAGACTGTGTATGGGGTGTGGGTGTGAGTTTGAATATGTATGGGGGTGTAGGTGTGAGTTTAAGCATGTGTGAGTGCATGTGTGTGTGTGTAAGTGTGTGAGTATATATTTATATGCTAATTTCCTCATCCTTCATCTAGGACCTGTGATGTAAGTTGTATTATTTATGATTTCTTCCGTTCTACAGAGGAGAAAAACTAAGACACAGTCGCACCTTCTGCTCATAGTCGAAGGTAAATAAGGTAGAGGCAGAATCTCAACTACCCAGCCTAGTTCCAGAGTAACAGCTACTGACTAGACCGTGGTTTGAAATCTTTGCTGACACTAAACAAACAAACAAACAGGAGGGGAAAGATTGAAAAAACAGACAGACAGATTTTCTAGCTTGTCCTGATTTTTTTTTTTTTTTAAATCTGTAAGTAGCCATGAGTGTATGTTTGTCGGGGGCAAATGCCAGCTCATTTGTCAGGCTTTCCCCAGTCCCCACTACTCCCTACTGCCTCCCAACAAGAAGGCCGCCTGGCACTTGCTGCTTCCCAAGCAGGGCGCTGTTCTCCTGTCTGCCCCTGTCACTTACCCATCACCCACCTGGGCCCAGTGGACATTTGTAGACTATTCATAAGAATGGTGTGTATCTAGGGTCAAAAGTGAAAAACTAGTCTGGAAAGCAAAAGGCAGAAAATCAGTGACTGGGGCCGTGGCACACGGCGGGGGACGTAATCATGATACATCATACGCATTTGTGAAAAAGCCAGTAGATGCATGATCACTTATGTAAGAGGTCTCTGTATGGGCTCAGGGTTCCCAAGACCAAGTTCTCAGCACGAAGGGAATTTTTTTCCCCCAGAGAGACAATAAGGGACAGAAAATAAGAGACAAAGACAGGAAATGGAGGATGAGGGAGAAGGGGAAGGGAACAACGGAAAGGGGGAGGGGTATTTATCCACGGGGACAAAGGACTGCCTCTGGATAGAGAGGAGACCAACATGGCGCATAGGAAACCGGTGGCTTATAAGGGAGGACTCTGCGTTAGGATGAGGTGTTTAGTTTTAATTGGGCATGTTAATTAGGTGAGCGGCCTGGAGCTTTTGATTGCTGGGCTTCAATACTCCGATTGCCGGTAGCCAGCCTCGGGAGGAGAATGCGGCTGGACAAGAGCCTAGACCTTGGTGGCTAGCTCTAGGAATGTAATCTAATGGTTTTTAGCAAGGAAGAGGAAATGAGGGAGAAGGGCAAGGCCTGCCTGAGCCCTGCGTGCTCCTCCGTGCTCCAGCTGGCCAGAGCTGTAATTAACATATGCTAATAAAGAGAAGTCAGAGCCCGCCCTCACTTTTCTCTCTCTCTCTCTTTTTTTTAAGATTTAGTGTGTGTGTGTGTGTGTGTGTGTGTGTGCGTGTGTGTGTGTGTGTGTGTGTGTGCTCTATCTGCATGTATACCTGTGTACCAGAAGAAGGCAAGAGCTTTAGATCCCATTTTAGATGGTCACGAGCCACCATGGAGTTGCTGGGAACTGAACTCAGCACCTCTGGAAGAACAGCCAGTACCGCTGAACCATCGCTCCAGCCCCAACTTTTCTTTCTTAAACAAGTGTGAAAAATCATTATGGTTACTCTGACAACACTTGTTCTTAGGAGTCCAGAAGTACATGGCAGGAGGCAGGTGGGCTTACTTCCCTTGTGAACCTGCACTAAGACCAACTTAAAGGAGAATGGTCAGAGGCAATCGAGGCAAAGCCATCATGGACAAGTTAAAGCCTCAACAATCACAGAGAGTCTGATTCCCTTGAACCTAAACTATGTAAGACATGGAATTGACACTTGGAGAAAAAAAAAAGGTGTTCTGGTCATTAAATGAAATTCTTTGCCATTTCCTACAAACATCCTGCATTGTGAAAACATTATAATATACCAGTAGGATTCTCTTTATAACTCATCCACTGGAATTTGTGCTTTAGATGCAAGCCAGCAGCTGAGAGGCCCCCCACTGAAGACCTGACCCTTTCCCTGTGCAGCCCTGCAGGAAGCATTCTGGAAACTCCTTTCAGAGGCTTATTGACAAAGCCAGTTTATGAGCCACCTTTCTAAAACTTCTACATGGTTTTATTTTCAAGCTTTATTTTGATCCAAAATAGAAACCCTCACCTTTCCCAACATTATCCAAATGATACCGCTGTTGCACAATGGAATTCATCAGAGAAAGATTATCTGTTTGTACTGAGAAAACAATTAGCAGCACTCTTCAAAGGAGAGGCCTTCTGTATCTCAGCAACAATAATCACTGAGGTAAGAGCAGTCCCCAAGGTGACCTTGAATGAGCCACTACTGATTTGCCCATTTAGGCGGGTTTGTTCAAGGAATCTACAAAAGGAATTCTAAACATGTATGCTACTTTCTAAAGAATCATGTGTTTGCATATGAGCAAATTGTAGGCTCGTATGCTAAAGTATGAATTATAGTTCTTTCTGGGTGGTCCCATCACATGTGATTTTTAAAGATTTTCTTATCAATGTTGATTCAAAAGAACCCAATGCTTATTGTCACTGGGTTTAACATTAAGAACGTGGTAGGTGGGCTCTTTACAATTTTGTATATCATGATGGGGTATAGTTTTTTTTTTTTAATAATAAAAAATAAGCTGTTCGCACTCTGAAAATGGCACAATTCTATATCTATCTGCCAGGGTTTTTTTTTTTTTTTTTTTNTTTTTTTTTTTTTTTTTTAAAAACAAAAACAAAAACAAAAAGCAAAACAAGGATGAAGAGGGTCTACTTTTGTCACCTGACCTATTGAGGTGACCAGTTTTCTTGGAACACCCCAAATTATGCTCTAAGAGCCACAGGCAGATGAGATCTCAAGCAAGCAGCCACTCACAAATGCAGTGACTTGGAAAAGAACAGCCAGGCAGTGGTGGTGCACGCCTTTAATCCCAATACTTGGGAGGCCGAGGCAGGCAAATTTCTGAGTTCGAGGCCAGCCTGGTCTACAGAGTGAATTCTAGGACAGCCAGGGACATACAGAGAAACCCTATCTCAAAAACCAAAATTATTATTATTATTATTATTATTATTATTATTAGTAGTAGTAGTAGTAGTAGTAGTAGTAGTAATAACAACAACAACAACAGAAAGCGGGGAGACTGGAGGTTTAAGATCCAAACCTGCCATTTTTGGTGACTTTGAACACAAATGAGGATAGTTAAGCTCTCCTAGGCTTTGGGTTTTCATTTATTCTGGTTGGTCGGTTGTTTGTTTATTTGGTTGTTTTGTTTGTTTGTTTGGTCGGTCTGTTGGTAGGGTGGTTGGTTTACCCCAGCCATCACAGAATGCCTGAGGCAAGGTAATAGATAAACAATAGAAATGTATTTCTCATGTTTCTGCAAACTGGGAAGACCCCCAGCATATGATGTAGGTCTTCTTGTTACATGATATCATAAAGAGAGAGAGGTAGGAAGAGCAAGTTGCTTCTTCAAGAACCTACTTTTGCAATTAAAAAAGTCTACCCAGGAGCACAGAGCCCTCACAACCTGGTCACTTCAGGGAAATTCAGACTCACAAAGGTATTGGCTGGGGCTCAGATTCCTAACACACATCTTAAAGGGTAGCAACTCCTTCTCCTGAAATAGAGGAGCTGTTCTAAATAGTCCCTGGTAACCTTGCTATCCTGCGGCTCTATGAACTCATCCAAATAAACCATGAGACAAAATATTCTGTTAGTCGTGAAGTAGGTGGTGCGACCAAGAAACTTGTAGATTGCCAAATAGGAGCTTGGCTGCAAGAGGAGGTGTTGCCCCCTCAACTCCAAGAGAGGTCACTGCTCAGCTGTTAGGGTCAGTCTTAAAAGGCTTTGGGGAGGAGAAGAAAAACTATTGTGTGTGTGATGTGTATGTCCTAGGGGAAGGGGAGAAGGAACATGGGGAGTGGGAGGTGGCGGTGGTTAATTTCCAGGAGCTTGCCTTTCTGCAGGGAGAGAAAACACGTGTGGTCTCTTGCAGCAGAGACTGTAGTGTAATTCAGCAGATGGAGTCTAAGGGAAAGGGAGACAAAGGCAGAAGTTATGAGCACATCGTTCGGGTCCATGAGCAAGCCTGGGGTATGGGGAGTGTCCAGGTAGCAGTGAGGAGGTCAGCAGAGCTCCACTGCTCCAGGCATCCCATAAACCCAGGGGGCATCCACAGTCCAGTGGATCCCCAACGAGAAGAGCCTTAGATTGCTTTGTTTCCCCTGGGCCTATGTGTGGTCTGTAGGAGACAAAGAAGTTCCTCTAGCTCAGGAGTTCTCAACCTTCTTAATGCTGTGACCCTTTAATACAGCATTATAAAAAAGATTATAAAAAGATAAAGTGGTGTTAATATATGTTCTATGGGGGGTGTGGTGAGGTGTGGGGGAAGGGGGTGCCTCAGCGGGCCCATGCCAAGGCATCCCTTCCCCCACTGAGGGACCAGCCACACGATGGTATAGCATAGAATAGAGTTTATTCAGGGCGTGTGGAGGGGAGTTAAGGGGGTAGTAGAGGCAGAGAAAGGCAGAGAGAAGGAGAGAGTAGAGAAGTAGAGGTCCGCCATGACCACGTGGAGAGAGGGGGGAAGGGAATGGGGAGAGAGGCGAAGAGCAAGGGGGCAAGAGGCAAGAGAGAGAGGAGGGGCCAAGCAACCCCTCTTATGGAGGGTCAGTCCTACCTGGCTGTTGCCAGGTAACTGTGGGGTGGAGTTTAGACAGAATCCCAACAGTGGCGACCCTCCCCAACCATAAAATTATTATTTATTTATGTATTTATTTATTTATTTATTTATTTATTTGGTTTTTTGGAGACAGGGTCTCTCTGTGTAGCCCTGGCTGTCCTGGAACTCGCTCTGTAGACCAGGTTGACCTCGAACTCAGAAATCCGCCTGCCTCAGCCTCCCAAGTGCTGGGATTACAGGTGTGTGCCATAAAATTATTTTTGTTGCTACTTCATAGCTGCAATTTTGATACTGTTTTACAAATCATAATATAGGTATTTGTGTTTTCTGATAGTCTTAGGTGACTTTTTTGAAGCAATTGTTCAACCTGCTAGGGGGTCGCGACCCACAGGTTGAGAAACTCTGCTCTAGCTTTTCTCTGTCTGTCTGTCTGTCTGTCTGTCTGTCTCTCACCATCTGAAGATGCAGACTTGAAAGGTGGTGGGTCAAGCATGTGGTTACCACCTGCTCTTGGGGATGACTGCTTAGCTGAAGTTTGGATGTCAAGCTGGTCCCACACTTCCCAGAGGCAGATACTGTCCTTAGGGGCTCCAAGGCCAAAACGGCTAGGTGGCAGGTCGGTCTGGGGCAAGGCAGAAGGTGCTGAGCTGTCCCAGAGCAGAAGCAGAGGTGACCGCTCCCAGCCCGCCCAGGCCCTGCCACCCTTTGACCCCCGCAGCTAGAGGCCCCTCCCTGGAGCCTGAGGAGGGAGGGAAGCCAGGAAGCAACTGTGATAGGAATTTTCATCTTTGAATTAGCTGATTATTTGGAGGGAAACGGATTGTTTTAAACCGGAAGAGGCCATTGATACCTTCTAACCGCGAGTTTAAGTTTCTCCCGCCCCAACATCACCATAGCAGAAATGGAAGAAGGGAAGCCCAATTTTTAAAAATGAGAAAAAACCACATGACTTATTAGCTAACTTGAGCTGTGGTTCAAACATTTCCCAGTTTGCTAAGTATAAAAGTATGACTGCCATGAGTCCTATGAAGAAAAAGGTTGCTGGTGCTTTAAATGCATTTGATCAGGGCACATACACAGACTGGCAGACAGCCCTCAGGGACAGCTTCTAGCAGGAAGTGGTGGTAGAATTGTGGGTTAAAGGCGGGGTTAGATAGGCACGGGAAACACCTCCCCCCAACCCCTGGGAGTAATAGGGTTTGTCCACTGGAGGTTAGATGGGCTGGAGGACCGGTAGGCTCAGAAGAAAGGTTGGGGTCAGATATCCAGGGCATTTCAGTTTGGTTCTTACCTAGTTCTCTTATTACAGTAAAATGGATTTGAAAACAGCAACAAGGAGAGCGAATTTCCCCAGTAGGAATCATAATGAGACGCTCAGATGCTGCGAATATGACGGAGGAATGGAGGGGGACCAAGGCAGCTGTAGACCAACAGTCCAGCCCACCTCTGCCAAGTCCCACAACCCCCTTGGCCGCCAGGCATTCCTGGGCCCAGACAGTCTCTCCAGAGTTGCACAGGGATGGCTGAGCAGTAGGACTGTCCTTGTGTGGTGGAGTCAAAAGAAACGGCAGGAAGAGGTTGGTACGTCCCTGGTCAGTTCTGGAGACCTCAGAGTATAACATATGAATTCTGCAGGAGCTCTGGCCATGAAGGGGCATCTCTAAGAAACCTTCTTGCTGTACAGAGGGTGTTGTAATGATGCCAGACGGTGGAGAACAGTTGGCCTTCTCCTTATCTCTTCAGCCAGGTTCTTGCTCTAAGTTGCCAGTAGCCCCATCAAGAATATGATAATCTTTCATCATGTCCTTGTAGTCTTCATTTTATTTTTCTTGAAATTTTAAAACAAGCGATTTGTTTGTTTTTATTTTATGTGCATTGGTGTTTTGCCTGCACATACGTCTATGCGAGGGTGTCAGATCCCCTGGAACTGGGGTTATAGATAGTTGGCGACTGTCTTGGGGGTGTTTGGTATTGCACCCCAGTCCTCTGGAAGAGCAGCCAGTACTCTAAACGGCTGAGCCGCCTCTCCAGACCTTTGACTTATTTTGTTTAATTATGAGCATAGGTGATGCGTGTGTCTCTGTGTGTGTCTGTGCGTGTGAGTTCAGGTGCACGAGGAGTCCGGTAGAGGATATGGGCTCCCATGGAGCTGAAGTTATGGCTGTTTCTGAGCTGTCCGATGAGAATGTTGGGAACCAAATTCAGTTCTACTGGAAACACAAGAAGTGCTTTTAATTGTTGAGCTGTCTCTCTAGGCCTCCATACTGTCCGCCTCTCTGCCAAGATTGTTTTTAAATAGATTTTTTTTAAATTGCAAACCAAAGCAGATCTTGTCTATTCTTTTCATAAAACCCTTTGCTAGATTCATTCTTATCTTGCTTTGAACAAAATCAAAAGGCCTTTGGTGCCTGCAAGAACACAAAGCTGCCCCTGGCTTATCCCTCCTCTGATATCTTTCCCCACTTTCTCATTCCACTTCTCTGGTGTTTCTTTTCCATGAGGCCACCCTCTCCTGGACTTTCTTGAGTGTGACTCTCTATCAAATAGATCTTGGCCCATGTGTCATCTCCTCAGAAAGGCTTACCCCCAAGCAACACCACCCACCAGCAATGGTGGGTCAGTTCCTAGCTTGTCAACGTGTCCTTTCCTCTCATAGCTCTTGCTTAGTCTGGGTTTTTATCATTTGTCCAATGTCTGCGTAGTCAGTCATTCATTAGAATTTAAATACCTTAACAGTGGAAGCTAGTCCTTGCTGCAAAGAAGGTACACAATTAGCACCTATCAGGTGAGCAGATTAACAAGTGAATGAACACACGGACATCTCTCTTATTAAAAATAGAGCAAGGTTGCCGGGTGATGGTGGCACATGCCTTAGACAGGCAGATTTCTGAGTTCGAGACCAGTCTGGTCTACAGAGGGAGTTCCAGGAGAGCCAAGGCTATGCAGAGAAGCCTTGTCTCAAAAAACAACAAACAAACAAAAACAAAAATAAAACAGAGCAAGGTGATGGGATGACTATAAACAGAAAGGTGCTTAGCACTGTTGCTGCTGAGAGATAGAAGACAAGATGTTCAGGGTGTTCTGACTGCAGAATGGAGATAGACATAACAGAAATAGCCTCCACAGAAACTCTAGAAGACATTCAGCGGTCTCAGTAAAGCATGCTGATTTTTCCTGGGAATATCCCTAGACCCAAATTTAGTTCAACCGTTAGTTCTGTTATGGATTGGACTTTGAATGTTTCTCCAAAGACTCAGATATTGAGAGTCTTGCCCTTATGGTGGTGCTATTGGGAGATGCTGGAACCTTCAAGGAGGTTGAAATAGTAAAAAAGGGTTGTGAGGAAATTGACAGGGACTGAGTGGCCCTGGTCCCTTCCATCTCCTCTCCTTGGCTCTCTAGCTATGTGCTGAGAAAGTTCCCTGCACACTCCAACTGATGATGTGTTGACTTGCCACAGGCCCCTCAGCAACAACTTGAAAAACTGTGAGAAAAAAGGAAGACTTCTCTTCTTAGGAGCTGACTGCTTCGGGCAGTTTGTTATTCTCTTAGCCAGTGTTCTATTGCTGGTGAAGAGGCGCCGTGACCACAGCAACTCCTATAAAGGAAAACATTCTGACTTCTAGAGGTTTGGTCCATGGCAGGAAGCATGGCGGCATGCAGGCAAAAATGGTGCTGGAGAAGTTCTGGAAGAGTTTATATATGGATCAACAGGCAGAAGGAAGAGAGGGTAACATTGCACACTCCATGAGCTTCTGAAACCTCTAAGACCACCCTTAGTGACAGACTGCCTCCAACAAGATCACACCTACTCCAACAAGACCACATCCACTCCACAAGGCCACACCCACTCCACAAGGCCACACCCACTCCAACAAGGCCACACCTACACCAACAAGGCCACACCTACTCCAACAACGCCACACCCACTCCAACAACACCACACCTCCAATAATGCCACTCTCTCTGAGTCTATGAGGGCCATTTTCATTCAAACCACTACAGTCTCAGTGACAGATGAAAATTAACAAACACAAGGTCAGGAAATAATAAATGTGGACTCTTACTGTTATATAACACCCCGAACACAGGAAGACGAGCATACTTGGTCCTTGCCCTCGGGGGTGGGGGGACACACAGCTTTATAAGGGATCCAACCACATAAACACTGAATTAACGTACAAGCTGGCAACAGTGGGAGAAGCCAGAAGAAATACTCAGAACAGCTCTGAGTAGGAATGCATTGACTTTTCCCGAAGAGAGTGAGACGGACTTTGTAGAAGAGCTGGCGTCTCATGGTGTCCTGAAACTGAGTTGGATTTTTTTTTTAAGATTTATTTGTTTCTTTTTAAATTATGTGTATGTGCGTGCATCTGTATGTGTGTGTTTGTGCACATGAGTGAGGTGCCCTCTGAGGCTAGAAAAGGGGGACTGATCCCCCTAGAGCTCGAGTTTCAGGTGGTCGTAAGCCATCCAGTGTAGGAGCTGGGGCTGAAACTCTAAGAGGCAATTCAGTTGAGCAGATCACTGTAGTGTTTACCGCACCTGAGAGACTCACTATTCATCTTCCAGGATGGATGACAGACATATTGTATGAGGGGGGGAAATCACACCTACTAAACTCTATTTAGTGAAATGCCTACAATAGAACTCGATGAAATGAGATTTGGCTGTCTATCTAGCCATGGCCTGGTAGAAGAATTCCTTGGAAGTGAAATGCCCCACTCCAATTCAGGAGATTCATAGACTCAAAAAGCTGCAGCCGGCCTTGGCGACAGGGCTCTGGTGTTCTGTTCTAAGTCTGTATTTGTATCATATGGTTAAGCAGAAGGAGGAACCCTGAGATGTCAAATGGCTCCATGGACTGACTTGGTCACTGGGCTGGGACAAAGAGTTAGGAGGTTATGCTGGAGGAAGTCCTGGAAGGTACCCTGGACTGAAAGGCAGGAGACCCGAGCTCCTGCTCTGGGCGTGACATTGATTACGAACCTGACAAAGCGCTTAACCTATGTATGCCTCGGTCATAGTAATGTCACCTATGCTTATCTTAGTTTGCATGAGACTCAAGACCACAAAGACGGCCACAGATGCTCCTGTCGTTGCTTGTTTGTCCATCTTGGCTTGTATGTCCATCTTTGCTACACAGCTTTGCTTTTTTTCCTATCAAGAGGTGGAATATCGGGGCTGGAGAAATGGCTTAGCGGTTAAGAGCACTGATTGCTCTTCCGAAGGTCCTGAGTTCAAATCCCAGCAACCACATGGTGGCTCACAATCATCCATAATGAGATCTGATGCCCTCTTCTGGGGTGTGTGAAGACAGCTACAGTGTACTTACATATAATAATAAATAAATATTTAAAAAAAAAGAGGTGGAATATCTCAAGAAGAAGGGAGTCCCTTTAAGTCAGGGCTAGTCCTATGGCGTGACATAATGTAAAGAATGTAGTACAAGTGGCACTCTGTTTGATTCTAAGCCTATGGTTTACAGCCCTGTTGGGGAGGTTGAATGGCTCGTAGAGGCCGCCTAAGACCATTGGAAAAACATAGATATATGTTACAATTCGTAACACTCGCAAAATTACAGCTATGAAGCAGCAATGGAAATAATTTTATGGCTGGGGATCACCACAACATGTGGAACTGTCTGGAAGGGTCTCAGTGTTAGGAAGGCTGAGAACCGTTACTCTAAGCAGTCAGCGGTTCTGTCTACACGGACTTCTCTCACTGCACAAGGAGGCTGTGGCTGTGACATCAAGCCTCAACTCAACTCCTTGAGATGGAAAGATCAGGAAAAGAAGGCTCAGACGATGGCCAGTGCTGACCACTGGATGTGGGCGAGACCACCGTGGATTATCCAACTGCAGTTAATTTACCAGCTGAACGCTGCTAAGTCAGTAAACTGGGCTCAACTGGGTCCAGTCAACATTTCTGACCCATAGAGTTATGAGTAATAAGATGGCTGACACGTTAATCTACAGGTTTTAGGTCTTTGGTAGTCCACACTGTGAAACCAATTTGTTGCCCTTAGAGGAACCGGGCTGAGTGATGTTTGCGTTGTGTTAGCCTTTGCTGTAAAGAACTGAAACAAGGGTTAAATGAAGCTTCAGTCTTCTCACCCTTGACCTTTAACCCTTTCAACACTATTGTGTGGACCAACCTGTGGGTAGAGACATCTTTTGGAGGGTATCAAATGACTCTTTTGGCAGGTGGGGATGGAGTCACCTAAGACCATCAGAAAACCCAGATATTTACATTACAATTCATAACAGTAGCAAGATTTCAATTATAAAGTAGCAACGAGAATAATTTATGGTGGTGGTGGGGCATCACCATAACATGAGGAACCAGATTAATGGGTTGCAGCATTGGGAAGGTTGAGAACCACTGCTCTAGAATTTAAACCTCTGCTATTTCCCACTGTAAGCAAATTCAAACGTTCCCTCCAAAGGACTCAAAGCCGTAGTCAAGGAAATGAAAATGACAATAGACTAATAGGGAAAAGCCCACAACAGATTTATTAATGAAATGTGTACAGGTACAGAAACCATGTAGAATATAAAAAAAACTCAGGTTCAATGACAGAGAATTAGCCAAGCATGTATATGGCCCTGGGTTTGAGGCCCAGCACCAAAAAGGAAGAGCCAAAAATAATAAATAAATACTCAAAGATGACATCAAACGGTAGGAACTCATGCCATTCTGTATAGGACAAAGAGAAATGGAGGTGCTGTAGGCACTTTAGATGGTTAGCAAAGGCTTGTTAGAGAAAATGATCAAATGTGAAGAGTAGATCGTACCACAGAACCAAGTCCTCCGGTCTGGGTGTGCTCAGTACCCTTAATTTACTCCCTTAATCAATAATTTGGCTGTAAGCAGATTGAAGGTGGCTATGCTTCTCTTTGGTAGGTCTGGTCCTTTGTGAATGACGGACCCTTAGAGAAAACAACTTCTTGCTTTGGGAAAGAGGCTGAAGAGCGAGGGGCTTGGGGGACGAGTCAGGGAGATGCTGGGACGGTTTCTGCTTATTGAAGTGTCCAGCGCCATCCACCTCGCCTCCTATCTCTCAGCTGCAAGGACTACAGGTTGCACCACCACAACTGGCTGGTTGGCGTGTCACTTGCTCCAACAACTTGAGGTTGGAGGACAGCAAGCACCACAGGAAATAATTTGCATGACTCAGTAGTGCCTCCTCTTGAGTCACTAAACTTGAGTTGCAAGTTCCCAAGCTCGGCTTGTCCCAGGGGGACAGTCATTCATCCTCATTGGTCAGTGAGCAGCTGCTGTGTGCCAGGTACTATATGGGACACACTGTGTCAAAGGGAAGGAGTGCACTAGACCAGGGGTGACAGGATTTGGGCATTCTATGTGGAAAGGGGTTCACTTTTACTTATCCTCACCATCTTTCTGGTAATATCTCATATACTTCAGGGTTTCCTCAGAGGTTGTTCGACCCTAAAGGTCTACCAGAACTCTGTTTCCTCCCAACACTGTTTCTATAAATAGCGTTGGGAGGACACCAGCCCCACAGAGAACAGCCAGGGATCACATCAATCCTGTCCTCCTGATGGGAGTCAGGGGCCCTGACTCTGGAGACTTCATGGAGTCTGGGCATTTTGGAGGACCTGAACCTGAGCCAGAACTGAAATTGGAGCCTTGAACAATGGCTTTGGCTAATGGAGCCCAAGGCTTTGGTATTGCAAACAATAGCATACTTTAAGGGCAAAGGGTGGGTGCTGTAGACCAGCATATGAAATGTGTAGCCTTTCCTTTTATAGGGAGAGAGGTTGAACCTGAGAAAGATGATAGAAGTTACTGCTGGAAAAAGAACCCTGGTTTTTGCATTCATGTCTTCTGTTGTGATGTAGTACAAAATGACAAAAGGAAAAGGAAAGTAGATTTACGTAAAAAAAAAAAAAAAAACACCCCAAAGACTTGTAAAGAGTAATTTTAACACTTTATTCCTTAACTGTGTGACCTTTAATTCAGAACTCTAATCTTTGCTCTTTGGTTGAAGTAAAGTTAGATTAATAATCTTAAGTATCAATGGACTTCATCTATTGCATGGAACTATTTAGAGTGTGGAGATTACACATAGCCCCCAATAATGATGCCTTTTGCTCCTTAAGAACCTACCCATGGTATTTATTCAAAGGGTTAGGGATGCCATGTTGCCAAGGCTCACCCTCTTGAGAGCATTCATTGACCCTTTCTAAGAGGGTCAATCTCCTGCCATCTCTTTGCACAGAATCTCCTTAGGTCCTTGAACCCTAAGGGTGATAGTAGAATAAAGAAATGACAGACACACGGACACAGGAAAGCTAGGGTTGGGTGATCTCAGCTGTCGGATAGAGAAGCCGCAGTGACCCAGAAGCTCAGTCTTTTATTGTGTCCGGCTGAACAAGGAGGCGGGGTTAGGCTATCTCAGTAGGGGCAGTCCTCAGATCATAAACATAAACATGGTGTGTGTGTGTGTGTGTGTGTGTGTGTGTGTGTGTGTGTGTGTGTGTAGTCCTATGTGCAGAAGCATTTCTGTATGAATGCTTTGAGGCCCAAACTTAGCATTAGGTGACCTCCTCCACATCTTCCCACCTTATATTAAGGTAAGGTCTCTCGACCGCCTCCTTGCTGGGTGAGCTGCCGTGTATCCCTAGTTTTCACACTGGTTCTGGGGATCCACACTCTAGTCCTCATTCTGAGACCCCTCCCTCCCTCTTTTGTAATTATCCYCAAATTACAAGAAGACCGGGTTCTACACGGTCAATGTAAGGAAAATGCTCTCACCTCGTCTCTGTGCTGGGCCACAAAGAGCAGGGCCTGGCTCTATCTACTAAGTCTCACAGGTAGTAGCTTCTTCGGATCTTTTCCCTTGGCTCCTGCCACTAGGGATAACTGAGCCAGCCCAAGCAGGCTGCTGCCGAGGAGGGATTCCATCAACCCTGCTTGTTGTTTTGGATTTTCTCTGTGCCCGGAAGCCTCTCATTTGGAAGCTGCCAGCCTGGTTGGCCTGAGATCTTCCTGAACCATCCTAAATAACTGCTTGACGTCATCCTTGAGTGTCAAGGATCTTTTAAATGTGACAGGGCACCAAACTTCTAACCCCTTCACTTTTTCCATCGTTAAAGTGTTGGTCTTGAAACTTCAAACCAGACTTTCTCCATATTTGCCTTGAACCCACAGCATGACATCCTGCCTTCCATGGTATTTCCTGAGCTTCCGGTAATTGGAGAGAGAAGGGGGAGGGGGGAGACTGCAGTTTCCTGTAAAGCCTGGCCTAACACCTTCTAGGATCAAAACAAAAGAGAAAAATCCTCCATTTTCTTGTCTTACACATCTAAAATCCAAACCAGCTGTCAGCGCAGGTCGTGAAGGCATCGCTGAGTGCTGAGCCTATTTGTGATTTTTCTCGCCTTACCACACTTATGTCATGTAGGAAATGATTTTGACTCGTCTGGGCAGGTTCTCTATTGTCCTGGACACCCACTGTGGCAGTGATTCACAGCTCAGAGACTTGGAATACTTAACTGCTATGTGTTTCTCCTTCCTTCTTTCTAATGATACAAATGTAGATTTGGGAGTTGGGGTGTCTGAGAGAACAGAGGACTAATTGATTTAAACATTTAATGATTTGAAATTATTTTAATTCTCTCATTTGCTGTTCTCCCTCGGAAGATGATTCACATCTGTACCACTCCATCCGTGGTAAAACTTCATCATGCACCATTCCTAGTCTTATAAACTCTAGGTTAATACAACAACGAAGAAATTAGCATGGCCAAGGAGGTGGCTGGCTGGGTAAAAAGGGAGAAGGCTCAGCTGGTAAAAGCGATTGTTATGTAAACCCAACAACCTGAGTTAATCCCTGGAATTTATGGAAAAGGTTGAATACCATGGCCTGTCCTGTAATCCGGACACTCCTTTGGTAAAATGGAAGGCAGAGACAGGACGATCTGCCAGAATCTCATGGGATATTGAGCCTGGAGTATTCACAGCTCCACATCTGGAGATTCTAGATGAGGTGGAAGGGGAGAACTGACTCTTAACATGCTGTCTAAACTACACATATGCACACACTTGCACAAACGCACAGCAAATAAATAAAAAAGCGAAATCATCACTTTTTTGAGTAGGTAATAAGATTATAGATTCGGAGAGTGATTCATATTAAATAGCTCAAAGCCATAACGGAATCAACCTAACAATTTCTCTTTCAGATGCATTCAGTTCAAGAATTCATTCTTGGGAATTTGTGCTGAAATGGGCTGAAAACAGAAGTCAAAACATCATACTAGTTAACAAGAGGTTGTTCTGGTACACACAGGAGGGTGTAATTGAGTGTCATTTCCAAGCTGATCATATCACACAATTCCAGTCAAATGTGAGTCTAATTCTTTGCTGGGCTCTGGATCTGATGCTTTGTGTGTATATATATATATATATATATATATATATATATATATATATATATACAGGCTGACCTAAGACTCATCATAATCCACCTGCCTCTGGCTGTAGTGAGAATCTGGATTTCTAAACAAAACAAAACAAAACAAAAACAAAAACCACAGAAATAGGAATGTGGTTTTGTTTTAATCCTGGGAGCAGGATATGGGACTGCTTCAGATTGACCATAGCAGCCGACTATGATTTGCCTCGTGCTTTAGCAGGGGTGTGATTTTGTCAGTTGCAGATGGTTTCTGTGATTGTGTGGTGTTGTGTGATGTTGGGAATTCTGGGGACTTTTCAGAGGGTACATAAACGCTAGGGTACTGGGTGTCCTGGTTGGTTGCTGTTGGTTGAAGTTTGTTAAGTAGTCCATGCACAAAGAAGAAACAACAGGAAGAAATTAGATATTCTGATCGTAAAGGTCAGATTTGCCCCAAGGATCTAGATACCCCTAATCATCAGGAAGTAAGTAGTCTACTGATAATGTCACCCCCTTTCTGACCTCTGACCTTATTCAGGGATTGCTTTCCTTTCCTCTCTATCCTTTTTTTCTTTCTTATCTAGAGTTAGGAAGAAAGGAGAATCTACAAAGTGGCAAAAAGATCTCTACCTTTGGCCCCCTGGGTCCGGGCATTGCAGCTATGTACCATATGTCAGGCTTTGCTGTACATTTGTTTTGATGCAGGTAAGATGCTTTGGATGAGCACAGCAGGAGGAGACACCTTATGAAGCTGGGATCATTACAGGGAACCTGAGTGTGAATGGTTGAGCATTACTACACACATATCCCATGAATCAGTGGACGACAGAACACCGCTATATCACACATCACAGCAGCAGTGTGAACAGGAGACGAACAGTTTCCCAGATGTGATGAATACTATCTACAAGATTAAAAAAAAAAAGTCACACTTCCCTCTCCAAGAATCTAACCCATGGGGCAGAGATGAATTTTTCAATTAAAGAGTTTGACCTGTAGAAACAAATGGTTCAGTCGATCCCCACTAGGTCCAAACACAATAGCGTGTCGGTCAGAAGACGTGGTCCAGGTGTTTCACCTGGCTGATGCTGGAAGGCTGCCTGGGGGGAGCTAGAGGTGAATTATGGATGGACAACACATTTGCCAGTGTTTGCAAGGACAAAGGTGGTCTGGGTGGAACTTCGCAGAAATAGAGATTCCTGGGTTTGACATCAGCCTCCCTGGGATGAGGCCCTGTGCAAGCAGCTCAGATGGAAAACCAGAATCAGGGGCCAGTCAGGAGGCTCGGGTCTGTTGAGAGACTCTGAATCGACTCTGGAAGGGACATCTTGGGGCTGTGATTGGGAGGCTAGCTATTTTTCACATATTCAGAACCCTCAATAGGAGGAATTAAATGAAGCAGAGTTCTTGGTTTACATTGAAGATGAAATCCATGGGTGTGAAGGTTGTTAAAGATGCTTAGATTTTTATCTGACAAGGCAAAGGCTTTCTGCAGAACAAGGAAGAGACAGTTTAAAAGGCAAGCCACTGTCAGCGTGTTGGTGTATACTCATAATCCCAGCACGGAGGCAGAAGAATCAGAAATCTGAGGTGAATTTGGGCTGTGTAGCCAGAACCTATCTCAAAAAACAAAAATCAGCTGGGTACGGTGGTACACACCTTTAATCCCACCACTCAAAAGACAGAGGCAGGTGGATCTCTGAGCTTGAGGCCAGCCTGGTTTACAGCCCAGGAAAATCAGGGGCTACACAGAGAAACCCTGTCTCAAAACTGTCCCCCCAAGCAAACATGAGACATAACGCATGTCAAAACACCCACCCAAAACAACAACAATAAAGGATGCATAATTTCATTTGGCTAAACCAGTGGTAGACAAATGTTTCCTGTAAAGAAACAGAAAGTAAATACTTTGGATTGTACAGACCATATGGTCTCTGTCACAGCTTTTAATCCATTCCAATGTAGAACAAACACAATGTTAGACAACGTACAAATGAATAAGCATGTCTATCTCCCAATAAAACTTTATGGATGCTGAAATAGAATTTTATGTAACATGCACATGTTACAAAATGTTACTCTTTAAAATTTTTGTTTTTAACCATTTAAAGATATAAATTTTGGGGCTTGGGATAAAGCCCCATACATAGTTAAGCAAATGCTTATGTAATATGCACAAAGCCTTGGACTTGATCCTTAGCATTACAAAAATAAATAAAAGTAAATAAATTCTTATTATTCCCAGTAACCCAGAGATGGGGACAACTCAGATGCCCATCAGCAGTGGGGGCCTGTGCACATACTTTCTGGGCAAGTATTCAGTCTTAGCTGAAGGACATTGTGCTAAGTGAAGCAAGCCAGTCCAGAGTAGACAAATATTGTATGGCTCTGCTTCCATAAAACATCTCACCACATTCATAGAAGCAAGAAGTAGAATAAGACTCACCAAAGGCTTGGGGAAGGGCAGGGGTAGGGGTGAAGGTTGGTTAATGGTTATAGAATTTCAGTTTTACAAGATGAATGAATTGTGGGGATTAGCTTCCTAACAAAGCAAGCACACTTAATGCGACTGAACTAGACATTTAAAACAGGTACATTTTACTGCTGTATTTTCAACACTACAATTAAAAAGAGGTGAATTCTTCCACTTAAGCCTGGCAGATTTGGTTATTCTTTTTTTTTTTTTTTTAACTATAATTACAAAGGAAAAAGAGTCTTCTTGGCTACATAGAAACAGGCAGTAGACTCTCGAGACAGTTCAAATCCAAGCTTCTCAGCGTCCCTAGCAAGTCCTCTAACCACAAGGAATGAGAAGGCCAGCTCCTGAAAGACCACCCACCAGTCTATGAAAGTCCTGTAAATGCGCTTTTAAATGAAATTCACGAACATTTTTAAACCCTAGTCCACAATGGATGCTGTTTTAATGTAAACTTGGCTTTCACTGCTCTAAGAGAAAAAAGTCGGTAGAAACCATTGCTTGTTCAGGCTCAGTGAGGCCGGAAGGGTCCTTCAGTGAACACTTTCCCCAGAGTGGGCTGCCTTTCCATCGGTCTGTTTGGCTGTCCATTCCCAAACACTAACCCCTGAGGCACCCCAAACATTGAAGCCTCTTCAAAGTAACGATGGCTAGCGGCTTAGTGGTTTCTCTCCAGAATGGCCAGTGCTCACGTGTCTAATATTCATTCTGTTCTGTTCTAAAATGTTTTAGGTTGATTTCTTTCCCCACTCTAAGCATGCTTTCTTACCTACTTTTTCTTCCTTAGTGCTGAAGACTGAACTCATGGCTTTGTACAAGCGAGGCAAGTACTTTACCCCCAAGCTAAAGCTCTAACAGGAGGTTTCTAGAGCTTGCTTTCCGAGCTGCTGTCTAGGCATACCCCAATCTTCCCCAAGAGTGGTGCCCCCCTTTCAAATGATGAACCTTTCTTGACACAGCCTCCCCTGAAACCCACAGTTCACCTGATGGCTCACTCCTGATGATACTTCGTGATCACAGGTACCCACCAGCATAGCTTTACACGGGGCAGTTCATGGTTGCCCCCCCAAAATCTTGTTCTGAATACTCATTCCTCCCTGTCCCCAACCCCTGGTGACCAGAACTTTCTCACTGCCCCAAATAGTTCCGCCTTTTCTGGAAGAGGTGCAACCCCTTCAGATTAGCTTCTGCCAAGTGGATACTTTCTAAAATAAAAAGCAGTATGTGTTCCTACGTGTTCGAGCTTCGAGCTGGATGATAAGTTTACATTCTGCATTCAGTTCACAGGGACAGCTGGATTGTATGGGGACACAGTCTCTGAGTTTTGCTGAGTGACAGGAGAAGCCAACTAGGGATTGTAAATGATAATCTCCAAAGTGGAAAATTGGCTGTGGAAAATCAGGGTTTGATTGACAGTCCCCTTTCCCATAATTCCTCCTTCTGGTTCACATCTTACCTTGATCTGCTCCCCCCACCCCCCAGCCCCCACCACCATTGTCTCTTCTCAGAGCACTGGCAAGGCTTGGTCCTCAGTGTTTTACCAGCAGGTTATACACATCAGTTGTTAAGCAAAAAAAGCTGCCCTTGTTTAACTAGGTGTTCTGACAGGCACCTGCAGGTGTGTGGGGGTTGGGGTGGGTATTAACATCCCTGAATCCAATCTAGAACCTTTAATAGTAACAAGATACTCCTAAACAAGTAATCTTTCAGAGAGATAGCAAATGCTAAGGGGTGGGGGTGGGGTGGGGGCAAGGAAACGTCAGAATGGGGTCCTGCTGACCCAGAGACTTGGCTTTGGTCTGGGATGAGAATGCTGTGGCTAGTTTTCAAAGCACCCCTTACCCTCAACGCGATTCTGTTATCGGGAGCTTACAATCACACCAGACACATTGATTGAGGGGAAGGCGGAAGTGCAATTAAGGTTTTAACGAGCATGTACCCTCATGCCAAACATTCAGGATTGCAAACCACTGGTCTGAAAGCCCCAAAGAGTGAGGGCATGGCACTGGAAGGTTCTGGAAGGCTGGGGAACTGTGTAGAGGGTTTAATAGGAGACCCACTCCCTCCTGCATCTTCTGAGCAATACTCAACTCTCCAATCAGATCCTGGCCACTGTCCTCAGGGGGCGGGGGGGGGAGGGAAGGGGGAGTCCAGTCTTGAGACCCTTCCCCTGTCTCAAGCCACCTGGAGCTCCTAAGTAGACATGATGTGGARCCTGTTAAAGCTACTTCATTCTCTCTTCTAAAACACCAGCTCTTAGTTTGTGGCTCTTCAAGTTTTTCCCCAAGAGGATCCCAACTCTAAAACTGCCTTCAAATTATTAATATTTTATTAATATTAATATTAATTATAGTGTTGCTGTTAAATATGTCCCCGACAGTAACTCTGTCCGAAAGCATCTTTAGGAAGATTCCATCTCCCTTTGTGTACGCGTACATCTTTTACCCTCATCTCCTCTGGTCCGCAATAAAAGCAGCCCGGTGCCCAGAGCATCCAAGTCCTGAACCCCACTCGCCATCCCTCCTGTCCCCAAACACTTCTTCTATGCCTATGGGTAGAGAACAGCTCGCCCAAGGACCTCCCTTTCTAGGCAGCATTAGCTAGCTGGGGTACGAACCCAGGGTGAAGCCCAACTTGGGGACCCGATGGCTCAGGAGCCGAGTGGAGGGGCGGCGGCCTGGCCGGCGGGTCCCCAGGCTCCTCCCCTGGGGTGGCCGAGCAGGAAGCGGGGCGGGCAAGGCGCGGGGGCGCGCGGGGCGTGCGGGCGGGCGCGGGGCCCGGCGCCGGGGGTATGCGCGGGTCTGGGCGGGCAGCCCCGGCGCACAGCCGCGGCCCGGGCGCACGGCGCGGGGCGGAAAAGCCTGTTTACACAGACTGCACACCGCCTGGGGAATAATGCAGTAAAGGAAGTGAGCAGGCTCGGCCTGACTGCTCCAACTTCCTGCTCTCACACACACCAGAGGGGGTGGGGGGTGAGAGAAAAAAAAAAGAGGAGCGAGAGAAAGAAAAAAAAAGAAGGGGGAAAATCAGGATCTCATTACAAGAGCAACAGACCGTCTGCAGACGCCTGTCAGCATGGAAAGTCGGGGGCTTTCGCCCGGTTCCTCCTAGAAATCTCCCCAAGAAGACTCCCAAACGCCCCCCCTCATCTGGGTAGGTTGCAGGACTGCTTGCCTGTTGCTCCGGCGCTTGCAAAGTTTTCTTCGGGCTAGTTTTTCCCCCCCTTTATTATTATTTTTTTTTTCTCCTTTCCCCTTCTTTCTTTTCTGTGGCTGGTGGGGGTGGGGCTGTGGGCGCTGTGGGGTGGGTTGTGGACTGTGCTGGGGGAGGATGGGGGTGCGTCCCCGCGGGGGAGGATGCTGCGCGCCGCTACCGCCGCCGGCGCCACCCCGGGGAGCTCGTGCTCGGGCCTGGGGGCTGCTCTGCGAAAGCAGAAGGGGACACCCGGAGTGCAAGCTCCCGCATCCCTGCAGCGAGGCTCCGGGGACCTCCGGATGGTGGCCGGAGCGGGCTGCGTGGCTGGAGGCTGGATTGTCGCTGACCTCCAGCCGGGGTTGCGGTCCGGATCCCTTCAGGATGGGCACCGAGGCGCCGAGTGTTCAGATCGAGGGAAGGGCACGGAGGTGGAGGGGGAGCGGAGGACTTGGGCAGGGGAGATGTGGGGCCCGGGGCTACGTCCACTCTCGATGGGCAGGTGACCCTCGCCCAGGTCACCCGCCCCAGGCGCACGCCCAGTCAGATGGACATTTAAAAGCCGGCCGAGTCAGCTAGTCCAGATTCGGATTTGGAAGATGGGCCAGGCAAGGGATGATCTTGAAAGTCTCAGCTCTTTAACTTCTAAACTGCCTGCTGGCCTGTAATGTTACTGGAACTTTTTTTTTTTTTTTCCAGGAGGGGGGCTTACATTGGGGGGCGGGAGGTAACAAAATTAAATGGTCTCTGTTTTGTTACGTTTTTTGAACCGAATCATTCCGAGGATAAGCTGTAGTTACGTGGTGGGTGGGGGTGGAGGCAAGAAAGGCTATTTCAGAAACTGCAAAAGGGGCTTTTTAGAAGGAAAAAAAAAAGAGTGTCGGGAGAGTTTCTGGCTTGTCTGGAAACGGCAAGACTAATTGCCGTGCGCTTCCGCTTTGAAACTGGCTGCAGACAGCATCTTGAAAATGACTCACTGAGGAGCTCACAAAGAAACTGTGGCTTGCTGCCTCTCAGGTTTATGTATTTGTGCTTTTTACAGTTTCCTTTGTAGTATTCGAGGGCCCCCGCCCCTTCCCTGCCGACCCCCTCCCGCCCTCCCCGTTTGAAAGCCCCTCGCCGGTCTATAACTCCCTGAAGTGCTCTGCCCGAGGTGGGGGCAGTTGGGTGTGTGTGTGCGCGCGCGTGTGTACTGGTGGGGGTGGGGGGAGACCGAGTTGGTTTTAGAGTTGGCTGGGGAGAGGGTTAAAGGGATTCTGCTGCTGCAGGGGGAAAAATGTTCCTTGAATTTTCCACTGGCTGCAGGAAGAGAGAGCCCTTTAGTCATTGCTAAGTAATGTCTGCACACACACACACACACACACACACACACACACACACACCCCGACTAATCGCATTGGGAGTTTCCTCTACTCGGCTACTCTGCACAGGAGGGGTTTTGTGTGAGCCACTGTCCTGCAGAGCTAGGCGAGTCACAGCCTTTATTGACTTAGAGGTGTCTTCTCCACCCCTGCCAGCCTTTCTAGGGCACAGTCTCAAAAAAACTTGGAAGTCCCTTTGGCCATTTTGGGTCTCAAGTAAACATGCTTTCCTGGGAGGGGGGCATTGG
>BDUI01000007.1:2629879-2651258 GCA_002335545.1 Apodemus speciosus
CTCACTCTGTAGACCAGGCTGGCCTCGAACTCAGAAATCCGCCTGCCTCTGCCTCCCAGAGTGCTGGGATTACAGGCGTGCGCCACCACCGCCCGGCCCTTCCCTCCTTTTCTATCTTTAGTATTCTTTCAGTTCACCTGGGGAAGGGTATGCTGTACCCCAAGTCTTCCTCTGGGCCTCTGAGCCTCTCCAGAAGGGTTCTTCCCAGGTTTTCTCATTACCCAAATTCTGTCTTTCCAGGCTTTCTCATTACCCAAATTCTAACTGTGCCAGACAGTTTTTGGTGTGTATTTCTGGAGACTGGCTATTATTCCTAATTTCCCTTTACTATATCTCCTTTCCCAAACTCCCAAGATCAAAGATATATGATAAGACATTATTCAGACCCATGACCCAGGTAGCTTCCAAGAAGGTTGTCTGCATATGTGTTTGTGGTATGATGCCTTCCACATCTGTGGCGCCCATCCCGCTGGGAGCTTGCTCTGGGTCCACATCTGGTTTTTTCATCCTTGTGTCCACCCAGCTCTGTGTACAACACCTGGCTCTGGGTGAATCAGAAACAAAAGAAAGGGAAGAAGCCGTATCTGCAGAGCCATGATTGTTGTGCATAAACCCAGCCCTTTACTAGAGAGTGCGCCACTGAATTAATAACAGGCAGATCTCCTGGTTAGATGTCTGTGGCGTTTGCCATAGGTTTTGTTTAGACTTCCAAGAAAAGCGTATGTTCAGAAATCGGGTTTGTTTATTGGTATTGAGGCCAACTTGGCTCTGAGTTTCTGATCAGTGTTAGACCGAGAATGGCTGGCTACAGCTTGAAAGACTTTCCTGTGGAGTGCTTTCTTGTCAGAACGGAGCAGTACTAAAGCCACCGTAGTCCTCTGTGGAAGATTTCAGTTGACTAGCTTCTCACAGTTGCCCTGGATAATCCATTTTGAATCCTGCATGTTCCTTGGTTTGAAAGTCTTTTTTTCATCTGGAACAGCTGTATATGCAGTATTCATCTGTAACCTTTTGAAATCAAGGATGTTTCTGCTGGAGTTTTAAAAAAAATAGAAGAGATGGGCTAAAGACCAACTTGGGGTTTTTTTTGGTTTGTTTTTATTTTGGGCAGAGGAAAACTCTAGTTTTCTAGTTAACTAGTTTCATCTGGGTTTTGCCAAGGAGCCCCTTGGCTGGGGGCAAGTCTGCCTGAACCAGAGTGTCTGACCAAGCAGCTAATCCCCCAGCTCGGCCACTGCGATCTTAATGATCAGGAAAAAAGTCACCAAAATAACAAAACAAGCTTCAAGAGTTACCCCAGGGCCAGCTCCCTAGTAGGTGTGTGGATTGAGTGGGAGACTGCACTGCCCACACCTGTAGCTTGTCATCCTCTAAATGATATCAGAGACACTCACCTATCAGAGTATTCACCTAAGGAATACTGTAAGCAAAAAAAAAAAAAAAAAAAAAAAAAGGKGGGGKGGGGTTTAATGTCGGGTACCTATCAACCCTGGAAGTAATGCCTGGTTGGTAGGCTTCATTGGACCAGGACTGGAGGGTCCCCCTGCTCTCCCCTCGTCAGAGTTTAGAAGATTTGCCTTTTGGGATTTATTTTTAGAAATGAAGGAGATTGGAGTGGAAGGGGGTTGGGAGGGCGCACATGTATGCTTGCTTAGGTAGACAGTGGCTGCTGGAGAAAAGCTTGAGTCTTACGAGAATCCAGAGGATGTGACCTTAGAAAAAGTGACCAACCAAAGCAACCCCTCCCACACAGGGGAGCAAGCCTGCCAGGGTGGGATTTGTGCCTGCCTTCTGTACCTAGGGTGGTGCCTGGGGGAATGTTGTTTACTGAGTCTCTCCACCCGGAAGAATCATTGTTTCAATATAGGAAGTCAGGCGAGAGCCTGGATTTACTCTGTCATTTTCAGGAAAGGAGAAAGCTTAGATTCCCAATAATGCCCTCGAGTCTCATAAAGAAAGCACCCAGACAGCGGAGTGTCTCTAGAAGGTTACCTGAGGAGATGTGCTGACTGAGTTTCCTTGTATGATCTTGGGCATGAACACTTAGAATCCAGGCCTCAGGAGCGTTGAGAAGGAAGTTATTTCTGCCAGTGTCCATCTCTGTTTTCCAAGCTTCACCCTCAGAGACCGGTTAGACCAGAGGAGATTAGGTTCCCTCTGTCTCTGTCTGTCTCTCTGTCTGTCTCTCCCCAACCCCTCTTTCTGCTTCCTCTTATCTCTTTAAAAAATGTCTTTTAGAACTGTGCCTTCAAATGCCCCCTAGGTAGGAGTGCATGGTCACACCTGGACTGCACGTCCGGTGCCTGAGAGATGTCCTTGGGCAGATATCCTCCATCTTTGATGGTTGAGGCGAAAGCAATGCTCAGCCCACCACTTTGTATCCCTAGGTTTTGCTGAGTTCACTTTATCCACCACTTTAGTTTCCCTGAACGTGGGATACGTGCATATAGAGCAGTGTACATAACATTGAAATTGTCTTAAAGTTATTTAATCACTTTATATATGTGTGTGTGTATATATATATATATATTTATAAAAATTTGATATGTACACACACAGTCAAGATGCTAGAATCAGGAACCAAATTGGGTGATAAAGTCTTCTGTGGTTCTGAAGGCTGAGAGTTGGGTTAGGGTATAGATCAGTTGGGAGAAGGCCTGCCTAGCTTACAAGAAGCCCTGGGTTCCCATTCCTAGCACCACATTAACTAGGCGTGGTAGCTCAGGTCTGTAATCCTGGTGCTCTGAAAGGGAAGGCGGGAAGATCAGGCTATTAGTTATTCCAAGACCAGCCTGGCCTACATGAGACCCTATCTTGAACACTGGATCAAAATGATAGCAGCAGCAGCAGCAGCAACAACAACAACAAAATATTAGAGCTAGCATTTTGTCCTTAAAGACTAGAAATTGTCCTGGGGGTATGCTTGACTTGAAACCAAGAAGACCCGATTTGATCCCTAGGTCCCCCATAAAAATATTGGGTGTGGCTGCACTTGCTTGTCATCTCTGTGCCAGGGAGGCCGAGACAGGCCAATCCCTGCGGCTCACAGACCAGCCAGTCCTCAGTCCAGAAAGTCGATGCTGTTCCTGAGAAAGACCTGAGGTTGCCCCTCTGGCTCTGGCATATACATGCCTGTGCGAGCATGCATTCGCACAGACACACACACACACACACACACACACACACACACACAGAAACTTTAAGAACTTTTTGTAGAGATCATAAATTTGCCAGGGGATTAGACTATCTCACTCTTTTTTTTGAGGAAGGAGGAAATATAATCTAAATCCAGAACATAGCTGCTATTTTTATGGATAATATATTCATGCTGTGAAAAGAAACAGCATCAAGTTGTGTGTGGAATTTCAGAAAGGGCCAACCCCATGGATGGCAGATCCCTGCATGGGAGTTCAGGGGGGGTGACATGCCTTGGGGATGAGGATCTATGTTGGACTCTGATGTCATCTCTTTCATTAGATGCTTTGGATGACGTGAGGGAATGGGCTGTTGGCATCGATTTCCAGGATATTGTGCTCTTAATGAATTTGGATGATTAATTTTTGAAAGGTTTTAAGATTAAGACACTGGAGAAGGCTTCGGTTTTGAAATCGCACACTGTGTGTTTTGCAACAGTCTCCTTAGAAATAACAGTATCTGCCTGCTGGGCAGCGGTGGCACACACCTTTAATCCCAGCACTCAGGAGGCAGNAAATCCACTTGCCTCTGCCTTCCAAGTGCTGGGATTAAAGGCGTGCACTACCACTGCCCGGCCTGCTGCTGGCTCCTTAATACTCTCCTTGCCCAAAACGTTCTTGAGAACAGTGGAGGTCCCGGGGAGCAAGCAGGGGAGGGAGGGTCAGGATGTTTGTACCTAGGAAGTTAGGCAGGGCAGAAGGAAAGTGAGCCTCAGGACTAAAACCTTAACTCTCCAGGTCCTGCAGCCCAGAAGCRAGACTGGAACCTACTAGTGTGATACACATTGGCAGACTGCATGAGCCTCCAGGTATGATTGTGTGGTTCTCAGGGAGACTGTGGGTGTAAATGCACTTACACAAACCACGTATGTGGGCGTCTGGAAGCCCTGCTCCTGGATGTTGGCCCTGCCACAGTAAGGAGTATACATTGCTGGCTGCACTCTAGCTTTTTAATCGGCTGTCCTCATGCTACCTAACTGGCAGAGAGCCTGGCTCAGGAAGGACACTGAGAGACTGTGCCAGGTAGCCAGGGGCTCCTGACTAGGACCGACAGCTGCCTGGCTGGGAGCATTGGGAGCTTTGCTCCATCTAAGGGCAGGGTGGAGCCAGTGCCCTAGGCCAGCGGCTCCAGTAACCCGCTGGGCTTGCTCTCGGCACCATGCCTCTCCCCGAAGCCCACATCGTTCCCTCTGTTTTTCCCCCTGTACATCTGTCTGGATAGTCCTAGGCTCCGACTCTGGCTGTGTCTGTTCTGTGGATCGCCTCTGTGTCAGCCCTCAGATCCCAACACCCTCCGGATCACAAGTCTCTTGTCCTAAGCCTGGGTTGCGGAGGAGGGAGCCTCTGGGGAAAGCAGGAGGCGGGGCTCTGGCAGGAGCCTAAGTTGCCCCGCCCTGGGCATGGGCAGGCTCACTATATAAGGACAAGCCACTTGCCACGGTGCGTTGTGCGTCCACCACTGCAGCGCTCCCCTGTTGCTTGCTCACCTGCCGCCTGCCTAGCCTGGTCCAGTTGCTGCCAACAGCAGGTACCCCTGCCCTACCCCATGGGAGCCAGGGAGCGGGGATGAGTGGGTGTGGCCTGGGGACCCTGAGAGGTTGCAGAGCTTAACACTGATCTGACACATTCATGGGAACTCTGGTCACACCACCACCACCACTATAGGGGCTGAGCCAACACCCCAGTTCCTGGTGTAATCAGGGGTTGGAGGACTCAGAGATGCGTGGCTTTTGGGGTCCATGGAGCAGAAATTACTCTTTTCCCTTGAGGACGGGGGTGGGTGGGGGTGGGGCAGGGATAGGACAGAGGGTATATGGGCTCCTTGAAGTCTTAAGGGCTGAAAGGTCAGACAGGAACCAGGTTGTTCTGATCCATGTTTTATCTCTCTGTCCCCTAGCCTCTCTGCCTCTCTACTTCCAAGATGGTGAGTCTCTTGTGGTCCCTTCCCACAAAGGTCCAAGTCCCTGGATAGAGGGAGGGCAAGGACTGGCACCCAGAAACCTAGCCCTGAGGACTGTCAGCTTACACCTCATAACCAGCTCCACCACTTGCCCCCTACCCACTGTACCAGGCACTCACCTGTGCCACATTATCCCCAGGAGGTAGGTGCTGTCAGCCTGATAACAGTTCCTCATTCCAATGCCACTTATGGAGTGCCACCTGTCTGCTCAGCACTGGTCTGAGTTTGAGGACACAAGGATGAGCCATGAGTCCATGACATCAGAGTACTTTCCCTAGGAAAGGACACAAAAAATTCAGCCCTGGTGTCCAGAGATGTAAGATCGGGCCTGAGGTCCGACCTTGGATGTCTGGGCCATAGCTTACAGTTTTTGAGCCAACAGATGATTCCCCCAGGCAAGACGGAACCCATGGGGTGGGAATAAGACAGACACCAGGTAGCCACCAAGCCAGAGAGAGCTAACACCCTGCTCAAAGGCTCAGCCTGTCTCCGGAAAGACAGGCCCAGCTGCCAGACTTGTATAGGCCAAGGCACTGCAAGGAGTAATGTCCCCATTTCTATCCTGAGGCTCCCAGCCTCTGAGAGGAGGCAGGGGTGTCCTCGTCCTGCAGACTTCCTGCAAAGAAAATAGTGCCAGAACTCCATACACTTGTAGACATGTGGAACCAGGTGTGGTGACACATGCTTTTAATCCTGGCATTCAGGAGTCTGAAGCAAAAGGATTGCCAGTTCAAGGCCACCCTGAGACACATAGCAAACTAATCAACCAACCAACCAACCAACCAACCAACCAACCAGACAAACTAATTAGTTTAGGGAATGCTTGCCTAGCATGTAGTAGGCCCTGGGTTCAATCCCCAGCTCCCTATGAAATCAGATGTAGTGGTACATACCTGTAATCTCACTGCCTACAAGCGGAGTGCCTTGAGTCTGAGGTGAGCCTGATCTAAAAAGCAAAACCCTGACTCAAAAAAAGAAAAGGAAAAGGAAAGAAGAAAAAGGAACAAAAGGGGGGACTGAAGTTGCCAGGTGGTTGGTAGAGTGCAGACTCAGTTTACAGGAGGCTGAGGTCTGTCCCCAGCAGCATGTAGACCTGCATGGTGCAACATGACGATGATGATAATCTCAGCACTCAGGAGGCAGATGTGGATCAGAAATTCAGGGTCATTCTCCACTACACAGAAGTTTGAGGCCAGCTTCAACTATACAAAACTCTATCTCAAAACAAAACACCAATAACAAAAAGGATGCCAGCCCTCACCGAGGTGTTACATCCGGGGTGATGAGGAGAAAATGAATTCTCCTAATAAGTAACAGCAAATTCCATGATGGTAGATGAATCACTGAGTCCCAGGGAGAACAGGGCCAGACAATGGTTGAAGTATTTCAGTTAGGAAACATCTGTGGACCAGTTACTGTGTATCTGCACTGTGTGGAGCTGGGATTGCAGTGACAAAGCCCAGGCTCTTGTGATCCCAGCTAGGACAGACCCTAGGTGTGACAGGGGTCAGCAGTTCGGGGGTGGGGGTGGGGGGATGGCCCTTTCCATTCCCTGGTCCAAGACACCACATTCATCAGTGTACTGTACCCAGCCACGGTTCCACCTGGCGAGCCTCCCTCCCCCGACGCCTTCCTCCTCTGGCCCTTTGAACTTGACCCAGGTGGGAGGACCGGGAGGCTGGCTTAAACCATTGAGTGATTTAAGATGCCCCTTTGCCAATCCTGCCCAAGATGTACTGTTTTTGCCCTCTGCTCAGCTCTGTCTAGACCCACTGGGTACGGAATGGGACTATCCCCTGGGCTCCAAGGACCTGGATGGGAAGGAAGGACCACGGAAAGGAGGTGCCGGCCTGCCACCCACAGGCTGCTTCCCTGGGCCCTGGCGCCAGGATGTTAGCCTGGACTGCAAGAGCTCCCCGGAAGAGGCTGAGGCGCGGGCCTGGACTGTGTACTACTACGGTCTCCTTCAGAGCTGTCTGCAGCAAGCTGGCCTTCCTGAGACCCAGGATCGCAGCCAGGCACCTCGGACAGGTGCCT
Source organism: Apodemus speciosus (assembly GCA_002335545.1). Lineage (NCBI taxonomy): Eukaryota > Metazoa > Chordata > Mammalia > Rodentia > Muridae > Apodemus > Apodemus speciosus. The sequence goes on from BDUI01000007.1 coordinate 2,637,071, forward strand.
CAGGGCTCTGAAAAATGGGTCTCCCAGAGACAGGGAGGGATCTTCAGTTCAGTTGCTTCCCTTGTCTGTCCAGGCTGGCTCCTTCCCTGGGCTCTGGTTCCATCTACAGGCAAACCAGAGGGCCTAGGGCAGGCAGGTCTTGTCTCCAAGGACATCAGGTCAGGGTTCCCCACCATGTCCCACCCTACCCATCCTGCTCCCTGGAAATCCACGATATCATTTGCATATTCTGTGGAGCTGAAACTTCTAGAGCGGTGTCTTAGGAGATGCTATGGATGCAGCTGAGCAGTTGCGATCCCAAGATGCCTCCTTGTTTCATAGATCAGGTGGGTCATGAATAATTTTGTGTGGATCAAATGATCTTCAGCTAGAATACATGAGAATCACAGACTCGTTCCCATCACACAGACTGGAAAGCTGAGGCTTAGAGAAACAGTGGCCTTTCTGAGGTCATGAGCAAATTCCAAACCCAGGTTAGACTCATCCTCCAGTGCCTTCTGGATCAGATGCAGATAAAACAGAGCCAGTCTCGAGGCAGGGATGTCGGGCACCTCCCCTTTCATATTCAGCTCCCTCTGTCTTCTTCTCATTTGATCCCTAAGAAGGACCTGGGAGGCCTAAGGGTGAGGGTGGGAATGTGCAGGCGGGGAAAGTGGGCAGAAGGGCAGAGAGAGGAGGACCCTTGGTGAACGTGGCAATGTTCTCTTCCCCCAGGCTGCCCTGGGGCAGAGGTGACCTTGTGCATTCTGGGTTCCCCCAGCACCTTCCTGTCTCTGTTGCTGGAGGGTGGGGTCCAGAGCCCTGGTGAGTGTGTGTCCTAGTTCCCCACCCTCTCCTACAGAAAGGGCAGCCCTGCCCTCACCCAGCCGCATCCCAAAATACCCACCAACCTTGGCAACTGCCCGCATTCCGCAGGACCAGCTGCCACGCTCTGAGTAGGGGTGGGTTCTGGGAATCACCGACCCCCACGACACAGAAGCCAGGGCTGGGGTGGTGGCTGGCGGCACCACCAAGCATTCCCTGGCCACCTTCCTCCCTCTGCCCACAGGAAACATGCTCCTTTGTCTGTCCCCTGCCTGGCTGGTGAAGGCGGAGGCTCCAGGCCAAGAGGGTGAGGCAGCCCTGTTGGTCTCCAAGGCTGTGAGCTTCTATCCAGGGGGGCTGACCTTCCTGGATGATTTTGTCCCCCCTCGGCGCGCCACCTACTTCCTGGCAGGCCTGGGGCCAGAGTCTGGCCATGGCCAGCAGGCAGCGGAGCTGGCTCGGAATCTCACTTGCCCCACAGGAGCCTCATCGGAGCTGGCACGGCTGCTGGAGGACCGGCTGCTGATGAGGTGGTTGCTGTCCCAGCAGGGTGGTGTGGCCGTGCCAGCTACCCTGGCTTTCACTTACAGGCCTCCAGGGCTGCTCCGGGGGGGTGCCAGCCCCGGACTACGGCTGGTGGAGCTCAGTGGGAAGGAGGGCCAGGAAACACTGGTGAAAGAGGAAGTAGAGGCCTTTGTGCACTCCGAGGCCTTGGGGGATGCCTCACAGGTAACAACAATAGGACCCCCTCTGCACTGAGCTCTGGGTGGGCCCCCGCAGGAGGGAACCCATGTTGTGATTACCAAGTCCTGCTGGGAAATAACCCCAAACTCTTAGTGCGCGTGCACATGCGCGCGCGCGGCCACTGTCCCATCTCTCCTCTCCAGTTCAGCGCCCCGTGCCTTCCTACCTCCGTTTATTCACTGGCACCTGTGGCATGAGCATCCTACCTTTCAGGCACATGAGGTGGTGGTGCTAAGGAAGGCCCTTTCCCTTTCCCTGCTGTAGGTGGCTGTGAGGCTCAGTGGCTGGCGCTGGCGGGGACAGCGGGCATTGTCTCTGCACCTGCGGGTAGAGCCATCCACAGTGGTGAACACGGTGCTGGGACTGCTGGAGAAGCTGGAGGAGGAGGAGAGCGTCCTTGTGGAGGCCATGTGCCCACCTGTCCGGCTGCCTTTACCAGGTTCTTGCCTGAGCCAGCCAGAAAATGGGAGCAGAGACAGACCTCTAGAYCACTTCTGGGCTGACCTCTCATGTTCCTCCAGGCAGTCCTGCACCTGGCCCTGAGCTGGCTGTGCGTATCTGTGCAGTGGTGTGTCGGATTCAGGGGGATAGGCCCCTACTGAGTAAGGTGAGAATGGCTCAGGTCCAGGACACAGTCCTGTCCACCCAGCTCTGTCTAACCCCTGCTCTGATGAGGGTCTGCCTGGTGCAGAGAGGATATGATTGGGTGGGGGGTTCTAGTCACTTCCGCAGGGACTCCTAGGGTTGACTTTTTTCTTCCTCTTCAACCTTCCTTAACCCTTCTGTATCAGGAGCCCGAGCTCTTGTCCTTAATCCTTATTCCTTGTCTTGGCGGCCTGATTCCTTTTCCAGAATGCTTCTCTTTACAGAAGAAACTAACTCAGGGTCAGTCCCATAGGAAGGTGCCAAGCTAAGGAACCCAGGAAGGCTTGGGGTACCTCTTGGGTACTCAGTAGAACTCTAGGGGAGATGATGAGGGTTTTTCAAGAGACATGCTAAGGCTAGGAAGACCCAGGGTAGCGATAGCAGGTCGGAGCAAGCACGCTTGGAATCTCCAAGCTGGGCCTGGAAGCCAGCATAACCCCGAGGGATCTGGGCACCAGATGGCCAGGGAAGCTGAGAGTGATTTGTAAAGTTTAGGTCTTGATGGAAGAAGGGGTTCTTGAAGTGCAGGGAAGGTGGGGCCTAGACCCTGGCGTGGGGAACAGGCACGGGGGGGCCAAAGGGGTACTTAGAAGGGTGAGCTTTGGGAGGGCTTCTCCCAGGCCAGCCCCTTCTGAACTGCACTGTGGTCAGGTGGTGTGTGGCGTGGGCCGTGGGGATCGACCCGTGCGGCACCACTATACCCTACCGAGGACACTGGGGGTGGCGCTGGCCCAGTGCGGCCTGGAAGAGGATGCGCAGGTGGCGCTTCTGGGACAGGGCATCAAAGAAGCCGCTGAAGCCGCGTTGGCCGCAGTGCTGGCTCTGGAGGCTGGACTGAGTGTGGAGCAGCGTGGCGGACGCCAAGTGCACACCGACTTCCTCGGTGAGGACGGGAGGCGCAGCTCGGCCTGGGCGGCTTGGGGACCAGGTTGCGGGAAGCTCAGTCCGCGCATTCTCGCCCGGCCCAGGCGTGGACTTCGTTCTCACACTGGTCGGACGCACGCTGACTCCCGTGGTCCTTAAGCTGAACAGTGGCCGGTGCCTAGAGGCGTGCGGTGCGCTTGAGGGGCTGTGGGCCATGCCACGCCTGAGGCGCTCAGCTGAGGAGGCAGCCGCAGCACCGCTGGTGGAGACTATGCTGCGGCGCTCAGGGCGCCACCTCATGGACGGCAAGCAGCTGCTGGTGATCGGCGCCGGCGGCGTCAGCAAGAAGTTCGTGTGGGAGGCGGCGCGGGACTACGGACTGAAGGTGGGCGGGGCGCTGCGCAAATCGTGTTCTGATTGGTGGGGGCGNCTCTCTCTCTCTCTCTCTCTCTCTCTCTCTCTCTCTCTCTCACACAGGAAATGCCTGGCCGTCTGTCCCTGCATCAGATCTCGCATATCCAGCACAGCTGTGCACACTTCCCATGCCCGACTCCCTCGAGGTCCTTTGACGAGGGAGGTATTGTGCTGCGGCGACTCACGCCTCACCACACCTGGGACCCCTTCCTTCCTAGGCTTGTACCGGGTTTCCTGACCCTGCTCAGCCTGTGTGTGCACCGGAGAAAGGTGGCAGATGCGCAGGGGGAGAGGTCACTTGTCAGCAGGGTGCCGTCCATGGAAAGGGAAAAGCAGCAGCGGGGACTCTGTCTGGACTTTCAGCTGGGGTAGCTGACGTGACCACTTTTACTAAACGGTTCAGTTTGCATTCACACCCCTGCTCCCCTACCCCCCACACCCCTGCAGGAGCACTGCTCCCCTCCCTCCTCCACTACCCCCGCCCCAGCCTGTTTCCACTGGGTGGTGCTGTAAGAATTCCTACCTTTTTGCCTCAGGAGTTTCCCCCTTCCCAGAAAGCCGCCTCGGTAACATAATAGAAGGAAGTCCTGATTTAGAAAGGTTTTACAGTTTCAACACAATGAGAGAGCCGGAGGACGCTCTGACAGGAAGCGCCCCAGTTGCTGGATGTGGAAAAACCGCCATCACCATGTGTCCTGCAGAAGTGTCCTCCGCGCGGGGCGTGTGTTTTTACTTCTACCGGTTGCCTCTTTAACACAAAAAGCTTTCAAGTTTATCTGAAGGACTCCAGTTTTCTGTCTCCCAGAAGTAACATGGAAGATTACCTTGTTTTTTTTTTTCTTTTGTAAAATCGTCTCCAAATATCATAGGGAATAAACCATCCCTCCTCATCTTAAATCAAGCATAGATGTCCCAGCGTTCCCCCCTGAATGCGCAAGATTGGACTTAATGACATTATAAGCTAGAGAATTTGGAAAGGTTTGGCCATTCCGGCCGAGGTCTCTGAAATACACATAGAATGTTGTGGGAAGGAGTGCTTAGTGCTTTATATTGACGCTCAAATTCAAGACAGCTGGTACGACTTTAGTAAGTTACATTGTAGTTGTGTGATGGACAGTCACCAAGGTGGCCCTGGGTGCCAGGTCCCTTCCAGGGGCTACCACACACACCCTCAGGCTGCTCCTCTCCACAGAAGGAGCAATCATTTCCGAGCACCATGAAAACGTTCATGTTGGGGGATAGGTTTCTGCGTCCCATCTCCAGGCTCCATAGTCCCCGTGTCCACACGTCACATAAAAGCGCCAGTCCCTCCACGTCTGAGTTCTGCATTCCACAGAGGCTTATGTGCCGAGTTTTCATTAAGAGCCAACCTCGAGCTAGGCCTGATGGCACAGAAATGAAGTCCCAGTTACCCAGAGGCGATGGTGCCTACGTTGCAAGTCCAAAGCCAACTCAGAATCCATAGAGAATTCAGGATCAGCCTGCATCTTACTCAGAATTTGATTCAAAAATTTTAAAAGTGAACAGAGCCATCTATCAATAGTTGTTGGTCCAGTGTGACTCCTAGATTCAATCTCCCGTTTAAAAAGAAATCCTCCTGGGTGAAACTGGCATGTCTGTCTTTCTCTCTCTCTCTGGCCCTCGCTGTAAATCAATCTGTCTGTCTTGTCTATCTGTCTATTTCTAACTCCGTTCGCTGAGGAAATTGGCCAAAAGAAATGTAGCAGAATGTCTCACACTAATTTAATTTTAGTTTTTGAGGTAGGATCTCTGTGTAGCATAGGCTGTCCCAGAACTCACTCTGTAGACCAGGCTGGACCTCGGCAGAGAGGTGTAGGAAACAAGCCTCTATTCCAGTGGTTCTCAGCTTTCCTAATGCTGTGACCCTTTAATATAGCTCCTCATGCCCTGGTGACCAGCAACCGCAAAATCATTTTCGGCGCTACTTCATAACGCTTTTGCTACTGTTAAGAATTGTAATGTAAATATTGGTGTTTTCTGATGGTCTTAGGCGACACCCCCACCCCCACCCCATGAAAGAGGTCTCGGCCCACATGTTGAGAATCGCTCGCTGCTCCAGTGTGACAATGTGCATTGTGATTAGGGACCTGGTCTTGGGTTGGGGTTTGCCTGTTCTGACTGCTGGGTCCACATATTTCTGTCTTCATGTTTTTAAGGCATGGCTTCACAGTGGCTGGGCATGGCTGAGAGTGTAAATGTAACATGTGTACCCAGTGTACTAAACTCAGTGTTTGGTGCATGAATGACCATTGAATATTAGCATTTAAGGGAAGGCTCCTATAATGGTGGAAGTTGGCTCTTAGTCTTGTTCCAGAGAAGTCCCTGAAATCTCGGCGTTGGCAGAGGTGGAGAATGCGGCTCTCGGACTGGGACTCTTTTTTTTTTTTTTTTAAAAAAAAAACAAAACGATTTATTTATTTTTATTTTATGTACATTAGTGTTTTGCCTACTTGTATGCCAGTGTGAGGGTGTCAGGCCACTTGGAACTGGAGTTAGAGACAGGTGTGAACTGCCATTCGTGGGTGCTGGGAATTGAACCCGGATCCTGTGCAAGAGCAGCCAGTGCTCTTAACCCCTGAGCCATCTCTCCGGCACTCCCGACCAGGAGGCTTGATTTGGAACTTAGAGCTTTCCTGTAGAGCTTTACAAACCCTATTGACACGATATGTTCAAACATACACGTTTCTCTCTACATGAATAGACACGTATAGACTATCACCCCCCCCCCCACACACACACACACCCGGGCGTCCTCAAAGCGGTTCTCGGGGTCAAATACACAAGGAAGACCCTTCCCTGTGGTTGGGATGATGTGTGGGTTCACATTTATTTTAGATGTGTGATTATATGTTTTAGGCGGAATATATGAGCTTGCTGCTGGTTGTCAGTTTTGAGCCATAAGGACATTAATTTCATGTCCTTCCACCTAGCGGGTCCTGATGCTGTGGGGACACATGACTTGGGAGAGCCTCGTGATGAGACTGGCTATTTAACGAGGTGTATATTTACAGCTCCCCTTCCTGTTGTGCATCAAAGCCTGGTAAGTGAACATTCATCAGGCAGCTTGTAAATCTATTTACCCACAATGACTTCTGTTGTGTCTGGCGTTATGAAATCGTCTTGAGTTTTCACCGGAGGCTCGCTTGGATCCCTGGGACCGCTTGCTTGGGAGAAGCCCAACTCCTACAGGAGCATTCTTAGCCATAAGCTCATGGGTGTCTTTCAGAGAGCAGTCCCCGGCCGTCGTGTGGAGGGTTAAACGCAGAGCTGACACATAGACCAGATGAAACCGGAGCTGCAGTTACAAAGTGGGACAGATGTGGGAGGGCCAGGTTTCCTGTGGCCCATTTTCCAGTTTCCTGCCTTGCAACCTGCAGAAGAAGAGGAAGTTCAGTTAGAAAACCCTGAGAACCCTCAGATGGGGGCTGTGCGGCCAGCCAGAAGTAAGAGTCGTGCGGAGAGCCTGGACAATAAAAACAATCGCCTAGAAAGTAAATGGTCAGGTTTTCTTCCAGAAATGTCTGGGAAGGAACAGCCCTTCTGTCTAAAGAAAAACAAGCTCCAGGCCCCTGGGGCAGGGGGTGGGGGTGGGGGGCACCACTACTGTTTTACAGCTCCGCTCGGAAAGACGTGGTCGGTTTTCTTAGTACAGTTGGTTACCTGGAGTGAATTCCCCCCACCCCCAAGCGCTGTGATTACCCACTCTGTCTCCTGGGCTTATTGATATACAGAGAGGTAGCTGTAGACAGCCTCAGTTGGGAAGTCTAGGAGACTAGTTGGTTTCTTTCTTCGCTCTTTGCTCTAGCTGTCCCGTAACATTGTGGTCTGATGTTTTCAGATAAAAGAGTAAATGGAGGTTTTGTGCGTTGACGATTCTGTGCACACTCTGTTTGTGTGGTTGGCTACCTAGAAAGCCAGAGGGAATGGTGCACAGAGGGCTCAGATGACCAGAAGACACTGGAAAAGGTGGATAATGCTATATTTCTCCCAAGAGAGCAATTACTAAATGTCTGGGATCTTTTTGTTTTGTTTTGTTTTGTTTTTTTGAGACAGGGTTTCTCTCTATAGCCCTGGCTACCTTGGAACTCACTCTGTAGACCAGGCTAGCCTTGAACTCAGAAATCCACCCGCTTCTGCCTCCCAAGTGCTGGGATTAAAGGTGTGTGCCACCACTGCCCGGCTATGTCTGGGATCTTTAACTTTTGTGACGCATCCATAAAGCCAAAACACTTCAATCCCACCAGAAAGAATTTAAGATTTAAAAAAAAAAGGAGCATTATACACCTGTTTAGAGAGTGCTCATTTTCCCATCATGGGCTGTGTTGGAATCGCAGGGCATGCTGATGAAATTCTGGCTAAGACTACTTAGCCCTTTTGGGCAAGCCTTGCTTCCTATAAGGCAACATGGTAAGGCGCGCGCATGAGCTTTGCTGCAGCCGATAGCAAGCAGGATACTATTCTGACCTTATCCCGATCAGAACTGACTTGCGTCTTTGAGGTACACACAAGGTATGCACTTCTGGGACACCAGATATTTATTTGTCCTCTGGGCGACTCACCTTTTTCTCTATGCCCAGAAAGGAACAAATTGTACCTTGAAGAAGCTTTGGGACGGTGCCTTGTTAGAGATCAAAGGGGACCCATGTGAGGCTGTCTAGGGAGGTCTGGAAAGGTGGGATAAGATAGGGCCGGGCTGGGCCCTGCTGGGGTGGGGTGGGAAGTAGATGAATTTGCGGATGTTGGAGGAAGTAGAATGAACCACAGACACCGCCATGCAGCCATCCTTTTAGCTTTCCAAAGAAAACACCCTTGTCCTCGAGCCACCAGCAAGCCAATCGAGTCGTGGCTTCTGATTTACCCGCAGATAACAAAGTTCCGGGCGAGCTGGGCAGCTTGTATACACAGTGGGTCACAGTTCCGTTCTGACGTTCAAGTCAGTAATTTCTCCTGGAAATTCTCTTCCTCAGATGGAAGATTCAGTTTTAAAAGGTAGCACACTGGTTTGCATGGTCTAGAGGATTAATCGCCAGGTCGAGCCGTGGCCACTTCTCTTCCCTCTTCTATCATTCCTTTTAGACACATGAACAATCCGTAGATTGTTTACAGAACAAATGAAAGCGCAGACATTAGGTATCCCATGAGGAGAACTGTGAGGAACATGGACCCTTTGAAGGACTTCATACCTTTGTTTTTCACTGACAGCCAGCAATGGCTAAAATATTTCCTGAAAAGAAATCATAATAATCTCAGAAAAAAAATGCGCACCAGTTGTTCTCAATCTGTGGGTCTTGACCCCTTTGGGGACTGAATGACCCTTTCGCAAAGACCATCAGAAAAACACATGTGTTTGTATTGTGATTCGCAATGGTAGATAAATTATAGTTGTGAAGTAGCAACAAAATAATTTTATGATTGGGGGTCAGCACAGCATGAGGAACTGTTGCAGCATTAGGACAGAAAGCCTAAGACAGAAAGACTTCCGAGTTTGTTGGTGGTGTGTGTTCATATACTTAGCAAGTTACCCTTGCATGCCTTGAAGTTGCCTGTCCTGGTTTCCGGCAGACCCCGGATGTATTCCCGTTCCTTGGTTTCAGTGGGTTTGTGGGTTTTGCCCATCCCCTTGGACAGCAGGGAAGCGCTCTGAACCCTTTCTTCACTGGACAAGGAGCCGCACCCAGGAGGCCTGCCAGCAAGAGCTTGGGGTTTTTTGCTTTTTTGTTTTTCCCTCATTTCTGGATCCACACACATTTTAACAAAATGACAGCATCTTACCGAGCATCTCCTTTGTGTGTCCTTCACACAGGAATATCCCTTGTTTTCAGACAGCAGGTGTGGTGAGACACACCTTTAATCAAGAGGCAGAGGCAGGTGGACTTCTGTGAGTGCCCCGTCTACCTCGGGTGTGCCAGGACAGCTAGGCTATGTAGTGAGACCCTGTCATGAATCAAAGCAGGAAGGAAGACAATCAGAAGGTCCTTTTACTTGCTTAGCTGCCACCTCTGTGCAACCCCAGAAGCAACGCTGATAATGTGCAAAGAGAGGCATCAGGTGTGAGTCAGTAGCGGGGAAAAAAAAGAGCAAGCGAGTGAAGTTTTGGATTTCTAAGAAGCAGTTCAAATCTCTGGCTCTGGGCTGGGAGTCTGCAGCCAACTCAGAGGAGGACATCTGGCGCCACCTTGTGGCAGATGAAAGGTAGCGTGCCCGACAAGAACAAAGTTTTCTGGAGGGGAGGATGCCAGGGAGATGGGACCTCTGGAAGTCCAAAGACCATATCTGGAGTAGACAGTGTGTAGGATGATGGCAAGAGCAGCCAGTTTGTTCCGTCTACAGCGTCTTTCACTTCATGGTTCTGTCCTAAGGGTTTTTTTGTTTTGTTTTGTTTTTTTAAAGCGAGAGAGATTAGGAAGAACAAAAAACCATCTCAGGTTTACATGTGTGAAAAGCTGAGTGTTGAAACACCGAGGCAGAGGATACTCACTTGGAGAATACAAAAAACGTTCCTACCCTATGGTGCCGGCGGCCCCCTTCCACCTCTTGGCTCTGTCTGTTGCCCTAACCAGCCGGCTTGGGTTATGTCATCCACAGACAGAGACTTGTTATTCTAGATCCTCCTCCGCCCGCCCGACTCAGCAGCTCCCATCCACTTGGCTCCCTGGCCTCCTCCTGGAACAACACAAGATGGGAGCAGAAGCATACCCAGGGGCAGCATGAACAGCAGGGGGCGCTCTCTGCTGACCCGCCCAAGTTGGAGGCCTGGGGAATTATTGTCTTACGCTAGCTGGAAAGATACAGTTGTGTTGCCTGTAAGGATATCAGACAATAGTCCTAACAATGTGTCCATTTACATTCCCAGTCACCTTGTAAGCTAACATGCACAATCATTGCTTAATGACAAAGGTCACAGTACATACAGCATCTGAATGATGCCTTTGAGCTGGGGGTGGAGGCCATCTGATGTCACAGCAGCATCTGTGAAGAACTTGTATAAGAAGTAAAGGCAGCTAGTGTGTAAGTAGTACTTGCTCTGTCCCAGATGTAGTTTATTAGCGACTTTGTAATATCTAACAGTAACCCTCCAAGGGAGGGATTTTTATCCTCTGCTCCACCACCATTCCCATGTAAACCCACCACCACCATCACTTTTACCCGTGAGGACATACGTGTACAGAAAGGTGAATGACACCCCTAAAATCCTACAGGCAGATGCTCAGAGATGAGCCCAAAGATGCTCCAGAATCGTCTCACCTGCCGAGTAGCATCCTTAGTGTGCGTGGGTTCTCCTTAGAGGTGTAGAAAAGAATCCCGCTCCAGTCAAGCTGGGCAGCATTGAGGATCTGGGGAAGACCCCTCTGGCTGGTGGCATTCTGATTTTTTATGAAAGCTAATTTACAGCTTTGTTCATTACAGAGGGCTGGCTGTGAACTAATTCTTGTTCATAGATACCCAGCCCTGTCCTTCAATGTTTCTTTGTTCCCTTCCCTCCCTCCCTCCTTCCCTCCCTCCCTCCTTCNACCCTGCTCCTCTCACCCAGGCTGAAGTAGGTGGCTCGTCTCTACATTTATTCAAGTCATCAGTAAACACAAATTGAGCCCCTGGTGTCAACCCTGTACCATCCCGTATCTTCCATGGCCCAACACCTGCTCACACGAATGTCCCTCCGGGTTGTTTCAGCTGCACCTGGTGGAGTCGGACCCCAACCACTTTGCATCCCAGCTGGTACAGACCTTCATCCACTTCGATGTGACGGAGCACCGGAGGGATGAGGAGAATGCGCGGCTGCTGGCTGAACTGGTGCGGAAGCAGAACCTGAAGCTAGATGGCTGCTTCTCCTTCTGGGATGACTGCTTGGTGCTTACCTCTCTGCTCTGCCGCGAGCTGGGTCTGCCCTGCAGCCCCCCAGCTGCCATGTGCTTGGCAAAGCAGAAGAGCCGCACCCAACTACATCTGTTGCGGTGCCAGGGCCCGCCCTGGCCTCCGACTTCTCTCCATGCCGTGGCCTGCTGYCCACTGGAGAGTGAGGCTGATGTGGAGAGAGCCGTTTACCAGGTGCCTCTGCCGGGCGTGATGAAACTGGAATTTGGGTCAGGAGCAGTAGGCGTGCAGCTGGTGAAGGACGGGCCACAGTGCCACGAGCACTTCTCCCGGATCCTCCATGACTTGCAGGGYGAGGCTGACCACCCAGGCATTGGGCTGGGCTGGGGCAACGCTATGCTGCTGATGGAGTTTGTGGAGGGCACAGAGCATGATGTGGACCTGGTGGTGTTCGGTGGACGGTTGCTGGCTGCTTTTGTCTCTGATAATGGCCCCACGAGGCTGCCTGGCTTCACAGAGACTGCAGCCTGCATGCCCACTGGGTTAGCACCAGAGCAGGAGGCCCAGATGGTCCAGGCAGCTTTTCGCTGTTGCCTGGGCTGTGGGCTGCTGGACGGGGTTTTCAACGTGGAGCTCAAGATGACTGGGGCTGGGCCGAGGCTCATCGAGATCAACCCTCGCATGGGAGGGTTCTACCTTCGAGACTGGATCCTGGAGCTCTATGGTGTGGATTTGCTTCTGGCTTCTACAATGGTGGCCTGTGGCCTGCAGCCTGCCTTGCCTGCTCACCCTCGTGCCCGTGGCTACCTAGTGGGTATCATGTGCCTGGTGTCCCAGCACCTACAGCTGCTGAGTTCCCCTGGCAGTCGAGAGACTCTGCAGGCTCTCCATGACCAGGGCCAATTACGACTCAACCTGCTGGAGGAGGCCTTGATACCTGGCCAGTATGAGGAGCCCTACTGCAATGTGGCTTGTGCCGGGCCCAGCCCTGCTGAGGCCCGTCACCGCCTGCTAGGCATCTGTCAGGGCTTGGGCATTGACAGACCCAGTTACCCAGTCGCCCATTTCCTATCTCATTTCAAATAGCACTAGGGTCAAGGAGCAGCAGGGATGCAGTGCTGGGAGGAGGGGCTGGGAACAGGTAGTGCTCCGTTTCCCTGCTCCTCTTTCTGTCACTTTGCCCCAAACCTGGTTCAGCACACTCCCATGCCTCAGGTCTATTCCGGAACCGTAGAGCCGTCTTCTGGATTCAAGGACCATAAAACAACTATCTGGAATTTGCTGGGTCCTCTTGCTTTCCAGAAAGCCTCCATCTAGCCCCAAGTATCCCCAGGACTCTAGCCTTTAAAGAACTAACTGATAGCAGCTTCACTACACTGTTGGTGTCCAGCCCAGCCGGGAGTGGGCGAAACCCAGGTGCCTCCCCCTTTACTCCTCGAAGCTTTCAGGTCGCTCTCTTCCTGTCACTTACATAGGAGAGAGCCTCCACCAGGCCCTGGCCTTGGACAAAGGCCATGAGATCTGAGATTAGCATACCAGTCTTTATGCAAAATCCTAGACAGTTGTAGAGCCTTCTGAAGATGTCTGGCAGTGCTTTACTGTGTCTGTTGGCCTGAGCTGTAAAAGCAAGTATCTGTGATCAGCACTAGGAGTAGCCATTTCCCTTCACACTTTCAGGCAGACTCTAGTCCCCTCCCCGCCATGCTACAATGAGGAAGCAGGCTCAGAGAGAAAAAATGCCTCCAAGGTCCTATTACAGTGGACTTGGAYGGAATGCAAAGGCCAGCCTTCTCTGTTTACTGTTCTACGTGCTCAGTCAGCCTCCAGGTCCTCTCTACTTTAACTGCTAAGCCATCTCTCCAGCCCTCCTCTCTTTCTATCCTTATTTATAAGCAGCATTCAGCCTCCTGAACACCTCCCTCCCTTATATCACACATGTTCTCTACCAGCTTTGTTGCTTTGACCTCTGGCATACCTAACTAGTTTGGCTCTGGGATTTCTGTGTACACACCTTTCCTCATTCTAGGAAGCTAGCTATCCTGAAAACACCTGTTTCTGCCCAGCACAGGAGCCATGGACAGCTCCTGAAACATGCGTACCCAAATAAAGACTTGTAAACTAGTGAAGTATCTGGAAACCAGTTTGTTTTAGATAGCAGCCCTCACTCAGGTTCAGTAGGTGGGGAGCTGGGAAGTGGGAGGGAGAGGTGGAAAAGCACCCTATCGGCTGGACCCCAGGGTTGACCTTTGCCAGGGGCTTACCTTATACATACATGTATGTTTGAGGATTTTTTTCCTTGAATTACAATCCTAGGTCACATTCAGGGAGTAATCCCTCTGCTGACCTGGATACCTCTAAATTTTGCTCATCTGAGTTCACACCCTGTATCCCAGTGGGCATCCCCTGTGCAATGGAAAGACTATCCAGACAGACTCCAATCAAAATGCACAGGCTTAGTCTGGGCTAGAACCCAAGCAGTCAGGCCTGTGTGACAAGTGATTTTACCCCCTGAACCATYTTGCCAGTTCTCATCCATCCTCTCAACCATTTTCTGTTAAAATATCTATTCTGAACTAGGCAGCGCAAATACTTGGTATGCTTAAATTAGCAAATTCCATATTTAGGTGCGTTGAGCCCTTCAGAACGGGAGCCTTGTAACAAAGCCCAGGCAGTCACCCATAAAATGTCAGACCTCCAGGGTCTGTGAGCTTTAAGGAGGTCGTAAGGAGTGTCTCTAATACAATCGAAAAGACATAAATTTCTTTCTGGGCAGCTCAAAGCTCTAAGAAGGGCTAAGGAATTGCCATTTAAACTCAAACGTTTATGCACCGGTACTTCTGCCCCTTAAATCTTGAACTTGCCCCAGAGTCAAATGGGAGCCTCT
>BDUI01000007.1:2657206-2680063 GCA_002335545.1 Apodemus speciosus
CTGGCTGTCCTGGAACTCACTCTGTAGACCAGGCTGGCCTCGAACTCAGAAATCCGCCTGCCTCTGCCTCCCAAGTGCTGGGATTAAAGGCGTGTGGCACCACTGCTAGCCGGCTTTTGTGTGTCTTGACATAGAATGCCCATACCGCACCTTGAGTTCTTTGCTGAGTCTCCTAGACTCGGCATCCAAATCTCAGCTCCATTTGCCCAGATCAAAACAACCTGCAGTGTTGGCTCTCACCAGCTAACCTGTAGGAAGGCTTTTCCTAATTACATGGATGTTAGTAAAATAAATGGGTAAGGCTGGCAAGCTGGCTCGGTGGATCTAAAGTTGCCTGCCAGCAAGTCTGACTCCCTGAGTTCAATCCCCAGGACTAGGTGGAAGAAAAGAATGGACTACTTACTGTAAGTTGTCCTCTGACTTTCATACATGCTTAAGTCATGCTTTGTATGAGTGCACACTCAATAAATAAGTGTGATCAGAACTCAGATCAGGACAGACCAGTGATCCCACCCGAACCGCCTCTGTATGGGTAAGCGGAGTCCACCAGGGTCTAAGAAGTAGCGAGCATTGAGTTTAGGAGGAAGGAGCAGCAGAGTTCATGCTACAGGCAAAGATGAAGGATAACATTGTTTTATGGTATTTCCTCTCCTGGTGGGAAAACCACTTCCTGCCGCTGTGCTTGTGACTGTGGGGCTTGGGCGACTACATGACAAGTACTTGGGAGATTGAAGGTCTCTTCAGTTGGCAACAACTGATTCTTTAACCAGCATCGACTGACTGGATATCTGCTCTATGCAAGACCGTCTTGGGTTCTGAGATCGCTGTCAGTGCAAAGAGTAACTGAGTTTCACTCCCTGCACAGCAGGGCTGGCTATCTAGGGCGAAAGGACACTTCAACTAAGGGATGCTATCTATGGCTTCATGACCCCAGGACCCTGTGTGACCTCACTTAGCCCTCCTAGCAGGCATTCATGGCCACACTTCAGCAAGTGTGACCGACCAAGATGCAGTTGATGTGATGAGCAGGAATAGATGAAGCTAGCCAATGGGCATTTACCGCACAGGCGCTCGCCCCTTTAGTCAGTTTAGTCTGCATAGCTCCCAGCATGGGGCGGTCTCTGCTGGCTTTCAGGGCCCCCGGGGGCACTGCCACTCTGTTCCTGGATCGAAGCTGCTCATAACCTTACAAGCAGAAAGCCTGTGTGTGACTAGGCTGTCCACTGGGTGGAAAGTACTCTCTCGCTTTAGCTCTGTGGAGCAGAGCCCTGCACAGCGCCTGGCCCGCAGACCCGAGCTCTGATCTGCCTGCCTCCCGTCCCTCCCCCACCCCCCCAGGTATGGAGAGCGCAATCACGCTGTGGCAGTTCCTTTTGCATTTGCTGCTGGACCAGAAACATGAGCACCTCATCTGCTGGACATCTAACGATGGCGAGTTCAAACTCCTCAAGGCAGAAGAAGTGGCCAAGCTGTGGGGCCTCCGCAAGAACAAGACAAACATGAACTACGACAAGCTGAGCAGAGCGCTGAGATACTACTACGACAAGGTAAAGCAAGCCTTGGCATCCTACGGGGATGGGGGGGGGGAAGCGGTGGGCGGCAGCGAGGCGTCTCCTCTCTTTGTTCATCGAGGAGGGCAGAGGAGCCCGGGCTGTGCCGTTCAATCAGAAAACAGAAGCGGAGACTCGGAGGCAGCTCAGTTAGTGACAGTGTGTCCTGCAGGCACAGGATCTGGATTTAATCTCTGGAACCCATCGTCGACAATGACGACGAAGGCATGGTGTGGTGGAATATACTTGGTATCCCAGAGCCAGACAAGTCGCCACTTGAGTGTCAGGAGGATCCTGACACTGGCTAGCCAGCCTTGCCTGATTGCCAAGTTCGGGGCCACGTAAAGATCCTGTTTCAAAAAACCAAGGCTGATGTGCCGAGCCTGTGGAAGGATGACTGAGGTTGTCTCTTGGCTTCTCTATACACATGCCTAACAGGAACAACTCACACAGGAAAACGCTGGCAATCTATACCTTTGATTTTTGAGGATTTCCCCTCCCGTGGGGACCCTTGGTATGTTCCTGGGGCTCAGTTCTTGTACCCTCCCCCCACCTTTCATATGGAATTTGCTGAAGCCAGGCATCTAGTGGCGGCAGGCTGGCAGGCAGCAGGGCTAAGATGTCAGCTGGCTCTGGGGACATTAAGAATGACAGTCTGAGCCCAGCATGGTGGCGCACGCCTTTAATCCCAGCACTCTGGAGGCAGAGGCAGGTGGATCTCTGAGTTCGAGATCAGTCTGGTCTACAGAGTGAGTTCCAGGATGGCCAGGGCTACATTGAGAAACCCTAAAAGCTCGAGAAAAACAAACAAACAAACAAGAATTACAGTCTGCAAAGTTCGTCTGGTCTTTCTGGTCAGGAGTTCAGTCAGAAGGGCCTTTCCAGGGAAATGGTAGTTTGGGGGTGCCGTGTTTTACCCCTTGTGGGTTGTGGATTGTGTCCTGGGCACAATGTTACTACCAAGGACCTGGCACCTCAGCATCCCTGTTTGGGAAATGGGAGGGATAGCAATTCCACAGTCAGGGTCTCTGTGAGGATTCACTGAGCTACTGTGTGCTAAGTACTTAGGTCTGTGCTTGGCATGTGACATTTGGCTTGTTAGTAATTTCTCCCATTAGAAGCAAAGCCAGCCTCATTTTTACATCATGGAAGTGAGGGACAGAGTGCTATAACAACAACAAMAAAAAGTGTACTTATTTTTTTATGTATAGGGTGTTTCACTTGCTTGTGTATGTGTAACCTGCATGCAGTACCCATGGAGGCCAGAAGAGGGCATTCGATTTCCCCTAAGACTGGAATTACAGCAGTTGTGAGCGGCCACGTAGGAACAGGGATCTCCTGGAGGAGCAGAGTGCTCTTAACCATTAAGCTATCTCTCCAGCTCCTAGAGTGCTTTTAAAGGTGACTCACAACAAGGACAATTGGCACGAGTTTAATTCATGTCTTACAAATTAGTATGTTGGTAGGACAAAATTGTTCTATTTAGGATAAATATATCAGACCCGTAATTATTGGCCATTTCTGTTTGGACCCACGCTGGCTGACTATTTAACCTGAGGGACAAAAGGGCTGAGAATCCTAGAAATCGAAGTGAGCTTTTGTTCAAGGTTCACTATTCTTATGGAAAGGTGAATTTTAAAGTGATTTAAATATTAGTTCCGGATCTATATTTAGTGTCTTCTGTCTGCAAACCTCTTTGGAATTGAGGACAGAGGGATTACACGTTTCAGGAAGTGAAGACGTCATTAATTATAAAGGGCTCCTTTCTGTGCTCCTAATTGCATGTGATTATGTCATTGCAGTGCTAAAGATGCTTCTCATTAGCACGGCAATTAATTAATCCTGACTTAATGCAGTCCTACGAAGATGTAAAGACAGACTCAGCTAATTGCACTGTCCGGAAGCCAGGCAGATGGTGTCTTGCTTTGCATTTTTCCCCCAAGTTCTATGTTCTGCCATGAGAATTGGGGGCCCTGCAGGAAAACAGTCTGCTTGGCTTGCTGCCAGAGAGCCCGGAAACTTGGCCTTTCTATTATTTTAGATCAAGGTGTCAAAGCAAAGAGGGCTTTGCCTCTGTGCCTGGGACTGGAGTCACCTCTTCGAGTCCTGGGCACTGAACCTGTGTCCTGGGCTGGGGATTGGTGGTTGGTGGCTGACAGCCGTTGTTTAGACAAGCATGTGCACTCTAGAGTGAGCAGTTTCGGGTGGGAGGGACAGTAAAGTGCCTCTCCCACAGGCAGAGGGCCCCCCCCAGAGACATGCTGGGCATGAGGGTTCATGATAATTCACGATGGTAATTCCAGCGCTGAGAAGGCAGAGGCAGGTAGATCCTTAGAGCTACTGACCAGCTAGCTCTGGGTCAAAGAGAGCCTGTCACAAAGGATCTTCCTATCACAAAGGTGTTCCTAAGGATGACACCTGAAGTCCTCTGGCTTCCACATGCATGTGCATACTTGTGTACACACACACATACACACACTACACACACTCACACATACACATACACAAGCTCACACATACACATATATACAAACTCACATACACATATACACACTCACATACACACACCCACACTCACAAACACATACACTCATACACACACATGCATGTGCCCACGTTCACACATGTATGGACACACACCAGCACACACATATACACAGAAGTACAATATATACACAAGCATACCTACATATGCACACATATATACACACAAGTACAGTTCACATACATTGACAAGTATATGCACACACACGTGTATGCAAGTACAATATACATACACACAAACACACCCCCATACACAAGTATAATTCATATATACACAAACACATGCATGCATGCACACACATTTTTCTTTTAAAAGCGGTTTCATAGCTGTTGGTCTGCTAGGAGCTACCCTGTCCTGGGCACTTCCTGTTGTCTCCTTTAAACTAGAGGACACGCCTATTAGACAGGTTCTGCACCAGCCCTCCTATACAAAGCAGGACATTCAGATTTGGTTGGGAGACCACTTAAGCCCACGCAGTGAGTGGGTGGCTGGGCTCGGGCCCGCTGTTCCTTACGACACAAACCTTCCCTTCTGCCTTGGTACCTCTGAGATCAGGTAGGCTGCCCATACACTGTTCAAGCTCAGGAGTTTTTCTCATCAAGGGCTTTAATACTGAATCAGGTCCAAACAGATGTCACTGTAGACTCCGCATTTGCCTGTTTTCTGTTGCGATTACAAAACACACCAGGCTGGGTGTATAAAGAAAAGAGTTCTGGAGACTCAGAAGCCCAGCAGTGGTTCTGGTAAGGGACCCCTTGGCGGGCGTGTCATTACAGGGGGATGGCATGAGCGAGGAAACTGAGGCAGGGCTTGCTCTTTTACAACAACCCGCTCTCAGAAGATCCATCCCTGCAAGAGCATCTCTCCCACACCCTCAGAGACATAACACATGATCACGTGACACAGTCCCCAACCCTGAGAGGTGCAGCATTGCCACACCGTGGACCTGGGAACGTGATATGGACCAGGGACACAGTCCAGCCATGGCCAACTATGGCAGAGTCTCAATACAGTTTGAAACGGAAGGAAGAGGGGGAGGAGGGAAGAGAAGGGGAGGACGGATAGTGAAAGGGAGGACAGAAGGGAGGAACAGAAGAGCCAAGAGGGAAACGGAGGAAGAAAGCGGCCACTGAGGCATTAAGATCATTTATTTTGTGTTTTTCTGGCCAACTGCACTCTGGTGAGCTGCAGCGGTCAAACTGGTTTAAACTAGTTTAACTCTTAACAACATCAGGCTGGCAATCATGGCTGACATAAATGTCTGACCTCTCACTGGAAGGGCTTGGATCGAAGCCTCTCTGGATATGAAGCCCTTGGGTCACGAGGGGCCTGGGTGAGATATGCCCTGTCCTGTTCTATTTCACAGGCAGATCCAGGCTGGCCCCGGCTGCTTCTCAGTGTGTCTCTTCTTCCCCCTCCTCCCCCACACTCAGCCCGTGAGTGGGAGAGCTCTGTGGCTGTCTCACTCTGCAAGCCATGGTAATTTTGTCTGGTGTCTTCTCTGGCCTTCTCTAGCGTGAGTCCTTTTGCTGGTGGCTGAAAAATGCACATCCTTTGGTTTGTCCTAATAGGGAAGTTTCTCTGCCAGAACAGACAAGCCTGCGAATAACATTATTTTTATATGGTATATGTTGTATTTTTAGCTTGTTCTAGCGATATTAAAAGTGGGCAGAGGAGAAATGTGTAAAAAAGCTATACAACTAGACACTGGTGGAAATTACTTTGTGTTTGTGACATCTGGCAGGGTGAAGGGCTCTCTCTACTCAGTGTCCCTTCAAAACATGTGTCCTCCAGCCCACAGATTGTAACAGAGAGGTGGGCATGGTGTGGCCTTTAGACTAGATGTTTGGGTTAGAATCCAATTGCAGGAGAAGCAATCTCTCTGGGCCGTAGCCTCCTTTTGAAATTTATTTATTTATTGAATACGTCTGTATGTGTTTGTTTTTATGTGCACATGTGTGTGGTTGCATGTGGATCAGTGCCAGGTCTCCCCTGTACTTTTTGAGCCAGGGACTCTCAGCGTCAGGGATCTTCCTGACTCTACCTCTCGGGCACCAAGATTGCAAACACACACCAGAGATCAGACCCAAGGTCGGTCCTCTTGCTAACATCAGAAGCACTTTAATGACTGGGCCATCTCTCCAGCATTCCTGCACCCCATTTTTTTTCTTCGAACTGAGGATTGGGTCTAGGGTCTTCACATGCTAGGCAAGTACACTTTGCTTTTTATGTATATTGAGGATGGTGACAGAATCAATTCAAGGCCCCATGGTAAATAGTCTCAGGGGCACCTGTACCCCTTCGACACAGTGCCCACTACTTGAAACATATGATGACGCCTTGGTCAGAGTCATAACATAGGTGGTCGTGCTTCTCTAGTGCTAGTTTAAAAACTTTGGGTGAATGCAGAAAAGGAAAATCAACCTTTGTACCAAGCTTTGTACCCACCTTTGGAATGGGCGTGTGGAGATGGGAAGATGGACCCCCTTTGCGCACTGTCCGAGAGTGCCCAGCAACTTTTGCCAGTTAGCCTCTTCTACACAGGCTGTTCTGAAAAATTTCCCACATTCCAATGCCCTTCCTGTCCCTCTGGGCCAGAGCCGACATAATCCCCTGTGCATGTAGAGGGAATGATCATGGCGTCTGTCTCCTGGTGCCCTTTAGAATCAAGATTTTGGATTCCGGACCAAGGAGGTTGGAGGGCAGCTGTTTCACCCCCACTACCACCAAGCACAGCCTTAGCAGCACCTCTCCTTCCTGGATCACACGGGGGAATCTGGAGTTGAGGATGTGCACCTGCTACTCAGCAGGGTTAGCCTCTGTGGGGTTCATGCTCAGGAATGCACGCCATTTTACCATTTACGTTTGTGAATCTTAATGTGCTAGGTAACAGAGGTTGGCTGTTTAGAGGTCTTCCTCCCTCCCAGAACCACATGTTACTATTATTATTTATTGTTGAGATTGGGTCTAGCCATGCAAACATAATGCCGTGACAGGGATGACACTAGATTGATTCAGTGGCGTGTGTGTCACACTGTGTCTCTGACACCGAGGGCTCTAAGTGGTGACTGAGGCTGAGAGGAAAACCGTGCCCGAGGGCTCAGATCCTGGGATGGCCACAGCGTGTACCCGCACATCTCTGGATTTCCTCATGGACACATGCATTGTGATAGGAAAATCTGGGGTGAGGAGCGTCAGGGTTTGAACAATGAGCTCCAACAAGCTGACCCACCTGAAGCTCTTGAGGAGGCCACTGGGCAGACCTCAGTAGCATTCCGCGACAGGGGGACACCGAGTCCAGGGCACAGTACACTTTACCTCTGGGGAAGTTGTAGAGGGGTCTTGGGGATAAGGTAGATGGGTGAGGGCTGAGGGACCCCTGGCCAGAAACTCTTAGGCATTGAAAGGCCATGAAGCCTCGGGCAGTGGAAGGCAGAGGAGGTAGAGTGGCTAGAGCTCTGGGTGGTATTCACCTTTGTGGGATAGCTTGCTTTCTCTGGTGTGAATTGCTCTCTGGATAAGCCCCTCAGCTCAGCGCTGACGAGTTGATGAAGGGTTTAGTAGGCTGCCTAACCCCAACTAGTCTTAAACCATCACTCCAGAAAGATAGACTTGTCATCATAAGGATGTCTTTCGGTGATTTTGTTAGCAAGCTGACTTTTTTTACTCCTTCACTGTCCTGGGCGAGTTTGGTTTTAAATCAAGGGAGGAGGGAGAGGCTGATGAACAATCAATGTAGCTGCCCCGCCCCCATGGACCAAGGGGGTGCTGCTGCTGCTGCTTTCATTAACTTGAAAAATGAACTTATTTCATGTGTATGGGTGTTTGATGTGTGCCTGTATACCACGCGCATACCTGGACTCAGAAGACAGTCTCGGTCCCCGGGACTGGAGTTACGGATGGTTTTGAGCTGCCGTGTAGGTGTTGGGAATTAACCCTGTTCCTCTAGAAAAGCACTGAGCCACCTCCCCAGCCCCTTAACAACTACTTAACAGCTCTTGTGTGTTTACAGCTTGGCACAGATAAGATCCTTCTGTGTCATCTCTGCTCTCACTGTCCTCAAGTCTCTCAGCCCTTTCTTTGAAAATGTCCCTCCCCCTTCTTTGCCTGGTTCGGCAACTCTGAGGCTGAGGCTGGGGACAGACACGTAAATCATTCCCACACCCCAGATTATGGAAAGTGCTACTAGCACTGCTGTGGTGCCTGGTCTTCCAGAGGAGGGAGGGAGGGGAGTAGAGACGGAGAGAAGATTTGGAGGGGGGAGGGTCAAGATACTTGTTGACCAGGGGCTCCGGGGCTGGACCTGTGTTCGTTCATCCCAGGCTGGGAGACATTATGAAGGAACACCAAGCGAACAGTAATGTGGGCGGATGGGAGGTGCGAGCAGAGTATTTATTGAGGGAAAGAGGTTGAGCCAGGACTGGTAGAGAAGTGTCTGAGAAGCTTCCGTGGAGCAGTATCGCATGCTGCAATTGGCACTTTCGCCCGAGAACCAGTAAAGTATGGACAGCAAGAAGGGGCCGTGATTAGATTTGAAGATAAAAGTCCACATCCCCTGTGCTTCTTGGCACTGGTGGCTTCACGCTCAGATGCCACCACTCGGATCCTTTTGGCCAGTTACTGAGAAGGCATGGTTGACACTGAGTGGATTGGCCGCCTCATTAGGACATCAGAACCAAGGCCTGCAGCCGCCCCCATCACCCCACCCCCACCAACCCCAGGGACTGGGAAGAAAAGTGTCACCGCCTGGCACTCCTGCAGGTGTGGCTGCTCATGGGAAGCTGATGACATCGACCTGGGCTGCTACAGACCGAGACAGGAAGCTTATTTAATCCTTTACCCTTTTCCCTCCAACACACCTATTGTGTCTGCTCTTGGCAATGAGTATTCCTCCCAGGGGGAGGCTGGAAACTCTACCAGCTCCCGCTCCCGTCTTGGCCAGAGACGAAACTGGCAATGGGACAAACCATCCTTCCGTCTCCAAGGCAACATCCCAGCTGATCCTCGCAGGGGTACCGAGGGATCTCTACTTAATTGGAGGGAAATTAGGGGAGAGTCGTCAAGACAGAGTCACTGGCACCAAATCCCAGGAAGTCAAATGCATCACCTTCTTAGCTTAATTGGGTAATTTGCTTTAAATGGGAGTATGCAATCACGCTGAGAAAATGTTAGTATTAATAACATGTATCTGCAGTCAGCTGTCGGGGCCGAAAAGCCTCGGCTCTAGTGGGGTCCTTTAATGCCCCTCAAATATATTTTTGAGAAGATAAAATGATATATATCTTCAGAGTGGAGAAAGGATGTCCAGCAGGTGTTCCTACCCTGGAACTTTCTCGAATGCCCATCTGGGCTGTTGTCACTGCGCTCCGTGTCTGCTTGGGAACCTTTCTGCCCGGCCCTAGGCCTGCGTGTGGAGAGCCGGAGCGCTCCGCTGGGTGTCTCTTTGTACCATGACAGCTGCTCAGATTGTTGGAGGATGACAGATGGCACCTGGGCTCTTGTCCAGAGGCCAAGGGCGAAACCAGGACTTCCCTGCATGAACTTGGCCCTGGAAGCTGCCCGGAGACCTGGGTTAGGGTTAGGGTTAAGGTTAGCCCACCGCAGAGGGCTTCTGAGCTAGCCACCTTGTCCCAGGAGATGGTAGCCGGCACAGGGTGGCAGGCCATGGGAGTGCAAGGGGTTGGAGGCGTTATTGGGGGGGGGGTGCATCCTGTCTTGCACACGCTCCCAAGCCGGTGTCCCCGAAGCCCTCCACATTCCTCCAAATAGGGTGGTTGCTAAGAAACGGGATGAGGCAGTCTTGAGAGCGAAGTTAGCATGGTGATGGGGCTGCTGGGCGGTACTCGGCTGCCGGGGCTCACACAGCCCTGCCAAATCGCTGCATCAGACACTTGCCCTTGCCCGCACCAAGTCCCCCCCCCCCTCCCCCTTGGCAGGCTCCAGCATTCCTGCTCCGGGCTCTTAGCTGCAGGAAAATTTAGGGATTGTGTAGACAAACTGACAAAAACCGCCAACATTCACATCACACCTCCCACCTCCCACCAGTCACCAGCTGCTCCTCTGGGCGGCCTCTTCCCACTCTCAGCTCTTACCCCAGATGGTAATGTCAGGAGGGAAAGCTCACGTGTACGGGGCATGCTGTGTGAGGCTCTGTGGTAGGCATGGAACATTTGTTAACTCCTAAGGCATCTGGCCTTGTGGCCCGTGATGGACCCATTCTAGAGACAAAGATACTGAGTCTAAGGCGCATGGCCGTTAAATGGCACACCCAAGATAAAGCATCTGCTTAGGGCCAAGCATTCATCCTCAGCTGCCTAGTTTGTGCCCGATTCCTGGCGGCGGGGGAGGTGGAGTCTTCATCCTTCATATGACTGGCCATGATCTCTTATGTAGGCCGAGAGAGAGAGAGGCCCTGACGTTGACTGTTCAAGTGGCCAATGGAAAGATTGTTCTGAGCTCTGGGTAGTAGGTGGTGGGGTGCTCTGAGCTAGCCGTGAATGGGAGGCGTTGGGTGTTGGGAGCGCGCACACTTCCTGAAGGAAGCCAGGCCGAGGGCTGGAGAGATGAGGCGGACAGAGTTCGAAGCCCGTCTCAGGCACATGGTGAATTTGAGGCCAGCCAGGGTTGCATAGTGAGACCCTGTTGAGAGACAGAGACAGACAGACAGAAAGGAGACAGAGAGGAGACAGGCAGGAACATCCCTCCTGTCTGTCTGTCTTGGTACCATCATAACCACCCAGTGGTCCTGGGAAAACCCCAAACTCTCCTTACCATCTGGGGTTCCCTCGGCTGGTTCTGAACATTCCTGCCTTTAGCCCCCTCAGTAGCCCCACCTACCTTGCCCACCTGCTTCAGGCCACATCCGCTGCTCAGCTCTGACTGTACCTTGCCAGCCCCTGCTCGGTGTCCCGCCTTCCTTCCCTGTTTCGCGGCCCCCTCCAGTCTCCAGTCACTGCATCCGCTTTACTGACTCCCCACCCCTCCCCCACGTGTTTTTTTTTCTTCTTCTTAACACCACTATAGTCTCCACGGCGCCTGCTGTGGTAGCTTCCTGTGACTGGAGAACTGTAGAATGTATGCATGAGGAGCTAGCAGGCCTCTTCCTCAGCATAGGAGGAAATCTGTCATTGGGAAATGCCAGCCCGGGGAAAGGCCCAAAGAAACCACCTCGCCTCGCTGTCTGCACCCCTAAAGCAAGGATCCCAAAAGAAGAGTACTGAGGGTACTCTTATTCTGATTATTTTTCTTCCTTTTTGTGCTCGGTGCTTGTCTTAATGTGTTTTCACTTGCTGTAATAAAGCACCAAGGACCAAGAGCAACTTGAGGAGAAAAGGGCTTATTTCTGTCCTGAAGGGAAAGGCTAGGCAGGATCCAGGAAGCAGGAGCTGATGCAGAGGCCATGGAGGAGCTGTGCCTACTGGCTTGCTTCCCCTGACTTGCTCAGCCTGCTTTTCTATACCACTCAGGACTTTCTGCCCGTGGCTGGCACCGCCAACAGTGGGCTGGGCCCTCCCACACATCAATCACTAATCAAGAAAATGCCTTGCAGAGTTTCAACAGGCAATCTGACGGAGGAGGTGTTTTCTCAATTAAGGTTCCTTTGTCCCAGACGGACTCTCACTTATGTCAAACAAACAAACACACACACACACACACACACAAACCAGGACAGTGCCAGAGACTGAGCCCAAGGCTCTGTCTCCAGTATGGAATGTCAAAAATCCATATGTCAAAGACAGAGTAGGAGTGTATTTCTGTCCACTGTGGCCCTGATGTCCTCCTGCCGACTGGCATCAGTAGAGTTGGCCACTCAAAATGGAGAACCACTGTAGTTCCCCAGCCCAGCCCGGGAAGGCTTATGCTGGCAGAGCAGTCGTATGGTTCAGTTTATTGAGGACAAACACTCTTGGAGGAATGTTTAAAGGAAGGAGCCAGGGTAAAATTAGAGTCGAAACCATCAAGAAGCAGCTGCAGAGAGAGCGGGGGAGAAAGATGCCCTCAGCATCCAGCCTGAGTCTCCCAGGGAAGGGTGTCCGGACAGACCAGCCAGAAGGGGAGTCCCCTCATTTGTAGCACCCTCTGGGTGCCATGGTGGCCCAGGCAAGTCTGAGGCGCCCTACCATGGCCAAGTGGCCACATTTGGTGAACCGATTCACACTGCAGTTCACCAATGCCAGAACACAAAGAAATCTTAACCCAAACCACAAGAAAACACGTCGAGGCCAGGAGCTGGTGGCGCTGGCCAACTCGGTGCCAAACTTAGGGTGTGTTATTCATAGAAGTTTGGGATGGTGTGTGTGCACGTGTGTGTGTGTGTGTGTGTGTGTGTGTGTGTGTGTGTATGCGCGTGTGTGTGTGGGGTGCTCAAAACTTAAGATTTAGACAATGGCTGTTCCAGCTCTGCCTAGCCTGCTGCCTAGACATCCAGTGCAGAAGGCACGCTAGGCCTTCATGGAGACCTCTGCTCTGAGCAGAGGCAACTTTAAGAATCCCCCTCCCCTTTCCCAAGGCTGCTCTAACAGATTACCCCAGACTTGGTATCTCACAGTAACCGAATTTTATTGTTCCCCAAGGAAGCCAAAAATCCGAAGTGAGGCATCGGCTGGGCCCCTGGATGGCTTCAAGGAAGACACACACACACACACACACACACACACACACACACACACACACACACACACACACACACAAAAGCCCTGGTGGCTCCCAGCAATTCTAGCTGTATCCCCCATTCTCTGCCTCTGTCTTTACATGTGGTTTTTTTTTTTCCCCTTGAATGCCACTCCTTGTCCTCTTCTTATAGGACACTAGTCAATTGTGTTTCCTGCTTACCCTGAATCTTAACGTCCCTTGGCCAATTTCATCCGCAGAGATCTTATTTCCAAATAAGGCCACATTCTGAGCTTCTGGGGAGGCATGAGTTCTGGGGGGAATATCGCTCGACCACACTGTGGGAGTAGAGAAGGCTGCCTTGTTAGAAGTAGCTCAGGTGGTGGGGTCAGGGAGCCTTTTAGAAGTGCTCCTTGGGGGCAAATATGATGCCACCTTGCCTGAAACATTTAGAGCTGATGCCAATAAAACCATCTTGCTGCTTAGAGCCCCTGACAGCCCACAGGCCCCAGGCCTACACTGCTCACATACATTAATTAAAACTTGGAGGCTTACTGGGATTCACTCTGGTTCTGTTTCTGCAGAGCCTGGACACTTCCCTAGGAAAGTGTCCCCTGGGGTTTGTGGGTAGTTTGCTGGGTAAGCTGAGCATGCATCCATCCTGCAGGCATTATATTCCAACTTTGGAGAGGGATCTGTGTCAGGAGAATGAGTCAGCCTCCAGTCTGCACGTGACCTCAGATGATGGACTTAGGTGGGGTGTTGGCTGGGAAGGCAGTGACTTGGAGACGCGCCACCCCTGCTGCTAGACTGTGGGAACTCGGCTCAAAGCCTTGGGTCCGTCATCTGTAAAATGGGCGTTTGAGTGGTTTGGGGGCTTCCTCAGAGGCATTAGCGTGAGGTGCCAGCGAAGGGATTCTGGTTGCCCCACAGCAGAATAATAGAGCGGTGTGTTATAATGATCGCTGTTGGCCAGGCAGAATCCAGCTGCGTCCAGTCTTGTTTCAAGGACTCTGTGAGCAGAGTGCAGACACACATGAGCCCCCTAAGAGCAAACTATCTCATGAGCTATTTTTCTTTCTGTTTTAGAGATGGCAAACTGAGACCCGTGGAAGTTAAATAACATTCCCAGGCCATACTAAGTAGAAGGGCTGGGACTTGAACCCAGGTCTGCCATACCATTGCTATTTCATGGAATGCCGGTCCATTGGGTGCTGGTCTTCGCTGTGCTGGTCACAGAGCTACACCAAGCCATGTGTATCCCTTGGTACACCACTTTCAGGCTGGTCGTTGATGGCTAGTCAAGGTTGGCATTATAGGGTGCCAGTGCTTCATGCCAGGGTGTCCCATCTAAGCAGGTGCCCCCTTGCCCCAGGCTTGGCCAGAATGGGCAGGGATGTTTGTGGTTAGAGGAATGTTCCCCCCAGGGAAGACGGAAGGAGCCTTCTTCAGTCTGGACCTCACTTCCTTAGCAAGGAGTCAGTTCCTAGGCTCCTGCGAGCCCCAACCCCGCTGCTGCTCTGGAATGCAAAAGGCCTGGGTTCTGCTGCGTTAACATTAGTGATAGCCTGCGGATCCAGGGCAGTTGCCTTCTGGGAGGGGGTGTGGTGGTGGAGTGGAAATGTCTCAGGCCTAGCTGTGGCTACAGCACAGTTTGGACTTCAGGTCCAGTTACAAGCCAGGTGACGTGGGCTCAGTTTCAACTGGACGAGTAACTGTAGTAAATACAGACTGTGTAGAAAATGCAGGTGAAAGAAAATACTCTAATCGCTATTGCATTTTAGTATCCATCTTGATTAATTTCTTTCTCTTTTAAGCATGGATATATATATATATATATATATATATATATGATATTTTATGTATATATGTATGTATATGTACACATATGCGTGTGTGTATATGTATATATTAACATTATTCCATTGAGATGATGGGGCCATCTCATGGATCCTCTTCTTTTCCACCTAAGGTATATATAAAGACATAAGGAAGTCAGAACACTATTGTTCTCTGAAATAATGACAGGACCCTCCCTTCTATGGCTGCCCTAATATTTAATTCACCTCTCCGTGGTGGAGGATTCGATCAACCTCCTCCCTGTCTACACAGCGACTCCTGACAGCTCCATCTTTTTTTTTTTGAATATAATTTTCTTTTATTGCACTTTTCTGTAGATGTACATAAACAAATTTCAAGAGATTTCAGAACAAAAATATTAAATTTATTTCTTCATGTATTACTATTCTGGTGAACCAAGCCCAGTATGCTTATTTTCAGCTGAAATAGCAGAAATTGCGAGGTAATTTGAGTTATCGTAAAGATTAAAATGGTAAGTCATATAAATTAAGCTCATTTTAGGAGAAGTAAAAGGTAGTAATCCAATTAACGACAGCTCCATCTTTAACGCAGCGGGGTGGCGTGTCCCTTGGAAGGTGGCTGCGTTCCTGGCAGGCGGAGGCCTGCTTGCTGTAGCCTTCTTTCCCACAGCTCAGTTCGTACGAAGCTGTGAGAAGATGCCCCACAGAAGCCCATCATCCTGTGTCTGCTGGCACTCGAGCTGGTTCCCCATGCCAGGGACTTCGGTGACAGGCCCTGTCACCAGTAGCCTCTAGTGAGCTCCCTTAGGGGTCACAGCCACCTCCAAGAAGCCCTGCTTTAAACTCCTTGCCTGGCAGCACGCGTTTCCTGCTCCAGGAGGCATCAAGCAGCAGTTGGCACCGTCTGGGTGTCTGGTTCTCGTCTGTACCTCTCTGCACGGGACCTGATGTGCAGTGTGCAGTGTCCCTGCCACAGGCTGTGATCCCCATCTCTGTGAATCCCGGAAGGCCACTGCTCATCCCTACGCCCCCACCCCCCGACCCCGCCCCCAGCCCTGGGAAGTAATTGGGTAGTGTGAAGTTTTCTTCGTGGTGAATGCCAAATGCTGGCTGTGTTCAGCCTTATGTACCATAAACCTCACATCTCTTTCTTGTCTGGGTCCAACTAAATAAAAAGTCATGTTCCACCCCCCTTTATTGAGATATACAAACCAGATGTAAATCTGCCTGCTGAGCCTTGGGTCATTTAACCCAGCACCATGAAAAAAAACAAAAAAACCAAAAAACTAGACTATGCGCAGCCATCTAGGAGGTTCGTCTTGTCTTATTAAACTGTCAGCCAGGCCAAGAGCAGGCAGTGGTAATGGATTAATGCTGCCTAAATGGGAAGAGAAAATAAGGACGATAATGCTAAAGTTGATAAATGACACCCACTCTCCATGTGCGGATTTACTGGGTATCTGGCTACCAGCTTCAGGTGGTTGGCCAGTCTCAGTCTACAGATGAGGACTTAATCCAGCACAGCCCTGAAATAGTATCAAGTGGATATTTCTGGGAAAGGTCCTCCGATATTGTCCCCTTTCCCAGCTGTGCTCCCAGCATAAGGTTGAGAAAAGCCCCGGCTGGAGTGGGAAGCTTCTGGGCTGTGAACGGACTGACTGACACACATTTCTCTGGGCGAGCTCAGGGCAGGGGCGTGGCAAGGTCAGAGGGCGAAAGGCTGCAATTCCAGGGAGCCCTCAGAGGATGGAGCGTTGCGTTACGGAGCTGGACCAGGGAGAAGGATGAGAAACTCAGTGTGAAAATGAGAGTTGGCTAAGAAGTCCATCTGAGCTCATGAAAAGTCGGACATGCTGGCTGAGATCAGCACTGAAGTGCCGGCCCAGTAAAGTGTGCTCTACGCATACATGATGAGCATTTGCTGGTGAGACAGTCGCTCTAGAAGCTCTCAAGGGAGGCGTGACATTGCAGGGGTGTGCGTGTGTCTATGTAGAAGGTTTTAGCTTAAATACGCCATGGGGTGCTGGGTGTGGTGGCACATGTCTTTAATTCTAGCTCTCAAAAGGCAGAGACAGGTTGATCTGTCTTGAGTTCCAGGCTAGCGCGGTCTACACAGTGAGTTCCAGACTGGCTATACAATAAGACACTATCTCAAAAAAAAAAAAAAAWACAGAAAAAAAAATTGGTGGAAGCCGGGCGGTGGTGGCGCACGCCTGTAATCCCAGCACTTGGGAGGCAGAGGCAGGCGGATTTCTGAGTTCGAGGCCAGCCTGGTCTACAGAGTGAGTTCCAGGACAGCCAGGGCTACACTGAGAAACCCTGTCTCGGAAAAAAAAGATAGTGAAAGAGGGCTGGAAAGACTGTAAGAGCTAGGGTTTGGAACACACTGCTGCCAAAGTGTCTACTGGACATGGGTGACTTAATCCACATTTTGATTAAATGGTCTCTTTCCTTTCTCTTCCTTTTCCTTCCTCCCTCCCACTCTCCCTCCTTCCCTTCCTCCTTGTCTCCCTCCCTCCTTCCTTCCACCCCTTTTTAGGCTTCTTTTTCTTTTTGGCTTTCTGAGGCAGTTTCCCTGTGCAGCCCAGGCTGGTCTCACCACCTCCCATCCGTCTACGTCAGCCTCCGGGGTGCTGGGGTCACAGGTGCCAGCACACCAGCCTGTGATGGATATTTTCCGTTCCGCACATTTCGTGTCAATAGATAATCTGACACACAGTCTTTAAAGATCGCTTCGCACAATGACTTCTTTCCCTGTTGTAGCATGTCTCTGTCCTTCCTGCTTTTTTCGGAGTTGCGTAATACTCCATTCTGAGTCTGTATCACAGTTTCCTGTCCTTTGTCAGCTGGAAGGCATGCAAGTCGGAGCCAGCACCTCTCCAGCTGTGTGACTGGCTTTTAAACACCAACCACTTCGGAGGAGAGACAAAGCGCTTTTCAGAGATTTTTTTTTTTTTTTTTACGTCTGCATGCCTGTGTGAGTATGTACCCCTGGTGCTAGCAGCCTAGCTCAGGTCTTCCCAAAGAGCAATCAGTCTATGCCCTTAACCACTGGGCAATCTCGTTAGATCCTAAAACTGTCATTTTGATAACAGTCCCTAATTACTTGTTGGCTAACTCACAAACATAGTAATCATCTCTTTGATCTAGTCGTTCAAAAAAAAAAATTTAGTTTGTGGGACTGACTGGTCAGTTGAAGCGACAGTTTATCTGTTCCTTCTGTGTGTAATTATTTAGGCTCAACCAAATTCACTCAATTTAGACGAGTATTCAAAGTGGTTGAGGAGGAGGAAAAAAAAGTTTTCTGCCAAACAGGAAAGTATTAGGAGCTTATAAGTAAGGGAAACAAATGTAATATATAGGATATAAATATAAAGATCCAGCAGTTTTAGCAGAGGAAACTCCATAGTACATACACCTTTATGACAGGAATGGCTGGCTTCTGGCCATGCATGCCCTGGACTCCTGATTTGATCTTTTCTGTGGGGAGCTGGTTTTCCTGGCATGGTCTCTACCCAGGCCTGGTGCTCTTTCCAGTAGAGACACTGCACCCCAGAATCAGGTGGACCATCTTTGCTTCCCTGATTTCTCTGAAGATTTGCCAGCATGGGGTGAGGTCAGCTAGAGTCACCATGGGAACAGAGTTCTGGGATTTGGTGGGGTGAGTTGCAGCCCAGAACCCCAGCACACCAGCCATCAGGGTCAATCTGCTCTGTTCCTTGGCGCAGGGCATACCTGTGTGCTTTGCTGGACCAGGTCTCTCTCTGGGATTCACGTGATGGGATTTCCTCACATGCCCCTTGTAAAATCCCTCCCCCAAGGAATTTCTTGAAAAATCTCAGTAACACAGCAACTAGGTTCTCTCCTGTTGTAGTAAAGGATGGGAAAATGTAATGAGGTAACAGGCAAAAACCTAACGTGGTCATAGTTAGAACAAGCCGAGAGTACCCAAGGAGGGTCAGGAATTACAGAGATCTCTCTATCAGGGGGTACTGTGCTTTCTTCCCCCCTGTGTGGAAGTGTGGAAAGACTCTGGCTTTAGTGCCAGGAGATCTTGGCAGCCTGTGGCTACGGCTCTAGCCCTATGCTTGTTTTGGCAATGGAAGGTTGCTACCCTCCTCCCTCCGTGGGGGCTGCTGTAGGATTTATACACCGGATTCCCAGACTTGTAGGGCACTCAATCCATAAAGGGCTTCTCTCTCAAATGATTGATTTTTTTTACAAGGGTTAGGAGGAAGAGTTTGTAAGGAAACCTATAGGGGTCTTTCTCGTAGAATACTGCTGCATTTTTGAGCCACAGGGATGCCATCTTTTTCTCCCCCCCCAGAGTACTTAGGACCCCCAGTCAACCGTAAGGTGAGAGCTGCAGCCAGTATTTGCCAGACAGACGTGGAGCTGGGTAGCTTCTCCAGGGGTCACTCTCTCAGCTCAAATAGCCTTAAGAACAGCACAGCCTTCCACATAAAACCCTCTCTCTCGTGGGCTGAGAAAACTCTTGCCTTCATGGAGATTTTCATTTTCCATTTATATCCTGATGCTGCTGGAGAGTCAGAAGTCGGCACCAGCAACTCAGAATATGAACCGAATGCCATAAACACCCAAGCAGGCGATATCATCTTCTCTGGTGGCTTTCTTGGTGAAAGCGACTGCCTGACTGAAGAAACTGTTGCGTTGCTGGGTGGTGCTAACTTACGTTTCTCCCATGCTTCCCAGCAGAGTGCTTTCCTGTTAGTATTTCATTGTGTTCTCTTGGTTCCCACAGGCAGGTAAGACCGTACCGTGGTAGGGCGAAGGAGATCCTCCCTTGCCACTTCTTGCTTAATCTTGGCCAGGTGAGGCACTGCAATACTGGAAGATTTTTCTCCCAATTCTCAGAATTTTTGTTTTTTGAGTGCGTTATGTGGCGTGCACGCATGTGTGGGCGTATGTGTGTTCCTGTGCGCATGCGCATGCATGTGCGTGTGTAGCCACAAGACTGGCATTAGGTCTTGATGCCAGTCAATTGCTCTCAATTACTCTCCACTTTACATCCTGAGACAGGAACCCTTGCTGAACCCAGAGCTCATGGATTCAGGATGGTCTCACTAGCCATCCCAGACATCTAGCTTGTCCTAGAGATCCCCATAACCCCTTTTACATGGGTGCTGATGACCCAGAGTTCGGGGCCTCATGCTTGCGATCTATGTGCTAGGTCATCTCCCCAGCTCTCTCTCTCCTAATTGCAAGATGAAAATGACAAAACCTGCTTGTAGGATTACTGTGCAAACGATAAGCGCTAAGGTCTGAATCATCCCAGCTACGCAGTAAGTGCTGACTCAGTGGTAGTTTTGACTATTACACAATTGTCACAGATAATAGATGAGAAAGTTGCCACAGGCTGGAAGGAGACCTCACTCCCCCTGGTCAACAGGACCAGAGTGTGAATGTGAGCCTTCAGTCTCTGACGTCATTCCTCGCGGGCCCGCTGTGGGCGTCGGGAATATGGCGGTGCATTCGTTCTTCCCGGGCACCCTCCTTCCCAGTCTCTGGCTCACCCGTCTTAAATGTCCGCTTTTTGCATTCACAGAACATCATCAAGAAAGTGATTGGGCAGAAGTTTGTGTACAAGTTCGTCTCTTTCCCGGATATCCTGAAAATGGACCCTCACGCCGTAGAGATCAGCCGGGAGAGCCTCCTGCTGCAGGACAGTGACTGTAAGGTGTCCCCGGAAGGCCGAGAGGTCCACAAGCACGGCTTGTCCTCCCTCAAAAGCGCGAGCCGCAACGAGTACATCCATTCAGGCCTATACTCGTCTTTCACCATCAACTCCCTGCAGAACACTCCAGAGGCCTTCAAGACCATCAAGACGGAGAAGCTGGAGGAGCCGTGTGACGACAGCCCCCCTGTGGAAGAAGTCAGGACTGTGATCAGGTTTGTGACCAATAAAGCCGACAAGCACATCACCAGGCCTGTGGTGTCCCTGCCTTCCACATCCGAGGCCGCGGCGGCGTCCGCTTTCCTGGCCTCGTCTGTCTCAGCCAAGATCTCCTCTTTAATGTTGCCAAATGCTGCCAGCGTTTCGTCTGCGTCACCCTCTTCATCTCCATCCCCGTCCCTGTCCCCCAACTCTCCCCTCCCTTCCGAACATAGAAGCCTCTTCCTGGAGGCAGCCTGCCATGACCCGGATTCTCTGGAGCCCCTAAATCTGTCATCGGGCTCCAAAACCAAGTGTCCATCTCTTCCCCCAAAAGGCAAAAAACCCAAAGGCTTGGAAATCTCCGCACCCCAACTGTTGCTCTCCGGCACCGACATCGGCTCCATCGCTCTCAACAGCCCAGCCCTCCCCTCAGGATCTCTCACTCCAGCCTTCTTCACTGCACAGGTAAACACAATTCCCACGATCCTAGTTGGAAACAGGGAGAACCACCCCTGTTCTCCTTGAGAGATGTCCCTTGGCCAGTGTCCCAACCTCACTGTGTACGCCGAGAGGCACACACGAGGAAAGGCTTGGTATCCTGGCAACAGAGGGGTATTTGCTTCTTATGACCAGAGTAACCAGGCTCTGAGGGTGGGGACATGGCACTTGATGGGACATTTAGGCCTTAGGACGTTTTTAAGCTAGAAGATCCATTTTATAGATAGTGTGGAGCTGTGTGGGTCGTGTTGACCTTTAATAAGAAACACGAGTGTGACGTGTAGAAGGAAAGTCCCCACCAAAAGCACGGTTTCTGTGCGGAAGCTCATCTCATGGGGAAGAGATGGGAAACCTCATAGAGTGTCTAAGTCTTAGCTGCTAGGAGCCCCTGGAAAAGGTGGCCCTTTTTCCCTCAGAAGTGTCAGTGGTGTCTGGTTCAGCTGCAGGGCAGACAGGCTAGGTGGTCCCAGATGGAAGCAGATGTAAACTAGTGGTAGAAGTTAGCAGCGTCGAGCTAGGTTCTGCTTCTGCCTCCCCGGCTTCGTAGGTGTGGGAGAGCGGGCATCTGCTTTCTGGGGGATGCTGTATAGTAACAATACATTGGGATGGTGGACAAGTTACCCAACCCAGCCAGCTCTGCCTCTGTCCTTGTCACAGCTGTCCCTGTCTGCCCCAACAGTAGACACCAAATTCTTTGTGTGTGCCAGACACCTGCCACACATTACCCACTTTGCCACCTGCGCGCCACACACACACACACACACACACACACACACACACACACACACACACACACCCTGTGATAGTTGCCTTTACAACCACCTGGCTAACTGAGATTCAGAGGTGAAGTACTTTGACCCAGATCCAAAGTTTTAAGTAGGAAGAACAAGTCTGGACCCACCCTGCATCCAGCATCCATCCACTCTGAAGCTAAAAAGTCTTTGCCATCCCTCCAGGAGAAGACCCGGCCGCTCCTTCCCCGACAATGGTCCACGGGGTGTGCGGACCAGAGGCCAGCAATTCTTTGCTATTTTGCTTTGCAAGGCTTCCCAGGCATCATGTGACAGCTTATTTTTGTGAAGTGCCTGGAGAAGCACACTCCTTACTGAGGAGGAGAGGCCCGGGACTCCTGTGATAGGTTGGAATGGGCACACGCACTCCCAGATTAGCATCCCCTACCAAAGCAAGGCTGCCTGGCAACAGGCAGGAAATCTGCTCTCAAGTAGCAGTTCGCGCTGCGGCTCAGGCAGATAAGAAGAGTTAAGGCTGCCAGGCGGAGAGTCTGGGCTTTAGTGTGTATGACTGTAAGGTTGAGAGTGGTCCAAAGTCAGGCCAAGGTCATCCCCAGTTTCTGCATCTGGGTTCTCTATGAGCCTGCATCCCCTACTCTGAGCAGAGTGGGTGGGGCTGACACCAACCCTGTCTATCTCAAGGAAAATTGCTACAATGGCTTTGGTCCTATATACTGTGAGCTCAGTGGGGCTGGGGGGTGGGGGGCAGGGCAGGGACAGGAGCAGAGGGACCTTGACCTGAGAGAGGGATCCTAACATCTGGACAAAGTTAGTCCCCAGAGATGGAACCTACCGGAACGGCCTAAAACCTGGAGAGAATGCCTAGTAAGGCTGCCTGGCTTCCGGAACAGAGGGTCTGAGTCCTCAGGCATGGGGGGTCGGGCCCAGAGGATGTAGCTTTCATGGAGTGACTACCAAGAAATCCTAAAATGGGGCCCGGGCTTTCTGTGTGTGTCAGTGTGAGGGTGTGTATGTATGTGTGTGTGAGAAAGACAGACAGACAGAGAGAGAGAGAGAGAGAGAGAGAGAGAGAGAGAGAGAGAGAGAGAGAGAGAGACAGAGACAGAGACAGAGACAAAGACAGAAATGGAAAGAGAGTGAATGATGTTTGGAAAGAGTTGTCACACAGGTAGTAAAAGAGGCTGCT
>BDUI01000007.1:2699925-2744143 GCA_002335545.1 Apodemus speciosus
AGAGAGAGAGAGAGAGAGAGAGAGAGAGAGAGAGAGAGAGAGAGAGAGGTGCTTCT
This sequence comes from Apodemus speciosus, assembly GCA_002335545.1. Classification (NCBI taxonomy): domain Eukaryota; kingdom Metazoa; phylum Chordata; class Mammalia; order Rodentia; family Muridae; genus Apodemus; species Apodemus speciosus. Next base: position 2,699,982 of record BDUI01000007.1, read on the forward strand.
GCAGTTCACCTGAAGTCGTCTCGGGAGCGGGCCTTGGCTTAGAAAGGTTTAAGTGTGTGCAGAGAGACCTGAGAACTTGACAGAAACAAAGTCCCACAAAATGGAAAGGTCCCGAAACTCCAGGAAAGACAAGCCCTTAACACACCTAAAAGAGGAGCTGGTCAGTTGAGGAGAGCTGGGGATAAAAACTCGCTTTTGTTTAGGAGCTATGACCTTGAGCTAGTCCAACCCTCGCTGAGTTGTTCTCACTTACGAAGGGGCGATAAGAAAGCTTACTTCATGCTCCTGGTGATCCCCAGAGAAGCAAAGGCATTTGAATGTGTTACCGAAATAGTTTAGCGGAAAAAGCATTCGCTCATTCTACAAATATTTACTGTGCCTCTAGCATGTGCCAGGCTGTGCCGTTTGATATTTAGTGCTCGGGTTTAATATTTAACTTTCCCGGACTAAACAGGGCTTAAGCCACAAGAGTACCTGGGGGATCAACTGGCCACACCGCATCTTTGGCAACGCAGAACGCGAGCTCTGAGTGGCCGGTCACATATTACAAGGATGCTTTTGCACGCCCTTCTTCGTATGGGTTCACAGCCGAAGTATTTGTTCCAGTTATGAAATCCAGTGCTTTCGTTCCGCTAGCAACGAGGTCTTAGTTACCAGCAACACAGAAATCTCACTGTTTGCCTGTGCAAGGGTGAGCTAATGCACTGATATTAGATCAGGGAAAGTATTCTCTCCCCCCCCCCCCCCAGGAAAGATTAAGATCGTCTTTCTTTTAGAAAAATGCACAGAGGCCGGGACAACACATCTCTGGGGCGGGCGCAGGGACAGAGCTGAGCCGAGCGACCTGGGTGCTCAGGTCGTCTGTCAACAGAGCAGTCAGCACTGTTACCTGCTGCGCTGTGTGTCTCGCTCCCGTCCTCGTTTTTGAACAAGAACCGACAGCCGTCTCTGTTGTGCTGTGGGAATGGGACAGCAAATTTCAAAATTTGAGATTACTGACCCATAGGTGAAGAATCTCGGTCTTCCAGTATCACCCCTCGATAGTTAAAGCAAATCGGCAAACTAGCTTAGAACCTTTAAGAAAAATAGCAGTAGGATAAACTTCACCGCAACACAGGTTAGGACTTTAGGGGCATTTTCTGGGCTTCTCCCTGCCGCTCTAGGTAACTTTTGTGAAGCGGCTCAGCAGCCAACTCCCACCACTGGGCTCAGAGAGCAGCATCCATGCCTCTGTCTATCTGTGCATTAGAGGAAAGCCAGCTCCCGAATGGCTTTGTCCCAGTTACTAAATGCTTCTTGTCCCTTCCAGTTCCCTACACTGCTCAACGGTCACATGCCCGTGCCACTCCCCAGTCTGGACAGAGCTCCGTCCCCAGTACTGCTGTCCCCCAGCTCTCAGAAATCATGATGACAGCCGCCACCGCCACCTCTGTCAGCCACGGAAGGACTCAGAACTGATGATGCCAGTTCGTCCCCATGGGCTAGTTTACCTGTGTCATGAGAAGGACATTGTGAAACCCGGTCAATTTGGTTTGCACTTTTCGTAACACGGATAATCTAGATGTATGTTAGCATTTTAAAAGGTTTTTTATATATATATATATTCAGCTCTCTATGGAAGTCTGTTTTGCATTAAGTGGATTTTAATGTTTGTGTTTTTTTTTTTTTTAATCCTGTTAGCTCTGGAGTGTTGAACACTGACAGTGAAGACCCTTTCCTAATGTTTTCAATGTAACTAATAAGGATGTGAAGCTTTTTCTCGCTTTAATTCTACATACGCTGAACTCTGCCTGTATACACGATATAGCCAGCTGTGCCTTTCTTTGCATTTAGTTTTATGTACATGAATTTATGTATTTCTAGTATCGAGAGGCCATGTTTGAAGGACACGTTAGCATCAAACAGCTCTCTGTAGAGTGTTATTTTTTTCACGTAGACACCATCAAAGTGTACTTCCATCACGGTAAGAACTGCCTTAGGACTCCTTTTGAACTGAAATCCAGTAAATGTAATGTCCAAGTAATGTTTTTTTATAAGAATGAACGAAGCCATATTTAGACAATAAACATTCTTTAAAGAACATGTTCCAAAGTGCATTTTTTAAAAAGGACAACTTGGAGAGGCCAGCCGCTGAGCCATTACGTACAGATGCCTTTCAGCTCCCGGCAGAAGTCTGGGATGCTAAGGTCCACCCCAGCCAGACTCTCAAGGGCACTTCCTAGGTCTATATTTAATCTGAAAAGACGAGCCCTGCTCTCTCCTTTTCCTACAACCACAACCATCTGGTATCTTTATCACTACTGGAAGTTAAGGTTTCTTTAGATTCCTGGCACGACAGTATTCAAAACCTAATGTTTTGGGGCTGAAAAAGTAGCTTGGTAGAATGTGTGCCCTGCAAGTATGGAGGGTGTGGGTACAATCCCCAGTAATCCGTCTCCCTATCTCTCCCAAAAAGGGGTGGTGAGAAACCAACTAAGAATATTTTGGAAGATGCTCACAGATGGTGAATTCCAACAAAGAAATGATTATATAATACCAGCTATGTATAGATATACTTCCTTGTATAGATATAATTTTTGATGGATTAAACAAAATGCATTACTAAGAACTGGAGGGACTGAAGGCCTTGCTTCTAAAGATGAGCGCCCAAGAGACACCGCTTTCCATATTAAACTGGACGGTGAGAGCCAAGGGAATCTGATAAAAAGAGAACTCTTCTGGAATCTCACTCTGAAGCAGGTGCAGCAGCTCCCCGGATGCTATGAAAGGCTTCAAGTGTTTTAGGTCCCGGCTGTGATGGCAGCAGCTTGTCATCTGGTGAGACCCTGAAGGTCGCACATCTGCGCTTAAAGGGAAGTCCTAATGCAAGACTATAGGGTCAAAGCACTTTCAATTTAAGATCAGGAGAGCTGAAACACTACTCATCTACAAGTATTAAAAAAAAAAAAAAAAACTTGAAATGTGCCTCAACAGACTAGATACTAAATAAAGGATTATAAGGGGGTTAAAAAAAAATAAAGATTGTGCAAAAAATTTGAATTTTAAACAATCTAAAACTGCTTAGATACTTACAAATTGAGACTTACTACTGAAATTGACTTTCTAAGGGGCGTGTGTCTTTACTAAGGGGAGAAAAAAACTTCTAACTGTAAAGCTATGAAGACAGCTCTAAGCCCATAAATAGATGCCCTGACACTCCCTCGTGGCAAAGACTAAATGTGTACTAAAATAAAAAAGGAGCTGGTTCAGGGGGCTGTAATTACTGAACAGAGTGTCAGAGCTAAGAGGAGGGGCTTTGAGAGCTGGCTTCCAGCTGTCCTCTGGTCAAGACAGGCACCCAGGACCAGGTGGGAGAAGCCAGGAGCTGCCTGTGGCCACAGCATTCACTGAGGGCAGTCAGAGTGGTTGGTTCAGAACTTCAGTTAACATAAGGCTGGAGTGTGGAAAAACTGCTTGACTGATGAGGATGCGTTTGATACACAAGATTCTTACGAAGAAACTAAAGGGATTAATGTGCAGGGATCTCAACAAAATGACCTTCTGTCGACTTTTAAACTATAAATGATGGTTGGAAAGGTTCAAATGGCTGTAAGTTCTGTCTGTTGGTTCCTCTGCTTCCAATTACTGTGATTATCCTGTATTCTAGACTCGTGGCTTAGAAATGGGAAAACACTATGTCATTCTTGGTGGGTCTAGATGCCGGTGTGAGACCTGAAGAATGGACGACGACAGCTACACTGTCCTCTGTGGTTTGAACAGGATTCATTTAGCTGGAAAACGGGCTTCAAAGAGCGTCCCTGGCTCTCTTTCCCGTGCTTGTGTAATCAGTGTTCCACTGCTGCGGCTGAGGCAGGCGCTCAGGACCTCACTGTGGAAGCTGAACTCCGTCCCCACACATAGCTTTTCTACGGCTGCAAAGCTTCCTCCACTGCCTCACGGGTGTTGGGTTTTTTTTTTTTTTTTTTAACTGTAATATTGTTTTGCTGAATAAATACTTTGTAATAAAAAGTGTTAAGAGGTAAGTGAGTTTGTTCACTTCCACTTACTTACAGTGACGCAAATATCGCTTTTTCTGTGTCAACAGGCTGGCTAAATGCAGTTTTCTATTTCTATATATGGCACTTTGAATGCTTTAGGTATACGTGAGGATTATAACGCAGAAGGGGAGTATTTGCTTGGCATATGTGAGACTCTAAAGCCCATCGGACACGTGCGCGCGCGCGCACACACACACACACACACACACACACACACACACACACACCACTGAAGCTGAGTAAATAGTAAATGGAATATTTGAAATGGTCTCCCAGTCTTCTTAAGACAAAGGCTGCTCAGGGAGTGCGTGAGCATGAGAACCCAGGTACCCACATGAAAGCAGGGCATGGCTGCGAGTGGGCCTCTAAGTCCAGCCAGCACTGTGGGCATTAGGGACAGGCCCGAGGCCTACGGGCCACCAGTCTAAGCTGAAATGGAGAGGCCTAGGTTTAGTGAGACCCCGCCTAAAGAAATAAGGCAGAGCGCTGAGTGGGGCCGCTGATGGCATTTAGTCTCTGCGCCTGGGCACACACACACACCTGTATACAACACACACACACACACACACACACGATGTCAGTTGCTCTGTACAGAGGTGAGAAACCAATTTTTCCTTTTAGCCATTTTGTTGACACGGGGACATACAAACTACAGACTTGTTGGCAAAGGCTACTCTTCTTTGATTTCTTCCAATGATCTCAATGCAGACACCAGGTGGGTTGGTTCAGAAGGTGTGTGGGTATATGTGTGTGTGTGTGTGTGTGTGTGTGTGTAGGAAGGAAGGAAGAAACAGCAGATAAGTGATAAGCAGAGACCCAGACTAATCGATGTTCAGTGTCACTACAGTTTCAGAAGGGACACAAAGTCACAGCTATATAAGCTGTATGTTATATATTTGTAGGTGTGGTAGGGAATTAGTCACTTACTGAAGGACCATCTGAGAACCAACTGTGCTCCAGGAAGCGCTGCAGAAATGCTGCTTCTACCCAAGAAGATGTGATGCTCTGTGTGGTCCCGTGCCCTTTGTTTTCATCTTCAGGGATGGCGTCTCTGCATCCAGACCCCCTTGTTTGGCCCCCAGTACAGGGCTGACACTGAGTTCTGGTACCCTCTTCTAAATGACCCTGGAACCTAAGCCTATTTTCCTCCCATCACATCACATGACAGGTTCAGTGACTGATGAGAACCATTTCTAAACTACTTCACACGTACTCAGCACAGCTCAACCGTTCGAGTCCAGAGCGCTCACGCAGCCCAACGACGGAAGTACTATTATATATGATTCTACAAGTAAGGAAACCGAGACCTACTGTAGTTAACTGACTGACTCAAAGAAACAGCTGGAGTCCAGAGCTCCGTGTCCAAACACACGGCCCTGCGAGGGAAGTACTACTATACATAATTTTACAAGGGAACTGAGATGAACTGTAGCTAAACAACTGACTCAAACAAACAGCTAGTCAGTTTTCAAAATGATACTTTGATGGCTGAGGCCATGATGTTGGTCAATATGGTTAAAAGGTAAACCTTTTTAAGAACTGGTAATCTACATCTTTACACCACTGTTGCCCGGGAGATTCCCAGTAATTATTCCTGGTCGTGTGTGAGAGCTCTTGCTATCCCCTCCTCACATGTGCATGTGTGTGTGTGTCGGGGAGACGGGGCAGGGAGGGATCGAGGTAGAACAACTGGATTATAAGTTAGTTCTTAGGTATCTAACATAACTGACTGCTGCAATTATATTTAGCTCAGAGAGAAGAGACAAGGCCAAGTGGCGAGTTTTTACTTACAAACAAGGATTTCTTCACTCTTGGGTCTTAATCAACAAATACTACTGTGTCTTTATCTAGTCCAGATATCCAGATATCGCAATCCTTTCCTTCACAGGACTTATGGGTTATTAATTGATGATAAAAAAAAAGATTAAGTATTATCATATTCTGAAGTACACAGACAACAGGACAGGAGGGCAGTAAAACCGGAGGACACATAAGGCAGCCTGTGGTGGGGTGGGGTACGGAGAAGGACTTCCAGGAGAAAGAGCAGAGACTCGAGCGTAGCCAAGAGAAGAAAACATTTGGGTAACTCAGGATCTAAGAGTAAATCATAGTGCGAGACAGCGATGTGGAAAAATCAGTATCAATAAAGCATACATTCAAAAAGAAGGGTGGGGGGTGGCTCCTGGTAGCGAGGAATGGCTGGCTGGGGCTCTGGACGAACCAATGCGGGGAATGCTTCCAAGGCAATCTTTCTAATGAGTTCACTATTTCCAGAAACAAACAAACAAAAAAAGATGCATGAACACCATTCCACAAGGACCCGATAGCCCACACCACCACCATTTCACTGAGTCACTGAGTAATGGCCCAGGGGGGATACTGCAAGACACTGCAGTAAGACCGAACTGTCACCACTGCTGCGGAGGGGCTGGAGCATTTCTAACTCTTCACTGTTGTAGGAATTCAGTCTTGCAGGAGTCAAGGCTGTTCTAAGACTCCGTGGAACAGAGAGCCCAGCGGAACATCTCTCAGACGCTAAGACCAGGCGCTCATCAGCTCTATCTCAGCGCACACAGGCTCCCACATATCCCAGGCAACCCTGCATCGACACCGCAGTAGGGACAGCACCACAGTTGCTATGAGAGACTTGTCGGTCTGTTTTTCTTACAAGTGTACACTTTAGTCTGTCAAGTAAGTGGTAGATTTAAAAGAATGTTCGTTTTCCAATAAATTAATTTCTCTTAGGGAGAAGCCAGGAATGAAAAACCCTTCCAAGCACCATAGGTCAAGATCTTACAGTCTTTTCACATCAAAGTCGTTTTATAATCAGGAATTTACTCATATTCTCGTTTTGGATGGACAGATGTTGTCAGGAGTTTTCTTAGGTCAGAAGTGGAAACTCTTGAGTAGGAGTGATGGTACCAAACCTCCTGGCATGCAAGTCCAGGGTCTGAACTTAGCGTTAGAAAACAAACCAGAAGGAAAACACATATTTCATGCTGTGTAAAGGAACACATTAATTTTTTTTTTTAGTTCTACCAAGCTTGTGAATTTATACTTCCACTTAACACTTTGATACGAATGAACATGTAAAGCAAAGAAAGAATTGATTTAAGGACCTAGATTAGAATATTTAAAAACTAGAGCCACTGACAGACTAATAAAAAGGGGTGGTATTTGAAGATAAATCTCTTAAAGCCACACAAACTCAAAACAATTAATGTATTATCAAAACAACACACACACACACACACGAGAAAGGAATGAAGGAAATCAAAATGGTCTACCATAAAAAGCAACTAAACACAAAACAGTACGGTAATAGGAGAATTAACACAATGCCTTAATACTCCATCTCAGATGACAGCAGTGCTAACATTAAATCCAGACAGGCACTGCAAGCAGAGTACAGATCAAACCCGTTGTGAATTCAGGCAAAAATTCTCAACAAAACTACTAGCAAATCGGAAAGAAAGAAAGAAAAGAAAGAGAAGAGAAGAGAAGAGAAGAGAAGAAAAGAAAAGAAAAGAAAAGAAAAGAAAAGAAAGCTATCCCACCTACACCAGCAGCAAAAAATACTTAGAAGTAAATTCAAACATAGAGGAGGAATACTTACATGTTATAAACTACTAAATAAGCAGAGAACACCTCGAACTCATGGACCAGGAAAAATATGTTGTTAAGAGAGCAGTACCCATCTTCGGAGACAGGACTTAAACTCAGGGCACTCCTCACTGTGACCCCAACGTGGGCTCACTGTTTGTCTTTTGTGAAACTAGGAAGTCTTATGCCAAAACTCACGTGGAGAGGTTCAAGTGATGCTGGACAGCCTCAAGATAGTCTAGACACACCCAACCTGCAGCCTGCCAGCTACAGGGGACCAAGAATGGCTATGAATGTAGCCCAATGGAGAATGATGAGCAACTATTAACCCTGTGAGATTTTTGTTTGTTTGTGATTCATTTTATGTAACTTGGCAATAAGACAAAAGGAAAGGAAACCCAACCAAACAAAAGACACTTGACATAGGTAATCATAAGTAAGTGTCAATACGGCCTACTACACATCTCATGCCTGTGAGAAGGAACATGAAGATGGTACCCTCGGTACCAAAGACTGAAGGATGAAGGATTCTCACGCATCATGGGGAATTTAATATAGCTCAGGAGCTTCTCAGAAAGTCAAACACAGAATGAGGTCTGACCAGCAGCCTTATTTCTAGTGTATACACTCCAAAGAGATAGAGACGGGAACTCAAGCATGTGGGTAAACATGCGCAATGTTCATTGCAGCAATCACAAGGGAACAACAGTCAGCCACGAAGAGGAACTCTGAAAATATTGTGTGGGAAGAAATAGGCCAAAGATAAAATGTAAATAGGCTATGGTTGCAAGGACAAGAAATATCTAGAATAGGAAAATTTGGGTGGTGGTGGCGCACGCCTTTAATCCCAGCACTTGGGAGGCAGAGGCAGGCGGATTTCTGAGTTCAAGGCCAGCCTGGTCAACAGAGTGAGTTCCAGGACAGCCTACACAGAGAAACCCTGTCTCGAAAACAAAACAACAAAAAAAGTTTGTTAGAATAGGAAAATTCATAGATACAGAGAGTAAATTAATAGTTTTGAGAAGCTTGGCGGGAGAAATGGAATATTTTAATGAGTTCAATTTCTAAAATAGGAATACAATTCTGGAAATAAATCAATGTAACTATTGTGTTGCGAACGCAGTTAATACCATAAAGAGGTCAAGAAAAACCATTACGAATGGTCATGAGTCTGAAGGATAGATTCTAAAGTGTTATTAAATATTCTTTCAGATTAAGCTGATAAATGCCCTCTGAAGGACCCTGGAGATGCTGAGGGATAGCGCACCTCTTACCTTCAGAATTCTTGTCAGTTTAAGGGACTTGTGAGAGTTCCAGGTTCAGTCTTTCCAGGTTTTAAGTCTCTTCTCTGCGGGTCTCCAGGATCGGGATGGGGCTGGAATGCCAAGGCACAGAAGCAACCTGTGCTCGCCTGCTTGTTTGCTAAATGTCTTAGCCGGAAGTCCCTAGACCCCTCAGAAAGAATTTTAAACAATGCTTCTAGGTATCTCTCTACTTTTTTATATGTAAGAATCAAGCTTACTGACAACTAAGGCCAATTTTCAAATCAAGTCGACCAATCTGATGCTTCATAAATGAAGAATATCATCTCACTAGATCGTAGGAGAGGCTAACCAAATGGTCAGCACAAACATAAGTGGCTGTTGATTTCAGCACGGTGACATCTTGTGACTCGACAATGATGCCACAAAAGGAAGACGACCCCAGCGTGCACAGCTTTCTCCCCCAATAAAGAACAGTGACTCCACAAAAATCACATTTTATATAACACAGAGATTTAGTTATTATAAATTTCAAAACAAATGAAGGAATTTTCACATAATATTTATAACCTTCAAAGTACAATATTAATACATGTCTGTCAGTTAGAAGTAACAGCAGTTAGGCTACAGGGCTTAACGTAAAACCAGCTGGCGATTGTGAAAAGCAGCAGTGTCCAATGGTCACCATTACACATGAATCTGTTCCTTCCAGAACTTTCTTTTTTAAAAAAATTAAAATTTCAGTATTGTGAAATATTAAAATAACATCCCCAAACATGCCACAATCACTATTCACAAATAAAGTTAAAATGAAATATACAAAACCTCACTTAATACTGTTAAATAACAAACAATAAACTACAGGATTTCCTGAACAGAAATGAGAGGACCCTGAATGTTTACAGTGAACGGCAGGACAAAAATTAAGTTATAACTATTTTCATGATATAAGGCAAACACTTACATGACCATTTCAAAATATACCAATTAAAATTTATAGCTGTAAGATGCACTAGCCAATAGTCCTTAACAATGAACGCGAATGCCTAAGACACTGTCACCAACACCAAGTGTCTGTGATGTCCAAGGAGATGCATAATTCAAGTTACACTGTTAGTGTCTCTGATGAGCAGATAATACCCACAATGCTAGAGCAGTCCTCTGGGTTCTTCTCTCTCATTTCTAATTCATCATGGCTCCATTTAAAGACACAGTACAGCCTTCAGCTGATTTGAGTGAATGTTATTGAAACACACCCAGCCCCCACGTGAAAGAAAACGGTTCCTCAAAAAGAAGCATCATCTAATAAGAGAAGTGTGCTTAAGACAAACAGCCGCAAGGCCTTTCCTGTTTGAATGACTTCTGTGGCCAAATTTTAACTAAAAGCACAGTGTAGAAGAGCTAATCAAGTGTAGGAGCATACAAATGTGCAGTAGACATTTCTAAGAGGAATAAGTAAAAAATAAATAACTCGGTGGTTTAGTTCATTGGTGTGAACCCAAAATGTCAGCTATTCATTTGCTCGGATCGACGCTCGCATTACATGTTTCTGAAACATACTGTGCTGTCTACCTCTTAGCTATGCTATTGGCCAATGCTCCTAAGAAATTATATGTAGCACGAACTTCGAGTGTTCACGAAGGCTCACTTATTTTACCGCTAAGCGAAGCTAAATATACATTCCAGGAAAACACTGCAGTTTAATTCTTTAAAAAAACAAACAAACAAACAAACAAACAACAACAAAAAATGCAGCAGTCAAACAATTTGTGAGGAGAAACAGATGCGTTCACATATAATAAAGCCACTGCGACTTCTTCAGGCATTCAACTGTTGTGTTAAATAAACAGACAGTAGTTATTTAGCAGCAATGATTCCGCAAATAAATAATGCACTGTGTTTCTCAGTCCTGCACAAATCTGCAGCTACAGTTACATTTGATAGCTGTAACCTACTGGCTCTACTGGCAGAGAAGACCTTAAAACCAACTGTACAAAAAAAAAAATATTGTCACACTGTGACAACAAATATAAAAACAATCTGTAGGTCTGAAATAAAAAGACTCCACTGGGAAGAGGACAGTGCGGACACACGGAGATCCCAAGTCCAGCACAAGAAATGAATGCCTTCAGCTCTGAGTCCATGGCTGCTAAGGAAGGCTGGAGCTGGGCTTGAGACCAAGTTACCAGACTTAAAAGAGCATGCTCTGTCTTCTGTTCTTCCCATGCCCTAGAATATAAAGTCATCTTATGAGGCGGTTCAAGGTTCAGGTTTTTTATCCCACATACAGTATTTGGTGACTCTAGGAAGCTAACGTTCCCACCAGCAAATGCTAAGGTTCCACGTAAGCGTGCTCGGCACTGTCTTAAGTGACCTTTGCGGTGACGGGGTCAGTCTACAGCTTCTAGGCTTCCAAAGGACGAAGCTGATGACTAGGCAATGCCCAGGCTGTGTCTTCTGCCTCGGGCACCAGGGATGGCGTGTGCAGTGCTCAGGCCAGGTCACTTGTCAAAGGTCTCTGTGCCATCTGCGGCTCACTGAATCACATTTCCCTCTGAAGAGTTACTGAGCTGCCCACGTCAGACAGAGCAGCAAGTATGTGCAATTCTAAACATACAGAGTTGTGGGATGCACTGTACATTTTTTTTTTACATCCGTAATTTTACTGATCAATTTATAAACCCAAAGCTTGGCTCCACGCAAAAATTCATGATCGACATGTGAAATGGTTTACGACAAACACACCTGTCTCTGGATAGGAAGAATTTCGAAAACCCGGGTCCTTTTGCAATTGAATCTCTTTCAAACTGAATATTGATATGCCTAAAATGAATAGACAGAAACCACCAGCTATTAATGACAAATCTAGATCAACTGTAATTATTCAAAAAGTGCAGAACGATTCAACATCAAACATCCATACCATGCCCCAAAGTTATAGCCCCACGGAAAGATTTCCCATTTGTCCCTATGTTCTAAACAGAAAACCAAATTCGATGTGAGAAGTCCTGTGGATTTTCTGATGGGTTTTGCTACTGACTGTTCCAAGACCCTCAGTTAACACGCACTACCTAGCGAAAGGGAATGGGGAGATAATAATAGCTTTCATAGCTGAGCTCCCAAACACTGTCCTCCTGCCCTGCCCATCCCACTTTAAACCCCGGACTAATTTAAGACAGCATGGACACAATTAAAGAGTTACCTCAGGCCTGGGAAGTTTTCTACTCTAGTGATTTTAATAATAGACTCACTAATTTCTTAGGGATAGGACAGCCAGAGCAACCACAAGGAAGGGAAAGTTTCTTTGTATCGTCTCAGGAAGGAAGTCACTTTCAGGAGGAAATCATCTTGTTACTCTGACTGTGCTTCACTCATCTTTACAGAAAGCCGTGTGTGTGTGTGTGTGTGTGTGTGTGTGTGTGTGTGTGTGTGTGTGTACACTCACTATTTTGACTACACTGGCCAGTGAGCTCTCGGGGTCCCACCCTGCTAAGTCCCATGGTTACAGACATGCAGGACGGTGCCTTTACGGGGAGCCTGGGAACCAGACCTCAGGTCTGCGTGCTGTGCAGGAAACACTTTCCTCAGGGCGCTACTGTCCAATCTAGAGATCCACTTTTAACAAAGGAATTGAGCCAGATTAGGGCTAAGGACGATGTTGCCAGCATCTTCTAGTTTAAATCAAGGAAGATTAATGATTCACACTCAGCTATGACGGCTTTCGTAGTGAGTAGAGACAATGTACTCAGTGTTACAAGACACAAACAAGAAAATCTTCCTTGGAAAAACTAGGATCTGGTTACCAAAAAAAGCCTAAAATCTTAGCTATAAAAAATCAACAACTACCTCTTTTTAAACTCATAAACCTCCCTATTCTCAATTGCAGACAAATGAAGAGAAAGAACAAGCGTGAGGGCTTCTTACTTTCTGGCAAAGCATGTATCCTTGGTCCTAGACTTCGGAAGTATACGTGTTTCATGGCCTCTTCTGCGGGAACCCTTTTCTTAGATTCATACTGTGAGAAAGCAAAAAGCGCTTCATTAACCTTCCGTCTAATTACAGTAAAAAGTTGAAGAAGGATAAATGAGTATTTAGAACTACTTTAAAAAATTCCTGATTACTTAATATGACAATTTTCTAACATCACTTTAGAGTTCTCCCAATACACTCAAAGTATGAGAATAATTCTATCTCAATTCCACATCTCCTAGCTAAGCCTCCAAATAAAAAATTAGATTCTTAATTTTACATCACTTCAGAAAAATATAAGATGTTCAACTGTGAAATGTGCTAACGGAAGCGGAAGCATGCCCAGTGCCTTTATTCCCGACATTGTCAACAGACAAAGCTCTCTGTTGATACAACATAGATTTGCTTGAGATGTTCATGTTTCCAACTCCAGCAGACAAATCTCGAATCACGACTGTTCTAGGTCGAGGCTAATTCCCCAACTCCCAGACTCTTTTTGTTGTCTGTTTCTACAGGGAACATTCCGGCCAGTGAGAGCTACTGCCACCCTGTCTTCCTGCTCTGGAGAAAAGCGAAGAGGGCTACTCGAACTCCGGCATGGCGGCAAGCACCAGGGGGCGGGGGACACAGAGCAAGGACTGCAAAGAATGCAACCTGAGCTGGCTGAAGCCTTCTAGAAGGATCACAACCATCTTATTGTTGCTAACAGTATTTGAGGGGGTTACTATTGATTCTATTTTTCCTATGAGGAAAGAGACACCTAATGATCCATTAAACTTTATAAAATAAGATGTGACTTACCTGAAGAAATTTTGTTATCAACTCAATTCCTTCAGAATCTAACCTAGAAACAAAAAAATAAAACAAACCAAAACAAGTGTCCATTTATCTTTTATGACAGAAACTTTTCAGATAAAATTATTTTCCAAATGCTTCCATTTGCCAAATTTAAGTGCCCTAAAATAACTAGCTTTACTGCTTTCAAAGACCCGAATTTGTTCACCCCTAAACAGTTCATCTTGCCATTTGCTTGAGAACAAATCAGGAATGGACTGCCATTCACAATTTCAGTACTCAAGACAAATTACTAAAACTATAGAAATTTTGAGGCTAGCATTCTATCCCCAAAGTAAACTCTATTATAAGGAAAGTTTACATAGAGTACAAATATTCAGTGTGCCAATGAAGGCAGATACACCAAAATATCACTGTCCTAGCATATAGGTAAAAACATTAGACAACCTGCTAAGCGGTGGCTACTAGGGGTATACAACACCAATGACATAGACAATGACATCATTCCTAGGCAGGAGTGCTGCCTTGACCTCTGTGGCTCTATCTGCATTGGCTCTGCAATTCTAATATATGCATTCTATACTCATTTTACAGCTCAATTCTGTTTACATGCTTTGGTTATTTTTGGCCATTGATTTATAAAATTATTACGTCAAAGGAAGGGATAAACTGAATGAACTTGGACATCAAGGAAGTGCACTGAGTCATGAGAGCCTGGCCCTTCCCACTTAAGAAAAAACATACCTGGGTGCATGATTAATTAGAGGTTGTGGCTTGTATTTTGGGAAGTTGTAGTTCTTGAATTCATCATTTGAAGAAACACCTGGCCAAGTTTCCTGAGATGGAGTTCCTGAATTAAAAGAATAAATTCATGATAAGCATTTAAATTATATGTGTGTAAACATATATATTAACAGGCATAAGTAAGAACTATCCTAAAAACATTAAACTTTTATTAAATGATTTAACTTTTTCGATTGAAATTAAAATACTATTGTGTGTGTGTATGTGTGTGTGTATGTGTGTGTGTGTGTGTGTGTGTGTGTGTTTGTGTATACACTTAGGGATAGATACTACATACATACATGTGGATTGGGACCAATGAATATTTCCTAAATATGATAAAATTCCCTTTCTATCCACATGACTTCACCTACTCTAGGAATAGTTCTTAATACTATGTATAAGGTCAAATCGTCTTTTCTGAAACCTTTATGAAATGAATCTAAATGAGATAGCTTGGAAGATGCGCCTGAAACAACTAAGCCAACTGCAGTTCTTATCAGAATAGCTACGGATGCTTTACAGACACAGTCCTGAGCTAACTGGTCAACTGTAAGAGTGAATCATGGGAAAAAGGCTTCATTCTTACCTAGTAGTCGAAATATTAAGTGCAGTTCATCTTCCACGGTTGACCCTGGAAACAGTGGTCTTCCAGAAGCCATTTCAAAGAAAATACAGCCAACTCCCCTTTAAAAGGCATCATTAAAAAAAAAAAAAAAAAAAAAAAAAAAAAAAAAAAAAAAAAAAAAAAAAAAGGAAAATAAAATCAATCTATTTACACGTTGGTGAGCCCAAGATATTTTTTCTCAAGATTGCCTTTCTGGAGAATTTTAGATCAGGCTCCCAGAAAATTTTCTGTGCAGAATCTTTCAAATCCAACAAGTTTATTAAATTTATAATCTCGACTTACATGCTACTAACCCTTTCCCCCACTTAAAACCTCTAGCTTTCTTTTATGTAAGATTCTCAAAGAATAAACTAGTGACGGAGTGCCAACTATCGCTATGGTAATCTGGGAGGTAACAATGGCTAGGGCAGCTCAGAGATAAGTGAATGAGTGATTCTCTCAGAGTGAAGTGAATGAGTGATTCGCCCAGAAAGAATTGGACGAATAATTTGCTCAGAGTGAAGTGAATGATTGATTTGCAGAGAGAAGCGAATGAGTGATTCTCTCAGAGAGACGTGAATGAGTGATTCCTGCCCGAGGCAGGAAGCAGTAACTATGGCAGAGTTTTGCTGCTGGGGACTGTGTAAGGGTGGGAAGGGGAGGAGGAGGCTCAGAGAACAGGCATGATCATGGTATGTGGAACTAGATGGTACGTGGAAGGTTGCCACGCGGTACTTCCACAAGAGCTCACAGCCAGTTAGACTACACAAAACGGAAAATAGCACAGTGGAAATAAAATGGCACATTGTTACAGGAAGCAATATGATGGTCCCTCAAACGTTCTAAAATACAATTGCTATGGCCCGAGATCTCACTTTGGGATGAATAAGCAAGAGTGCCCAATGCACCGTCCTTAAACACCATGCGCATCCTGTTAAAGCAGCATCACGGCCAGTGGTGACAGAGGGAAGAAACTCGAGTGCTGAACAAGCCATGTGTGGTGTGCATGCACAACGACCCGAGGACACTAACTACAGCCAGTGCCGGTGAACTCCGAAGACACCATGGTAACCGAGAAGAGACGAGTAAGACACAGACAGACAAATTACGGCAGAACCTCACTTGCATGAGGAACTTGGGACAGGTAATTCAGAGACAAGAAGCAGTGTGCTGATTACCTGGGACCAAATAAAAGTGGTAGAATGGTTGGTCCAACAGGTAAGATTTCAGTTTAAAAGAATAAAAGTTTTGAATTTCGAAAAAGATGGATGGCGGAGATAGTTGTACAACAATGTAATGAACTTAGTGTCTCAAAACCGTACAATTAGACTAGTTAAAATTAGAAACTTTATCTTATCATATCAGAACAGAATATGAGGTTCTATGCGATTGCTCAAGACAGTAGGAGAAACAAGCATTATTAACTTATCAAGACATAAGGAGTACATAATAAACAGCCGCGATTGAGAAAGAAACTGCCTCTGACAGCCAGGGCCCGCTCAGGAAAGGACTGATGCCAAACCCTTGGGAATTACCAAGCACGACCCTGCTGGATGAAAAGAACGTGCCAATGGGCAGGCTGTGCTGAAGCCTCAACAGAGCGGGGAGGGTCAGACTTGCTTTGAAGAAGAGCAAGGAGAGCAACTTTGGGACGTCTACTATGAAACGCTGTAACTACTGGTGGAGGAAATGCAATTCATCCCATAGGCAGCAATGACGCTGGCCAAGCACAAGGGCCTCACAGAATCTGTTGGCTGGAGGTGGCTCAGTGGCTATAGTAATGGCTGCACAGCATGGGAAACTGAGTCCAGAGTCTCTGCACCCATGCACACAAGTGCTACAGGCCGGAGACAGGGAGATCCTGGGTCTGGCTGGCCTGCTAGCCTATCCAGGTTCAGTGAAAGAGTGTCTCAAATACATACATACATACATACATACATACATACATACATACATAAAATCTAAATAGTTTTATTTCCACGCCTCAATTCTTACTCACTGCTCAGAGGCGTACTAACTCTTTGAAATCACTCTTTAAAAATAAGTACTTGTCAGTAAGCCCCGCTAACACTATAAATGGCAGTGGCATCTGTATTTACCACATGTCGATCTGTGTCGAGTATTCTGAGGAACCAAGAAGAACATCGGGTGGTCGATACCACAGTGTGACAACTTCATTTGAGTAGGTCTTTGTGGGAACTGACTTGGCTCTGGCGAGTCCTTTGTGGAGAAAAGAAAACAGAAGAATTAAAAATACTGAGATCCATTTTAATATGCTGAAGGTCTTAGCCCAGATTGTCACCATGACCCATTCAAAGAGATGCCAACCCTATAGCATCTTGCAATTTCAAAAAAGTAGTTTTTCAAATTTTGTTGAGTTATATAGTCCTGGGCCAAGTCAATATTATATAATTAAACTGAACACAGTAATTACACAACGAGAGACTCGTCTGGGGCAGTGTCTGTCTGTGTTCATCTAAACTTAAGATATTTTCTGTTGGTGAGTCATGATGGCAGAATTATTTCCGACTGGAATTGACCCAAAATAGGTCAATGACGCTGAGGCACAGTTTATGTGCTACAGTTATAAGCTATCTACCACTTCTTAACTCAAATTACACATTTATTTGCTATACTAATTTTTAAAAACTAAAACCTCAAAATCATTAGTATATGACCACTTGGGTTTCACTGGCAATTTCCTTGAGCCTATTTTGAGTATTCCCTGGAATAAAATTCAGCGGGTCTTTGTCCTTTTTTAATGATGTAAGTGATATGAATAACTTCAGAATAAGAGGCCTTGATACTCTGGGATAATATCAACTGCTGTAAGCAAAAGTCTGCCTTGTCAACCTCATGTGGACTCCGCTGTGTCCCGAAAGACAGATCGGCTCACAACCTTCTTGCTTTGCCACTGGTGGAGAGTTAGTGCCCCTAAGCCTCTAGATTGTGGACACTGAGTTTACATTTGAAGAAACATAACCTTATTTTTACCATACATTGTTTCAAGTAACAAGGGTACTTAGGCTAAGATTGCTGTTATGTGAAAGCTTTTATGTATCTTATTAGAAAAATTAAAGAAGAAAAATGTCATAAACAGTAATTCAACACTTCATTAAATTGCTGTAATGCTGACATTTTAATTACAAATTGTTACCCTAGCATTCCAGCTTGATATAGTCATGTCCAACAAATTATTTTTCCACACATTTTAGTAATTAGCAAGATGTAGGGCAGCTCTCTGATTCCTCTTCCTTGGTTTTTTGAGTCACTATACCACGGTGACCTTGTTTTTTGTAAATTTCATTGACTGTAATATTGGAGTAGGTCAAAAAGGTAGAGATGTAGGTCAGAGACCACGCTTGCCTATCTCAAGGTTCTGACTTTGATTCCCAGCACCAGCATGGGGAAAAAGGGAAGAATCAACAGTGGATATCCAAAATTAAACAACACTCATTACTTGAAGCCATACATGCATTTGCTATGCTGCTGCRGCAACAACGGCAACAACAGCAACAACAACAACAGTAGCAGCATGCCGAGAACCAGAAACATGATGACTGTGGTGTGAGATTGGCTTTCTGGAGGTTAAAAGCAAAAATTTAAAGTTTTAGATTCAAAGTATTCTCAGATAAAAAATTTTCCATGGTCTTTGACACACCCTTCGCATGATTCCACCAAAGCTGCAGGAAAAGCAGCTGGCAAAGAGAGGGAGGGAGCAGGTGCGATTCCACAGGAAATAACAAAAGCCATGCGCAGGGAGTGGTGACGGGATCTGTATCACCACACAAAATTAACCCGCAGCGTCTGCTTCAAGCTCAGGTAGCCAAGAGCAAACCCCTTTCAAACAAACGACAAAGTACTAAATAAACAAATGACCATGGCATAGCCAGTATTCAGTAAGAATGCGTTTTTAACTTGTTACTAACAGAAGCTTGAAAAAAATCTATTTGTGAAATGTATCAAACAGTCCCAATGCAAAGCTAACAAAACTCATTAAAGTAATTCAAATTCTAGGGATATAACTCAAAAGTCAAAGCTACTCATACAAAAAAGTTTACTTCCTAAAGGTGAAGAGCATGTTACTGTGCTTTATTTTCAGATCCCATAAAATCAGATTAGCTAAAGGGATCTACAGCTGCTAGTTAAGGCACCAAGCAGATAACAAAAGCAGTCGAATGGCGGTGGGCATATGGGGGAAACACCTTTCAGAGGCAGCTTTTAGGTCTCAGGGTCTGGCATAAGCATTTCAAAATTATCAAGAACCCCAAGTGCTTTCATTTACATGGATCATTGGTATTTACCGTATTTATAAGCTAAAACTGAGGAAACCTAAAGGTATTTATTTACAGATTAAAAACAAGCCACAATCAGGTGCGGCAGCCCTGTCCTATAATCATGTAATTTAAGAGACCGGGGCAGGATGATCATGGGTTCGAGGACAACGTAGGTGCACAGTGGGACCCTGACTCAGACAGGAACAATCCGAACCTCCAGTGCTCACTACTCACAACAGGCTGCCTGTAATACCATCTTTATACAAAGTTATTTTCCAAAAAACAAACGAACAAACAAAAAACAAAATAACAAACCTTACATTCCTATTACTTATTTTAAATTTCATGTTAATATAGGACAACTGGATACCATTTTCTTTGATATATACAGGACAGCACATCAAATTTGTAATTGCTCAAGTACACATGACAAGAATAAATCCCACAGAGACCACAAGAAAAAGGAGGGCCCTGCACGTGGCCCCGCCTCCAACTGGTTCATCTACAGTATGGCTCCCTGCATCGAAGGCTCAGGCCACACCTCTAAAGAGGAGGCAGAAAGACGGAAAGAGTTGGAGGAACAGGAAGTCTGTTGAGAGGACACCGCCCAGAAAAGCCAGGGAAGCTACACCCATGAAACACCAACAAGGCTACCTAGCCAGGGCCTGAAGGACAGCCATTCATCTTCAAGAAAACCAAATGTCAAAGTCTAAATAATCAGTCTATTGATCCAAAATTTCCTAGAAAAATGGTGTTTCTTTTCAAAAAGAACCCCCTCCCCCAATATTCTCTCTCTCTTAAGATTACTGTTGTTTCTGTGTGAGGTCAATGTGTTTTAGTATGTTCTTCATTTTATCACAAGGAATACTGTGAATACCCCCCACACACCAAGGAACCAGTGACTCTACTTCTTACTTGCGTCGAGTCCTCGGTGCAAAGAGTGGCCCAGGAGAAAGCAAGGAGCAACAGTGATTCTGAGACCCTGGAAAGTCTTGGATACTCTAGAGGCCTAAGCATGCTAGAGGTCATCACTAATAAACCATCCACCTAAAATCTATCACATATCTCTGAGCTACAGAGAACACGTCAAAAGGCACAGAAAGTGACGGCCCTCTGCGACAATGGTGGTTTTCTCTCTTAGCCACCTGGAAGTATTTACAAATATCTTATCTTTCCATACCAAAGTCAGCCAGCTTTAGTTCTCCTCTCTCATTAATGAGGAGGTTCTGTGGTTTCAAGTCCCGGTGCAACACTTTTCTTCTGTGGCAATATGCCAAACCACGGAGAATTTGGTACAGGAACAGCTACAGAAACAAATGAAAAGCAGTCTTAAAAGATAATGTAATGGGTCTTGCTATAAAGAAAAATCAAGCAATTAAAGCCAATTCAAGTGACATCTTTTCCTCTTACAGCTATTTTCTTACAGCTGAATTTGATTGCTCATTGTTCAATTTAAAACATCAACTAGTTTTTAACCCAATGAGAACCAGAAAAATAAATACTACAAATAAAACTTTGAATAACAGCAGTTCATTGGTTGGAGGCCTATAGCTTGATTATAAAATTCTGTTGTAACAACCAACCAAACCCTGCCACTGATTTCCTCCTTCTAATACACACACACACACACACACACTTCCCTGATCTGGGGCATCGCATTTGGTGGGTTTTCAGAAGAGCCAAGCTATCAGAAGAGAAAGGTGCTGTGTAGCTCTGACAAGCCATTTGCTATAAAAATAAGCGGCTCCCCACCCACCTCCTGGGCACTTGACTCTGAGCGCCTCCTACTCACTCTCCAAACTCCACTGTGACTCAGAAAGGGGCCCTGGCACTATTGTGCTCTGAAGGACGAGAAAAGGGACTCCTGTAAGGTTAATGGCCAAGGGCTTTTGTGTATTTTAGAAGAAGGAAGGCATTTTGATTCTTTGTGGTTAGCAAAAAAAGAGGCTGCATCCAGCAGAAGCAGTCAGTGTCTTTAGGTCACTGCAGAGGATGTGGAAAGGCCTGAATGAATTCTCAGAAGCAGTTTCCAGAGTTGGTACTGCTACGTTCTGAAAACTCCAGAATTGTTATCTCAGTATCTGTGACATTCTATCCTTGGAAGACGTGAAGAGTAATTTTAACAGACAGACAATACAACGCTTCCTACCTAGAGCTGCTGCATGGACCTAACGTAGAAAGCAGGGGCTCTGCAAACCTTTATCAAATCATGGCAGCTAAACCCTATTCTCTCCAAATTATTGCGATAAGTAGAGAAAATTAGCAGAACAAAAATATACAAGTGCTATTCATAACATATTATGAAATATGATGAAATATTTTTTAAAAACCCTCATAGAATGTATGGAAATCCATTCAAAGCCCTGGTCTTAGCACTGTATTAGTCTGTCTTCAGAGCTCTCTGAAACTGGCTTTCCTCTGTTTCCACCAGATTACTATTTAAAGAAAAAAAAAAGTTAAATTTACTACCTACAGAATTAGAAATGTCTCAGCCACACATGACACACTGCCTCCTTCCAAAATAGGTCCCAGGAAGTGTTAATTTTGCATAAATAAATCTTTGATAAATTTATAGGGTATGCAAGTCAGGTCAAAGACATCTATTGTGAAAATTCAGCCATGCTAAGTGCTTTTATTTAACTAACTTTTGAGTTTCATCCGATACTGGCTATCTTAGCAAGCTTCTCCAGCGTTACTTGAATTCTTAGACAGCTAACGCTAAGAAAACATCCCAATTTTCTCTTCTGATCACATAGATCTATATTTCTAGCACAGCTATCAAGACACCTATACGTTTCTGACCTTGTCCGATTGACTATTTTAAATACTACTTTAAATATACTAGTGAAGTTTATCCTTCAAAGGGTTGTTCACAGTATATACTCATCATTTGTATTTATTTTAAGGGCTTTTTAAATACAGAATATACTTGTATATCTACCCTACATATGAAAGAATAAATTGTTGTCAAAGAAAATGTCAAAAATGTAAAAGACCTTTAAAATGAAGTAGCACTCCAATCGGTCTGGTTTTTAACAGCTATAGTACAGTCAACAGACGCCGGCTAAATATGCTTAGATGGCGGTAACCTAAGAGCGCCGATGGGAAATCACTTATGAGGCCAGTCTATTTGCCTGGGCAGTCCAGTCCCGCTGTGGTTTACACGAGGCTTAGGAGTACGTGAGAAACATACCTTGACATTGTGCATGCTCATGATGTTCCCACAGTCATCCATGTACTGCTTCAGGTCTTTGTCCTGAAAAGATACGGCACTTTACCACGTGACACGGTTTTGGGAAGGCATGGCTGGTTAACTTAGGAGCGTTCTTGCTTCTTAAATATTTACTTATCTGTTGGGCTGTACACAAATGTGCGATGGCATGTGTATGGGGGTCCAAGGATAACTCCAGGGGGGTTGTTCTATTCTGCGTAAGTTCCAGGGACAGAACTCAGGCTGTCACTCATGGTGGGAAATACCTTCATCCCATAGAGCCATCTGCCCACCCAATGGTGTTTAATTTATTATTATTATTATTATTAATTCTTTAATCATTTTACAGTCCAGTCTTTATCCCCTTCCCAGTCCCAGTCTGCCCTGACTGTTCCTCATCCCGTACCCACCCCCACCCCGTCTCCAAGAGGATGTCCCCACCCCATCAGACCTCCCTCCCCACCCCATCAGACCTCCCCCTCCCTTGGGGCATTTAATTTTTAAAACTAAGTTGCTTTTCAAAGAAACATACAGAATTCATTATATCACATTTAAACACCAACAGTTAAACAGCAATGTCCCTGAGGCTGCTAAAAGGTCCAACTTTCTATTATATTCAAGCAAAATAGAATGCTAAATTTTACTAAATGCTTACCAGGTACTCAAAGACCAGAGTCAAAGATTTGTCTGTGTGAACAATGTCGTGCAAGGTTACTATATTTGCATGTTTTAAATCCTTTAACAGTGAAACTGAAAAACAAAAACAAAAACAAAAAAAGAAAGGGAATTAATTATTTAGTCTGTGGTAGCCAGTCTATCAGAGCCCAAAGGTTTGAACCAAAGTTGACTGTGTTTAAGATAAAGCCCAAAGTTTAAAGCAGGACTGACAGTGGAGACAGCAAGGGTGCAGGACTGATGGTGGAGGCACGATCCCTTCTTTGGTTGTGTGCTGCGAGTCTGACACTGAAGTACTTCCTGAAACCGTCCCCGTGTTACAACCCGGCATATCCTCACTTCACGTCCACTGTTTGAAGCAGGATGTCATTTATTGCATGTTTTTTTGTGCTTTTTCTTTCGTTCTTTTTTTTTCTTTCCATTTGTTTTCATTTTATCTTAATATTTTTTATATGTCTACTGGAATTTTAATGAGAGACAGAAAAACACAGTGTGGTTGGGTGACTGAAGAAGTCTGGAGGAGCTGGTGGGCACTGAGGGGTGGGGACCATAATCAGAATGGATTGTATGTGCTGGGTATATTTTCAATTAAAAAACTGATTTTTAAAAACAAAATGGTCATGTTTATATGCTATTTGTTTTTTATATTTAGTAAAATTTATTGATGTAGCTAATTTATAGTTGCCATGGTCTCTCCATAACAATACAAAAATTTTTCTAGGTCAATATTTATCTGTCAGAAATTTGAACGGCTTCCTAAGTATTTCATTATAAGTTATATAATAATCACTGTAAGTTATATAATACAATTGACTAATTCCTTTCTGTTGAGTATTTTGGTTTTAAAAACCAACATTTGCAAGATCCAAAAATGACTTCCAGTCATTTTTGTGTCTATACCTGAACACTTTTTACAAACAGTACTCGAAATATGATTTGAACCAAAAGTTCTATGTAAATACTGTACCTTCTCGTATAGCTGTACAGGGTGCACCTTCTTCATGTTCCAAGCGGATCTCTTTTAATGCCACCAAATTCTCTGTCAATTTACTTCTTCCTTTATATACTGTTGCGTATGTGCCCTATAAAATATATATTGCAGAACATTTTAAAAATGTGACAGCTGCCAGCATGGTACTGCACGCCTCTACTTGGAGCACATGGGGACAGAGGGACTCGGAAGCCAACCGAGCCAACACAGTGAGTTACAGGGCAGCTGGGGTTACATGGTGAGGCTCTGCTCAAAAAGAGTAAAAAGAGCCTAACCTCAATTTCTAACTCCCAAGCATATTAAAGTATGTCTTATAAACACACACACACACACACACACACACACACACACACACACACACCTTATTTGGTTTTTCTTAGAGCAATGACTAGTTCCAGGCGTACATATCCATATCCCTACCATACTATGACGGTTCCAAAATATAAAAGTGCATTTCCTTTATTCTTGTGTTATTTCAGATTAACAGCTAGATCAGTGGATTTCATATCAAAGGCACTTAGGTAGTGATATATAAAAACCACAGGGCACTGGGCCCTTTCAATGAAAATGTAATGATAACGTTCAGTCACAAAACCCTGATCCAGACCTTCATGCTCCTCAAAATCTGTGCACCTCAGCTCTGCTTTAAAAAGCTATTTCCCGCCCCTTCTTCCTGTGGATCATGGGCCATTTATAAATCAATAGCAGTACAGGCTGAAGAAGCAAGTTCGAGAAAGCTAGAGCCTTCAGAATTTTCTCACCTTTGGTGAAGCACCTTAATCTCTACAGCTAGTTCTCTGAACTCAGACAATTTCCACGCTGCCAGAGACTCCATGAGTAAACAGTAGATAGACGCCTATTCCATTACTCACAGAGCACAGCATTTGTGCTTCATCAAAAGACTACAAATCTACTAAAAATATTAATTTCATCTTACCTGATGGAAGGTTTCAAGGACCGAGAAAATTTATTCCGTCTAGTTATGTGATCATTTCAGAGTGAGGTATATAGTCTTTCAGGTAATATCGGTCATCGCAGAAATCAGTATATAATCTTTTAGGTAATAGCGGTCATTTCAGGGTTAGGTATATGATATTTTAGGTAATAGCGGTCATTTCTGAATTCAGTATATAGTCTTCGGTAATAGCGGTCATTGCAGAGTTCAGTATATGATATTTTAGGTAATAGCGGTCATTTCAGAATTCGGTATATAATCTTTTAGGTAATTGCGGTCATTGCAGAGTTAGGTATATGATATTTTACATAATAGCAGTCATTTCAGAATTAGGTATCTAGTCTTTTAGGTAATAGCGGTCATTTCAGAATTTGGTATATAATCTTTTAGGTAAATTGTGGTCATTGAGAATTTGGTTTATTTTTTTTTTTAGGTAATAGCAGTTATTTCAGAGTTAGGTATATGATATTTTAGATAATAGTGGTCATTTCAGATTTTGGTAGTCTTTTAGGTAATAGCAGTTCAGTATATATATCCTTTTAGGTAATAGTGGTCATTGCAGAATTCGGTATATAGTCTTTTAGGTAATCATGGTCATTGCGGAATTTGGTATATAATCTTTTAGGTAATTGTGGTCATTGCAGAATTTGGTATATAGTCTTTTAGATAATAGATATCATTTCAGAATTTGGTATACAGTCTTTTAGGTAATAGCTGTCATCTCAGAGTTCGGTATGTAATATCTTAAGTAATAGCGGTCATTTCAGAGTTCGATGTATAATCTTTTAGGTAATAGGGGTCATTTCAGAGTTAGGTATATGATGTTTTAGGTAATAGTAGTCATTTCAGAATTAAGTATCTAGTCTTTTAGGTAATAGCAGTCATTTCAGACTTAGGTATATGATATTTTAGGTAATAGCAGTCAGTCACTTCAGAATTCGGTAGTCTTTTAGGTAATAGCGGTCATTTCAGAATTTGGTATAAGATATTTTAGGTAACAGTGGCCATTTCAGAGTTAGGTCTAGATAATTTTAGGTAATAACAGCCATTTCAGAATTTGGTATATAATATTTAAGGTAATAGCGGTCATTTTAGAATTTGGTATATAATCTTTTAGGTAATTGTGGTCATTGCAGAATTTGGTATATAGTCTTTTAGGTAATAGCAGTCATTGCAGAATTCGCTATATAGTCTTTTAGGTAATAGCAGTTATTTCACAGTTAGGTATATGATATTTTAGGTAATAGCAGTCATTTCAGAATTAGGTATCTAATCTTTTAGGTAACAGTGGTCATTTCAGAATTTGGTATATGATCGTTTAGGTAATAGTGGTCATTTCAGAATTTGGTATATAGTCTTTTAGGTAAGAGAGGACATCTCAGAGTCAGCTATATAATCTTTTAGGTAAGAGAGGATATTTTAGAGTCAGGTATATAATCTTTTATGTAATAGTGGCTATTTCAGAATTTGTTATATAATATCTTAGGTAATAGCAGTCATTTCAGAATTTGGTATATAATCTTTTAGGTAATAGCAGTCAGTTCAGAGTTAATTCAGTATATAGTCTTTTAGGTAATAGTGGTCATTTCAGAATTCGGTATAAGCCGGGCGTTGGTGGCGCACGCCTTTAATCCCAGCACTTGGGAGGCAGAGGCAGGCGGATTTCTGAGTTCGAGGCCAGCCCGGTCTACAGAGTGAGTTCCAGGACAGCCGGAACTACACAGAGAAACCCTGTCTGGAAAAACCAAAAAAAAGAAAAAGAAAAAAAAAAAAAGAATTCGGTATATATTCTTTTAGGTAATATCTACAGCCTTTATTTTTCTAAGTTGGCAAGAATTATGGCCTAATTGAGTTTAGATAATAAGAAATACCTTACTTATAAAATCAGAGTATACTTACTTCTCCGAGCTTCTCCAATTTGATGTAGGTTTCCATTTTCCCAAACCCAATTTCTGACTGAAAGTAAACAATTAGGAATTTAGCATTTATTCTTAAAACTTCTTTATCTTCCAACTCTAACAAGTATGAAATTGTTGAACAGTTGTCAAGTTATAGCATCTATTTTTAAAACTTTACTTCTTTACATTCTAACTCTAACAAGTATGAAACTGTAAAACAGTTGGCAAATTTTAAAATACATTTGATGTTAAAACATCAAAGTTTACAATTAAAATAATCTATATAAGAACTGGCTGATTTTCTGTTAATGAACATTTAAACCTCTAAGACTTTTAAGTATCATAGGCATTTAAACTCTAACGAGTCTGCAGAAGTCTCCACAAGAACTGTTCTCAGGGTTTTGTTATATTATAATGATACACAGATGTCATGCTAAAAACCATATTACATTGAAAAACCAAACCAAAAAAAAAAAAATATTACGACACAATTTAGTTTTAGCAAACTAAAATTTTTAGTCACAGGTGGTATTACTGATGATTAGTGGGTTTTTTCACTCTTAATGTTTTTTGTATGTATATGGTATTTTTATGGAAAAAAATTTAGAAAACACACATTTTAGAACCATTCTATCTACCTTTTGTATGACTTGGCATTAATGATGATGAAAAAGCTGGGTAAAATTATAACAGAAATACATTCCAAATCCAAGGAAAGCTTTAAATTTCAATTTAGAAAATGCAAAAACATGTAAGGATTATATAAGGTACTGTAATGATAGACGGTGTCTGACTCGTGACAGCTGGATTCTGGACTAATTTTTATGTAAAAAGTTTAAGTAAAATGCTAATTACCAAGATCGTAGAAACTATATCAAAATGTTTCATACAAGGGTATCCTTAGAATTCAGATATTTTCATTTAAATGGCAGTGAATTTGTCTTGGTCCTTTTTACACAGAGAACAGCACTATATACACACAAATACATGTCCATGTGCATGAGTTCACACACATGCACATTTAAATACATATATATACACAATACATATGTAACTATATATGTATGTATATATAACTATATATGTAACTATAATGAATAATTGTATATGTCAAATATCTAATATAATTTAAATATTCCTCACAAAGAAATAGATATTTGGTGATAACTATTCTGCTTACTCTAATCAAAGCACACCGTACCGGAATACTGAAATGACACTGTACCCTGTAAATACACAGGATATGCCACTTAAAAATAAACATATATCTAGAAGAGAAAGTGAATAGTAAAGTGTAATTATTAAAGATAYGTCTGACCAAGTAGTGAGTCTATAAAAATAAACAGCATTTCTGAGCTTCATCCACGAAGTTGGCCAGGAAATTCAGGCAGCATGCCTTACACCAGTGACGTGGCTGTCAGATTCAGAGGATCAGACACACAAGCCCTAGCCCCTCGCAGGATTCTCAACTTAGTGGACTCAATGATTACAACCAAATAGCATTGAATGAATTCTTAAATGTAATCTTTAGAAAGCTTTGCTTGCATATGCATCTGTTGAATGAACATGACAGACTAACAACAGTCAGCAGCCTGTTGACACTCTACAGAAATCATTCAGAGGACAAAGAACAAAGCTCATTTACTCCACATTTGCCAAGGACAATGCCAGGTGCTGAGCACAAGGAGAAGACAGACGCCATCCCCGCCTTCCCGACTTAACAATGTGCGCTCAGTCCACCCTGGATTGTTTCAGGGCATAAAAAATAACAGGCATCATACAGACTACTAGAAATGGCTCTAGCGGCCTTACATTTTAAAACAATATCAAGACTACATAATTTGGTCATTCTACAAATAAAAATGTTTATGGTAATCCAATTCCAAGAGAATAATTTATGTTGTGACTTCATTCCTTCAAAAAATAACTTTTTATAATCTAAGCAAACCCCTGTTCAGATTACCCTTACAACAAAGACATACAGATATTAAACATAAAATAAATTATAACATAGTAAGCCAGCCTCTGATAGTGTAACTTGTAAGTTAGGTAGCAAGCACTGTGGGAGATCTGTAGCTTACTTTGGATCTAGTGACATGATCAAAAGCCATATAGGAATGGTGACAGAAACCAACATGACAGAGCCTAAAACCAAGCTTAGAAACGTGACCGGAGGATGACAAAGCGTCACGCTCAGGAAGGATGGAGGAGGCCACAGCTGCCCACATACACCGAGCACAGACTATGAGTACACGCAACAGAACGGATGGGCTCGGCCTTAACACTGAACGACACGCGGTAACTACAGAAGAGCATCTGCGGATGTACAGACATGCTGTGAGTTTAAAACACTAAAGTAGCTTTATGTAATATACAATACAGTAGCTTTATATAATATACAAACTTCTTGCATATTTGTATAAGCACATTTTATAACATATATTTACAATGACATAAAGTTTAAAAGATTAAGTGAGAGTGCGTAGGAAACAGATTCGGGTATTGTAGAGTGGGTTAGTAATCCTGGTCCTTAAGGAGGCTGTGCGAAACGGGCCGCCAGATCAGCCTCATTTACAGACTAGCAAAACCCTCTCTCGGTGAAAATGAAGTATTAAGTACTTCAGAAACAACATGAACATGTTTATGAATAAGAAGGCTTAGATATAAAATCATACTACAAAAAGGGTATAATTGAGGAGAAAGTATGACCCTGTGTCCAAAACTACCTTTGTCATCAGAGAGCAGGGATGATGGGTAAGGTGAGGAATGAGGGGTACTAAGTAAAGAGAAAAGTAGCAGGAAAGTGTCTAAAGCTTTCATTTATTCATCTGGGGACAGAGTATGACAACGCCACAGATACACTGAGCTGGAAATCTAGAGTCCGGGTACTCTGGGGAACTTCTAGCATTATCACCCAGCTGCACATCTAACCCACACGGTGCACATATATCCAACAGATACATTCAAAAGTAGGATACAACTCAAGTGCTATTCCAGTACACCCTTTAAGTATGAAAAATGACAAAATGTAGACAATAATGTGCTACAACTAAGTGAGTGGCTTAAAATTTACATAGAAAAATAAACTTCAGGGCCAGGTTACAACCGAACGGCAGAGGACTTGCCTGGCGCATGCAAACCCGTGGGCTTAAGAAGTTATGAAAGGGCAAAAAGGAGGGGAAGAAAGAAAAGAAAAGGAGGGACGGAGTGAGCGAGGGAGGKAGGGAGGGACGAAGGGACAAGACTAAAGGACAAGGAGGAGAATCAAGCAAGCCACCCTCAAGGCACTGCCAAGGCCAGACACTTACTAAGGAAGCTCTGCGGGACCTGCGGCTCATGGGCTGGTCAAAGGGTGGGCTGCTGATCTGCAGCTTCTCCAGGTAGCCATCGGGGATCCTGATGTCTGCGGGCAGCGACAGGCGCTTATTCAAGTCCTACACAGATAAGGGAGCAGGGCATTAGACTGGGGAAGACACAGCCCGGGCACACGGTTCCTTAGTGATAAACCACTGAGGCTGGCCTGCAGTTACAGTTACTACAGGTAAAAATACGTATTATAATCAAGGGTGGATAATATGGTTTGATATAAAGAGTTTTAAAAGACTCAATAGTTTCTTTAGAATATTTAGCAAAGCGACTTTACTTTGAAATTCTTCTATGAGCAGAAATACGCAGACTGTCGCAGACTGTGACCTCTTACAGAACTGGAAGACAAGCTGTAGGAGTCAGTTCTCTCCTTCCACGACCCGGTCCAGAGATAAAACTCGGCTGCCAGGCTTGCTGGCACATATCGAACCATCACTTTACCCCTTAAAATTGTATCTTAAAGCATGTCCAATATCTTTGCAGAAAGCCTTTAACTTACAGGGTACGCTGCAACAGTAAAAGTCGTAACAAAACTTCTGTCCATAAAAATATAACAGACATCTTTAAAGAAATGAATTGTTAAGCTGGGCGTGGTGGCGCACGCCTGTAATCCCAGCACTTGGGAGGCAGAGGCAGGCGGATTTCTGAGTTCGAGGCCAGCCTGGTCTACAGAGTGAGTTCCAGNCGCACGCCTGTAATCCCAGCACTTGGGAGGCAGAGGCAGGCGGATTTCTGAGTTCGAGGCCAGCCTGGTCTACAGAGTGAGTTCCAGGACAGCCGAAGCTACACAGAGAAACCCTGTCTCGAAAAACCAAAAAAAAAAAAAAAAAAAAAAAAAAAAATTTTTTTGGTTTTTTTAAGTTTTTTTTTTTTTGGGGGGTTTTTTTTTTTTTTTTTTTTTTTTTTGTCAGCATGTGAACCATCTTTGTCCTGCACCCTCAGAGGCCAGAAGGGAGCAGTGAGTTCCCTGGATCCACTGAGAACTGAACCTGGGTTCTTCTGCAGGCGCAGCAATGCTCTGAACTGCTGAGCAGTCTCTCTAGTCTTTTCTTATGTGGAGAAATAAATGTATTATAGGGGTGAATACACATACTGTACCACAAAGGAGAAACTAACCAAGCGAGAAAATAGGCTAGTTCTAGTTTATTTATGCCTCTTAAAGTACACGTATATAAACTATGAAGTGCTCAGATGAGTACTGAAAAGGTATGATTAAGAAAAGGTTTTCTGCAGAATGTGAACTGTAATTAATGTATACTTGCTTTGGGATAGTATTTTGGAAAAAAAAAAAAAATAGACATCCAGACCACAGCTCACTAAGGCAAAGACACAGCTCTTGTCAAGACCCATTTGCCTTCATGGTGTTCCAAACAAGCATGCATGTTCCTTCACAAACACAAATATGCAAGCAATGGTTGTCTTTCCACTTTCCTAACTGCTTACCTCCATTGAGATTCGTCTATGTATGCGATTTCTGAGGCAGACACCTGTAGGCGACTGGACTTCATCAGATGATGTCCCAGATGCTTGGTCACTCTCACCATCTGATCCCATTTTCAGATTCTCGTGAACAATATCTGTATCAGAAAAGAAGGCACTGTTTACCTTTAAAGGATAAACCTTAGTATACGGCACACTTCATTATCAGTGCAAGTAAAATACAGATACTCAACAAACTGAAGTCACAGCATTGAAAGTCATCTATGCTCTGGATACATGTAAGCAGTTAACAGATCAAAACATAAATGCCTTACAAGAGAAATATGAAAGCTCAGAGCAGGTGTGCTGGTTGGTTTGGGCCAACTTGACACGAGCTAGAGGCATCTGGGAAGAAGGAAAAGCCAACTGAGAGAACGTCACCATCAGACTGCCTACAGGCAAGCTTGCGGGGGAATTTTCTTGATTAATGATTGACATGAGTGGGCCCGCCACTATGGGCCCTTACTTGTATAAGAAAGCAGGTTGAGCAAGCCAGTAAGCAAGGTTCCTCTCCATGGCCTCTGCCTCAGGTTCCTGGCTCCAGGTTCCTGCCTTGCTTGAGTTCCTGCCCAGGCTCCCCTTAAAGATGTACTGTGACAGAGAAGTCACAGAACCAAAGGACCCCCTTAATCCCCAAGCTGATTATGGTGTTTCTTACTGCAAAACAAAACGAACTGATACAGAAATCAGAACCAGGATTGTGGGATACTGCTGTGACAGACCTGACCATGTTGTTGTGGGGGAAGATTGTAGCAATGCTTGAAACTTTTGAGCTAGAAAAGCTCAGTGGAAGCTGGAAGATGCTGGGCGCAGCACAGATGGTGGAGGGCCAGCCTGTGCAGGTTCAGAGGGAGGAAGACACTATCAGGCTTCTCTTATATTCTGAATTGAGAGTCTGTGGCTTCTGGTCAGCTGAGAGTGAGACGTAGCTGTGATTATGACGAGACCTCAGCACCACGGAGTTTGAAATCTCCTGGGAAGTGTTTCCTCGGGGTCACCACCATAAGCTGTGGTCCAGAGAGAGCCACCGCTCCCTCTCAAGCTGGTACCCAGTCTTGGTGATGTGGAACAGTCTCCCATGTGGGTCTGGTTTTGCCAGCATGCGAGCTGCAGGACTGAGGGCACAGCTGAGGCTTGGCACTCTGAGAGGCCAGGGGGGGCCTTCGGTGGACGTGTGGTCTCAGTGGAGGTGTAAACCCCAGGACCGAGGGACTCCTGCCGAGAGGCTGAGGCTTAGCACCACGTGGAGAGTTCATGAAGAGCAGTTAGTGGACACCATGCTGAATGCATAACCTAGTTACAATGGAGACTCCAAAATCCTGCAGAGTCCAGGACTGTGGGAAAACCACCAAGGGCAGCAGGTGTGGTGTAGGATCAACCCGAGCCTGTGAGATTGGCTGCTTGTGCTGTGGGCGGCACAGCAGGGAAGGTGGAGTGGCCCGAGGCTGTGGGAGTTCAAGGATGCGGAGTGCATCCCAGAGGATGTAGTACATTTAGCTGAGAGCTTTGACTTACACAGTTAGAGAATGGGTTTCCTCTGATCTTACTGGAACTGTGCAGTGCCTTTTCTCTCTTGGGACTGGAAGTATGTAACTTTTTTTTTTCTTATTTTAAAGAAGCTCAAGTTGAGAGACCTTGGACTTTTAAGATACTTTTAAAGACTGCATATTTTTTTAAAAAAAAAAAACTATGAAACTTTTAAAGCTATATTATGGTTTCGAGTTATGTAATAGTTATATATTAGTATGATTTCTTGGGAAAACACAAAAGGAAAGGGTAGGGCTTAATAGTGATGTGTCTGTCAAGGTGACAAGGGGTAAACTATACTGATTAGTTTTTTGCCAACTTGACTCAAGTTAGAGTCACTTGGGAAAGTCAGTTGAGAAAATGCCTCCACTAGACCACTCTGTAAGCAAACATGAGGTCTGTCTTTCTTTCTTTCTTTCTTTCTTTCTTTCTTTCTTTCTTTCTTTCTTTCTTTCTTTCCTTCCTTCCTTCCTTCCTTCCTTCCTTCCTTCCTTCCTTCCTTCCTTTCTTTCTTTTGGTTAATAATTGCTAAGCGAGGCCCCAGCTGACTGGATTCCAGGTGACCCTCAGGTGTATGAAAAAGCAAGCTGAACAAGTCGCGTGGAGCAAGGAAATGAGGAGCATCCCTCCACGGCCTCTGCTTCCATTGCTGTCCCCAGGCTCCTCCCCTGATTGAGTTCCTCTCTTGGTTTTGCCTTCAGTGATGGACTGTGACAGGAATGTTTAAATCAAAAACCAAAAACCAAAACAAAACAAAACAAAAAAAAAAAAAGGGAAGGAAAAAATACCCTCTCTCCAAATTGCTTTTATTCGTGGTGTTTCTCACAGTGACACAGAGCAAACCACGGTATCGAGCATGGTAGCATAGGCATTTAATCCCAGCACTAGGGTAGGAGGGGGAAATCTCCACAGTTTCAAACTATGAAAATTTTTACAAGAAAAATAACTCACGTCATTATTAAGAACTGAATAAAATTATATACTTGACACAGTTGAGAATTACTGTAACTTCCTTCGCCCATGGTCCAGATTCTAGTAGACTTTAAAGGAACCTACTTTTAGACCCCGTAGCATTAGGCACACAGCTGGACTGGGAACCTGGCCTTTTGCTTCTAACGACAATTCTCTCATTACATGTATCATTAGGTCAACAAGAGAATGGAACTAACTTGTAGAATAGTCTTTAAAATATTTAAAAAGCTGCCACCCACCAGTAGCAAGACGGATGTGGTGGCACACACCTGGAACTCTGGAACTAAGGCAGGATGGAGCAGAAGATGCCAGCTGAGGCTCCAGCAACACAATGTCTTGAGTTCCAAGCATTACTCGCTGAGTATCTACATCAAAACTAAATTTGTGCTCTCTGAAGTATCAAAACTCTTCTGAGAGAGAGAGAGYACAAGTTCAAGGCCTGCCTGGACCAACTGGCAAGGCCACGTAAGCTCGCTCGAAAACTCAGTGACTCAGCATTTCTGAAGCATGAGGCAGCAGATTCAGTTCCCCAGAACAGGCAACCAACAAGCAAACAAAACCAACCAGCCCTGGCCCACAAGGACTGCCAAGCGAAGGTATCAATCTCAGATACAAAGAAACACTAAGTACCATTTGACTCAGCTAAAGACTAATCATGTAACAAGCACAGCTGTTTCTGTTTCCTTCTGGATAAAAGCTAGATGGGAGTGGGAAGGGATGTCAGAACTTCACTACCTTGTTAGTCGGGTAAAGGATGGTGATGAAAGGGGAAATAGATCAAGAACTGGAGAATACTTGCTTATTCAAGTTTTATGCCACTTATATAACCCACTGATAAATCTGATCAACATTACTGACATTTTCAATATTATTTTCTTAACTTGAGATCAAGATGCTTTTACACGGCTCCTGAACTAAAGATGTTCCTTGCATTTTTAAAAGGCTTACCACACACAGAAAAAGAATACACAACAGAATCCCAGTCCATAAAACCTAAAACATAACTCACCCTTGACTACACAGCCAAATCACAAGCCAAGACCTGATTTCTTGAAGATAAATTACTCCCTCGTGACTGACTTCAAATTATTGACACAGTATTACTGGACAGGTGACACTGTCCAGAAATATGCAATGGCACACACCCCATTACACAGTGTTATCACTATTGACACATGGTACAAATAACATTATCTCAGAGAGTAGATGACCGCAACAGGAAACCAATTAGGGGTAAGGACTCTGGAGTACTCATTACTTTGGGTTTTTAATTTAGCTTAACTCTAAACCCGTACAATGTAAACTACAACAGCAGCTATGCTTAACAGCTGTAACACTAATGTCTCATGAATCAGCTCAAGATGACTCCATTCTCTGCGCTGTGCCGGCAGGGATAAAGGCACGTTTCTCATAGATGAAACCACACTAGAGAGGCTCAAGGTCTTAAAATTAGGGAAAATAAACCAGAAAGTCACCTACTGTGGCAAGAAACAAGGCAAACAGTAGAATACAATGTTCAGGAACAGTAGTAAACAGTCTATCTAATGGGACGATGAAACAGCGGTATTTAAAATGATTTCTAAAATCAAAACATAATACACCACTACCAAAAAAGACGTGAGACATAAAACTCACAAAACCTCACAGGTATCTTTCCTGGATATTTCAAAAATACATTTTTGCCTTGTACATAAAGGCAAAAGAATAACCAGTCAGGTGATAAACTACTTCTTTGACTAACATCCACTCTGCGGGAACAGACATGCAGACGTCATTCTCTGCGGTGTGAGCCCCTCACCTTCCTGACACCCCTCTAGTCCTCACCTGGTCTCTACGTGATGAGGGGAAATCTGACAATGACAGTGGCTGGCTCTGTTCTGTTCTTACAGTAACACTCAGTGCGCATGTCCTAGCAGCAGATTGTTAAAACCAACGGACCCATAAGCGCGTTACCTAATCTGCTCCCGTTCCTGGGCATTGCCATGAAGGAGCCGAGGCTCCCTCCGATAACACTGTGGGGTCTCCGCAGCGGGGGCTTCTTGAAGGAGCCTGTGTACTGATGAAGGAAGGAGTGGACACTGTGAGACGTGGGCGGCCTGCCATTCTTCACAATGGGCTCTGTGGTTCATGGCGTCCGAGAATCATTCCACAGCCGTCCCAAGAGTCAGGATCGCAAGAGAAGGGTTAAGAAAACAGAACAAAACACAAGGCTGTAACAGAGATCGTTTACATGTAAGCTCACTTCTTTGGCGATTCATTCAAAGTGCAATAGTTAGAAGGAATGTCTATGAAAACACATTTATAGAAAATACCTTAACATTTTAGGTTGGTCCAATGATCAAAACTGGTTAATAGTTACTAATATGCCCCACCAGGTTTCTTATTATCAAATTACTAACACCTTAAAATTATTTGCAAACCAGGCCTCCGTGTGCTGACTTACCATGACTACCATGTGTCACACACAGGGTTAAATATGCTATAGACTGTAACACATGCAATTCTTACCAAAAGGCATCTAATCTGCACCTCTATTACTAGGCATTCAGAAAGGTAGGTCAGTTAGTGAATAAAACAGAAAAACTTAAGTATACATCAGTACGGAAGCTGAGATTATTGCTTCAAATATGGTATTCTGTTATATAAAGAATTTTTAAACAAGCAAAGACCCATTACCAAGCAGAGACATCTTACAGTGTAATAATTCATAATCGGTTAGCTATAAATGAGGAAGAGTAATATTAGCAGGCCTTTACTTGAACACCTATTTTAATTTTATTGAGTATATCCCTAAAAGTGAAACTGCTGGTCCATGTGGTAAGTCTATGCTTGATTTTTAGAGACAAAGAAACAAATTAACTTTTGATGATCTTAAATACTTTAGACAATTTAAAAGGACTAAAGACTCAGGGCTGGGACCATGGCTCAGTGACACTGTGCTGGCCTGCATGTGTGAGACCCCATGTCAAAGTCTCATGCTACAAAACCTAATAAACACAGAAATAAACAAATAAACACAATAAGAACATAATTTTTTGAGTTATCTTTCATAGAAGGTATTTTAGGAATACTTTCTTATTCTCCCATGTATAAATTTTCAATTTATATTTAAATAAAGCTGTTCTAAGTTAGGGCCACTATGTGTAAAGTGGCCAAGATTAACAATTTTTAGCTTATTTTTACATTCTGACTGCCAATTCAATATGTAAAATTCAAGACTCTTATTTTCTGGATTTGATCCACCAGTCACACTTCACAGCTCCACAGTGTACTGAAAATTACAATTACAGCACAGCATTTCTAAGATTAGTCTTCAAAGTGGGACACGGTTATTAAAATTACAAAAGTCTCTCAAATTCTAGTTGGGAGGAGTACCAAAGATCACCAAAAGTACCATGCACATTTAATTTTTGTAAGATATTTACATAATTACAACCATGCAAGTGTGCACTTCTCCATTTGTCACGGTATACATGTCTATAATACAAGAGTCTAACAAATCTCTTGACTATGCATTAGCTCAAACTAGAGGTAGCAGATCAAAAATTGGTCTGAGGCAGTTTACTCGAAGAAGTAACAAACTATTTCACTTATTCCTTAAACTAGAATGTTTACTGTTTCAAACCAGACAAACTGCTTTTGCTTTGTAAGTTGATTACTTTACCTGTAAGATTTTTAAATCTTACACACTATATACATTCTTACAGAGTACTTTGACACGAGCTCTATCTGTGTGTGCAACCTAGCTTACGTAGTTCTTATGCTAAAGATGAAACAGGGAACACAAACAAACAAACTCTCTAAAAGGGAAAATGTGTTTAGTACAGCTAGTAGGCACTGACATGATTWAAAAAAAAAGACTTAAAATTCCTGTGAAAATTACTAATGAAATCCACATTGCACGGAGTGAATAACAGCAACTGACTGTGTAGTTCAGGGCGAAGGAAAGTTCTGTCTACATATGACTTTGGGACTTTCTGATGAGGAAGACAAGTACCCTTAGTCTTTCTTTTTTAAAGTCTGTCACAAAAAAACAACTTACACTATTTTCAAAATATTGAGTATTTTTAACATCTTACCACTTGTTACAAACTATCAGGTTTTAAGATAATTACCAAAATATTCCAGAAAACATTGGATTAGTCTAAATAATTAATTAGCTCTAAAATGTCAGTGTACCGTCCGTGACTCAGTTTTAATAAAAATCTTTGTCTGGTAATAAAATACTCACAGGAATGCACTCCAAAAGCCACCTACCATGATGTACACTGTGCTTCTTTTATCTCTGAGCATCACTGGCAAACACTGGCCAGAATTTCTAGCACATTAAGCAGGCTGGATTCAATCATTATTACTACCCAGAATCCAGTGGGACTCTATAAGAACAGCAGGGTCTGCTCTGTCTATCTAGCAGATTCTCTTAGAAGAGGAATAAATATTACAGAATCATCTTCGAGATTTGAGACAAATGTAAATTTTGCCCCCTACATAGAATGATAACCAAATTATGGTCTTGAATTTCTTACTGAGCTCATCTTTCTCTGCTCTTGTCAAAAAGCAGACCATCAAGGAAAATATTAGGAAACCAAGACAGACCATGAGAACATATGCAAGGTTGCCTCGGCTCTGCCTACAAGAATGGACAGTGTTCAGCAAACAATGATGTCTGAGGAAGACAGGCAAGGTCTGTGAGACCTGCGCAGGATAGACTGACTTCCCTGTGTGGGTAAAGCAGTACTTCAGGGCCTTAGCGCATCCACAGTCCCAGACCACGACTGCTAACCTGCACAGTGCACTGCGTCTCTCACCCACAAGCCTTCCCCTGCAATGAAGCAGGTAGCTAGGCCTTGACTACTGCCAGAGATCTCTAACCAGATTTTGAAGCTCAAGCAAGGGAGCTCCCCAGACACCGAAAACCACGGCATATTATTGGCTGTTTTTATCTCCTTCCTGATCACTAGTTCATTCCTAGGTTTATTTTGGCTTTGAGTATATAACAGTGTTCTAAAACCTACACCAAGTTTACATTTTAGTTCAATTTAACAAACTCTTTAAATTGTTGCGTTGAAATTTGTACGCTACTACTTTGCATTGTAAAAAGGACTATCAAATGAAGCGCAGTGATTTTGTGATTTTTGTCTCTGTCATAGGAGTTCCTTAATGCTATGGACACAATGTGGTACATAAAATCAGTAAATAGCAAACTCCTTCATCTGATGGTCTTTGTAATCTATAAAGACGTTCAATACATATCTAAAATGCTATATAATAAAGCCACAACTAGGAATTTTACAACCTTACTATCCTGTATTAACTCGTTATATTTAATACAAACATTTAAATGATAATTTGCCAATAGTTATTTAATAATTAGTATAATTTTATAGCATATATAAGAACTTGACAACTAGTAAAACCATAAAGGCACTCCTGGGAGTAGGTGACCAAGGACGCTGCCAGCTGGGAGGAGAACAGACATGCCATTAGCCAAGCATATTCAGGTCATTGGAAACCGAAGACTTAAACAAAACTACCATCGTCAACTTATCTGAAGAGAAGATAAGTGTATGTATGTATGTATGTATGTATGTATGTATGTATGTATGTATGTGTGTGTGTATGTATTTAAAAGGTTTATTTATTTATTTTATGTATATGAGTACACCATTGCTGTACAGATTGCTGGTGAGTCTTCATGTGGTTGCTGGGAACTGAATTTAGGACCTCAACCCCACTCACTCCAGTCAACAACGCTTGCTCAGTCCCTGCTTGCTCCGGCCCAAAGATTTTATTTATTATTATTAYATGTAAGTACACTGTAGCTGTCTTCAGACACCCCACAAGAGGTGTCAGATTCCATTATAGATGGCTGTGAGCCACCATGTGGTTGCTGGGATTTGAACTCAGGACCTCTGGAAGAGCAGTCAGTGCTCTTAACCACCAAGTCATCTCTCCAGCCCCGAGTAAGTGTATTTATAACGTGAGTAATTCTCTCCCCCCGCAGATACTTACCGTTGTCTTTGCTACTGCTCTCCTCTATGGTCATCTGTTCAGCCAGCTCTGACAAGGACTCATCGATGGTCTGGCTTCCCCTGAGCGTGAGGGACAGTCTCCTCTTAAACTTTTTCATCCTATCAGTTGGATGTGCCTTGAAAAAATCTAAAGGTAAAGAACAAACAAATTAGTTTTAAGTATATTATTGCTGAAGAAAAGTGTCATTCTGAGCTTAAGAGTTTACCTTCAAAATAGGAATCTATTCATGAATACTCACTTCCAGCAAACATCACGGAATCTAAACTTTTTCTTTAAAAATATATTGTCTGATTAGTGCTCTGTTTAGTTGGCATCAACAGAGGGTCAAACTTTTTATGGAACTCAACAGTTGAGACATTAAGAATGGCAAGACCATAAGGGGTGAAAGTCCCTAGACCATGCCCTCTGCAAACTCTGAGAGTGACTGTCACTGAAGCTGAGGTCCCGGCACAGGTCTCACCCACCATCCAGAACCAGTCGGATCCGTGCCCTGGCCCATTTTCATGGCAGGAAAACGCTCAAAGACCTTCCCTGAGCAAACCATCAAATACCAGGCAACAGAACTAAGATTTAGAGGTGAGACTAATATTTCCTTTTTCTTTCAATTCAAACATCTCTGACCTCAGGATGCATGTTACCATTCATAAGGCGTCAAATGTAACTGGCAGTAATTTTTCCTGTCTTATTAGTCAGTGGAGCCTTACTAACTGAAAAACAAGGCAACTGTCCCCCTAAGAAACACAATAATTTACCTTACTGTCTTTTCTAATTGCTCTGTATGACCTACATGTAATAAGCCAACTTACCAGAGCACTTTGCAAGCTATCTTAAATAAAAACAAGGGGCCTTTACAATATCCCGATGCTAAAATAAATCCAGCTGTTGATATTTTCCATCTGTGTTTTGCTCAATTTCTCATTCTAAGAGTATACTCTTAAATTTGCTGAACAAGCCAGGTGGTGGTGGCGCACGCCTGTAATCCCAGCACTCTGGGAGGCAGAGGCAGGTGGATTTCTGAGTTCAAGGCCAGCCTGGTCTACAGAGTGAGTTCCAGRACAGCCAGGGCTAYACAGAGAAACCCTGTCTCCAACCCCCCCCCCCAAAAAAAAAAAGTTTG
Source organism: Apodemus speciosus (assembly GCA_002335545.1). Taxonomy (NCBI): domain Eukaryota; kingdom Metazoa; phylum Chordata; class Mammalia; order Rodentia; family Muridae; genus Apodemus; species Apodemus speciosus. Next base: position 2,741,539 of record BDUI01000007.1, read on the forward strand.
CTGAACAGGTGACTCACGGGAAGTTTTTGTTGCTCAGTCTGGAGAACATGATCACAAATTTATAACTGATAACTTCAATATTTGATCACTCCCTAATATGTATTGACTGTAATTAGAAAAAAAAAAACCCATCGCCATAATAAAACATGAAAGGACACACATTGAAAGGCAAGTGCTGCAACTGTAATCTAATACAGTTTCTTGTCATCTCCTAGCTCCAGTCTTAAAACAGACTGTGGCACAGCTTGGGTTAGACCTGATACCGGAACAGAAAAGTCTGATCTGAGTTCCTAGGAATGTGGGGTCCAGTTTACCACTCATCCCCCTTCTCAGCTGCGTCTAGCCTGCGACTAAACCCACCCACTTGCCGGGCTGCTCCTTTTTTCCGTTATAGAACCCCCATTCGATTCTTTTCTATAGATTCCAGTTCTCTGGTGAAATTCTCAGCTCCAGCATCTATTTTCATGAACATACTAATCACCGTATTTTAAAGTTCCTGCCTGTAACCCCACAGTCCGCAGTACCCGGTGATCTGTTTCTGCTGCTGGCTTTTTTCTCTTCTTTGCTGTCTGGGTAGCAGTATTTTACAGACTGTCAGACAGTATGTGGATGACGAGGTGAAACTGGAGGAATGCTGAGATTCCAGGTGCGGCTATCTGCCTCCACAGAGGCTTTATTATTTTCCCTAGCTGGAGATCCAAGTAGACATGGATCACAATCCAATGAAGGACGGGGACTGCTGGAGACTGACCTCAGACACTGAGAGTTTGACCCACCCCCGCATTACCGTCCCTTCTACGGTAAGGTCTCAAGGGACTCCAACTGTAAATCTAGGGCAGAATAACAGCAGCGGAGGCTGTTAAGTAAAATAGATAATAATTACATATATAAATATATAAAATATTAAAAATAAAATATATAAACATAATAAAGGCAGGGCAGTTGAAGCTCTGCACTGTCCCCAGCTGCTCTTTGCGCTTTTCTTAAACCCCATTCAGTTTCATCCTCCCACTGAGAACAGTCCAAAGGTTGTTAATTGACTCGCCAACACCAGAAATACGGTGCCTCCCTCCCTGCCCTTCTGAGCCTATCTCAAGTTTGGATAGGTTTACATACTTTCCAAATGGTCTCATTGCCCTGCATTTCTAATGGCTTCAGCAGGACTTCGGTTCACTTAAAGTTATTCCATCGGAGGCAAAATGGAAGCTTTGGCCTGTGTGTCAGCCAAGGTACTATACAGAGGTCAATGGGAAGCAGCCCAGTATGCTAAACTTGATTCTAAAGAAACATGCTAACTGTAAGACATGGCCTAAATGTGCCAACTGTAGACATGTCCTAAACATGCCAAGTGTAGACACGTCCTAAACTGTGAGCTGCAGACACATCCCAAATGTCATCCATCTCTGCTTTACTTCTGTAGCTGCCACGACAGTAACTAACTCAGGGCATCTGCTTCTACATCCGAGATATTTCAGGTAAAGTACATCGCTTCCATCTATCATTTCGTTTCTCTAAAGCTTTATGCTCCAGCTCGACAAGATGGCTTACACTATAGTCCTAGCACCTGGGGGGCTGGCTGATGTTAGTTCCTGGACAGTACGGGCCCCACGGGTAGACTGGAGCTACAGAGTGAGGCCTTCTCAGAAGTCAAAGAACAGAAACAAGAACAACAGAAGAGCCTGCACCCCAGAAGCCCTTCTTTCTAAGGTCAAAGCAGTGCCAGGTCCAGTAGAGGAGCAACTAAGCAGGCTTGGGTACTCAACCCTACATCATCTGAGGAGAACCCCACCTGTGAGAGAAAATCTGTAAGCCCTTGGAATCCTGCATGTGTGACGAGTGCCTCTATATACTTGAGACTAAGGCAATGCTGAAGATCAAACCCAGTACCTCATGCATGCGAGGCACCACTCAAGCCAGCCCTCAGGCCCGATCAAAAACCTATCAACATTTCAGCCACCATTGTCTCTAAGGTAGTCATATGGTCCCTCGTGTCTATCCAGCTGTATAGTATCATTGCAGAACCCTGACATGACATTTTTTTTTTCTTCAAGACAGGGTTTCTCTGTGCTGCCCTGGCTGTCCTGGAACTCACTCTGTAGACCAGGCCGGCCTCAAACTCAGAAATCCACCTGCCTCTGCCTCCCAGAGTGCTGGGATTACAGGCGTGTGCCACCACCGCCCAGCGACATGACATTTTTTAAAGGTCACAGATCTTTCCTATTGTTCTAGAATGGCAAGGAAGGATAAAATGATAACACATAACAGAGATCAATTATATATAGCTGCTGTATTTTAATATAGTACTGAGTTTGACTATCTAAAATACAGGCTGATGAGGCTCATGAGCACTATGAAGTGGTTAGTCCAAATGGAGCTCTGCTGCAAATGGGAAATATAAAGTGGGCATGAAAACAAGAGTGTAAAAATATTTTCATAATTGTAGACAAAAATCGCAGAGAGAGAGAGAGAGAGAGAGAGAGAGAGAGAGAGAGAGAGAGAGAGAGAGAGACAAACAACCACAACAACAAAAAAACAAAAATAAAAGTCCCAGGCAGGGCCTGGAGGAAGGGTGGAAAGTGGGAAATATTAATAGATACAGATTCCT
>BDUI01000007.1:2760608-2775734 GCA_002335545.1 Apodemus speciosus
GGGAGGCAGAGGCAGGTGGATTTCTGAGTTCGAGGCCAACCTGGTCTACAGAGTGAGTTCCAGGACAGCCAGGGCTACACAGAGAAACCCTGTCTCAAAAAAACAAAAAAAACACAAAACAAACAAACAAAAAACAAACAAAAAAACAAAAGAAAAAAAACAAACAAAAAAAGTTAAACATGTAACAAATCTCTTAATTGAAGAATAAGCATGTTTTAAATTTTCTCCTGCAATGCTGATGAACAAGTCAGAAAAGAGCTCTGTACTTTTAAATGATATAGTGGAAAGGGAGGTAAAGAGGAAAAAAGGAACCAAATTCAATATTCCCTGAGGTTGTAATATTCCTATATGTCCATCATCTTTAATACAATAAAGATATTTCACTCAAGGACTTCCTTTCCAAAAAAATTAATAAATTAACTTATAAATCTCAAGAACTTTATGATTACAACAGATATCTTTGAAATACAGTATTTATTAGGATTTACTGCTTATCTTATATAGTAATAAAAATACTGTAAGTCTGACCCAATGTTACAAAATCAGTTTGTTTTTATCCTGTTGTCTTGATATAATTGTTTTTAAAACTGTGATTCAAATGTGATCAGAATACAAGACAATGGGTATCCAAGCACATGAAAAACAAAAATCCAAGCAGGACAAAGTTCTCCGGAACTCATGAGTGGTAGGACCAGAACTGTTTAATTTACCCTCATATCAGAAGAGAAACCTTCATTTAGTTAGGCATAGTAACAATACTCAAATAGAAGACCTCAAAAGTGTGTGAATCATGAAAATCCCTTCCCAAGAGTTAATCTCCTTTTTTATGGTTTTTATTGCTTTCAAAAACATGTTTTGTTGTTGTTGTTTTTAAACAAAAGGAAAACATGACCTTCTCCCCATACTGACTTGATCTGTTTTTTAGCCTCAGCACAGAACACAGCATCTCTTGCTGTAGGCATCTCCTTCCAGCCAAGCTTAACCTAGAGCCCTGCTGTGCATTACATATGACGCGGTTTTACACCTTCTGTGCGAGCTCTGCCTTACTTCCCACAGCCTCAGTGACACAAAGTACGGAGAAAGGGTTGTACTCCAATCTATTCTTTTCTGTAAGCAGAAGAGTTAAACGCAGAGATGCTATGGACCTGGAAAGGAATATTAATTAATGGCATACTATCCTGATACTTGACCCAGAACAGTATACCAAAGACAACCAAAAGCAGTCTCTGTACTCAACTATAATATGATGCCCTGCAAGTTAATCAGACAACCTGAAGTCTATGCAGTAGTCTCCGTAAACCTTTAAGTGGATACATTATGAGAGAAATAAGCAGAACAATTTGAAAGCATTTTTCCTAAACTATGTCTATTTGTTCCTGAAACCGGTACACTCTAAAAAAATGTATTTACAAGTTAATGGGAAATTATTAGTATCTAGAGTCATTAACAGTTTTTCTCTCCAAAGTGAGGATGAAGTTGAGGCACTCTACATACTGTTTTAGACTTCTGAAGTAGAATGGAAGACAAAGTTTCCCTAGTACCACTGTGTAAATGAGAAGGGCTATATTCTGAGGAAAGAAAAGACCACTGGGGACCAGGACGAGGTGACGGGACATTGAAAAGGCACAGAGAAACAGAGGTGGCACACAGAAAAGTTACAAACAATCCCAGCTCCGACCTGGGCTCCCAGTGGCTAGAAGCTGATGCTACAACCACAAGGTCTAGGGTGAGACTATCTACCGCAGACTCTTGAACACAAGGTGACGATCACACGTCAGGAAGGGCAGCCACAGCATCTGGGTGAGAGAAATAGCAAAAGAAGAAGTATGGATGGGAAGGGTGAGGCTTGAACCAGCTCAAATATTTAAGCATCAGAGATCTCAGGCTGTGGAGGAGGAGGGGCTGGCGGGACTGCCCTCTGTGGTAAGGAGCAAAGTACCTGACCAGTACAGCAGATGGTGGTGGCTCTGGGCTTGGCCTCCAGAGCTGCCTTACTGACAGTTTGCTGCTGGGTGAGGCAGGCAGTGTAGAGGCCATATCTGATAGATTCTTCAGTTTCTATGGCTCCTTTCCTCCTGCCAGCAGTGGTTTGCTGCTGGGCAGTGTCTGAGAGCAGCGATCTGGACAGGCAGTGCCCAGACCCTCAGGGGGTCTCCCCTTCCAGCATAGAACCTGTGCTCTTCAGTCACCAACTCTGTAACAGACTCGCCACCACGCAGGCTGGATGTGTGGGTCCCCATTATACAAACTGGAGGGCCTCTGGAGTGAACGAGAATCTGCAATAGGCCAAACAGCTCCTTTGGGCCTGCAGTGGGGCACTGTACTCAAAGAAGGGGCTTATCTACAGTAGGTGTAGCCCCTTGATGGCCCAGCCCTCAGACCACACAGCACCAACTTCTATCTACAGTGAAAACGTGGGGAAACTACAGACTCCTGTGAAAACACAATCTGCGCCCTGCCGGAAGCCCCCAGCCCTGGCTTCTTCTAACACTAGAGGATTTTAGAGAAAAGGTCTGTCATTGCTTGTCTTCTTTCTCTTCTCTATATTTATAGTATCTAAACTTTTGTTTAAATAGTGTTTTTATTTATTTTTTGAGAATTGCATGACATATTTTATCATACTTTTCCCTCCCCACTTCCCCACCACCCAACTTCATGTTCTTGCTCTCTTAAAACAACAAAATGTGGAGAAGGGTTTGTGCTGGTCAACTAAGTCTGAGCAGAGGCCTGCCCTGGGGCGTGTGGAGCTGATAAACTCAGGGTTAAGTCCTCGGACTTAACCAGCTCCCGGCTGGCCTTCTCTCACCCAGCTACACTCTACTTAGCTTTGATGGTATCTGAGATCCATTACCATCGTCTTCCTCAAGTGTTCTTTGTCTTCTTCTACTGAACTTAATTGTTGTGCCCTTCCCTGGCCCTTGTGAGATCGGTTTTATAAGAAATATTTAACATCAAAGCTTACTTTGCATGATTTTTGCCACTTTTTTTCTCCGACAGTTATGGGAAGAATTATAGTTCCCTTTAAAGGATTTTTATCGTATTTCTGTATCAGGTTTCTTTTTGTTGTACTCTAATAGTGGTTTGCTTTCTCCTTTTTGAAGAGTTCTGAGGTTTGGGCCCTTCAGAAGGATGCTATCTAAGACCTGTCTTAGTTACTGTTCTATTGCGGTGAAGAGACACCATGACCAAGGCAACTTATAAAGGGAAGCATTTATTAGGGCTTGCTTACAGTTTCAGACGGTGAGTTCAGGACTATCATGGTAGAAAACATGGCAGCAGGCAGGCACTGGCACTAGAGCAGCAGCTGAGAGCTTATATCTGATCCACAAGCAGGGAGGGGGAGGGGTAAGGGGAGGGGAAGAGGGGTGAGGAGGGGGAGGGGAAGGGGGAGGGGACAGACTGTGACTATGACTGGGCTTAGCAGAAGCTTTTGAAACTTCAAAGCCCACCCTCTGTGACACACCTGCTCCAGTAAGTCCACACCTCCTGATTCTTCCCCAAACAGTCCAACTAACTAGGGACCAAGCATCCAAACATGAGCCTAGGAGGGCCATTCTCATCCAAAACCCATGGCCAGGCTGCAATATGAAATGGAAAAGATATTAATTTCAACATATGGGTAAATCACAACACAGAAGGATAAATATGAAAAAAAAAAAAAAAGCAAGGCAAGTTTACTCCAACAAAGATTCTTGACTCTTTAATAACTGAATCCATGAGTAGTGAAACAGATAAAATGTTAAGAATTCTAAAGTTCAGTTTAAAGAAGACTCATAAACGAATCCACGAAGTAAACATGTGAATACAAGATTTAAGTGAGAAATCTAAATGTTTGGCTGAGAAATTCAACAAAGAGGAAGATTCTGGAGGGACAATATGAAATCCTTAAAACTTAAGTTCAGGAGGGTGGACAGGGGTAGGGGGAATAAAATATGGAGTATAAAAAAGTAAATAAAGAAGTTGATTGCCGGGCGTTGGTGGCTCACGCCTTTAATCCCAGCACTTGGGAGGCAGAGGCAGGYGGATTTCTGAGTTCGAGGCCAGCCTGGTCTACAGAGTGAGTTCCAGGACAGCCGGAACTACACAGAGAAACCCTGTCTCGAAAAAACCAAAAAAAAAGAAGTTGATTGATTTAAAAAAAATGAAGTTCAATACATCAATTAAACTCAAATCAACCACCAAGACACTAGACCTCTTAGAGGAAAGAGTTCCAAGGACGGACAAAAGGACAAGGAATTTTAACACTGAAGGTATAAACAGGAAGAGGGCGAGGGAGGGACAGGGAGAAGGAGAGAGACAGAAGGAGACGGGGAAGGAGAGAGAGACAGTGAGCTTTGAGAGAGAACAAGAAAGCAAGTGGTCAGAAATGGCCACAGCACTAAAGACCAGACTCTTAGGACAGTACTAGGAAGCCAAACCCAGGAATCGGTAGTGAGGACAGTGAGCTAAGACCCAGACTTGCGATGCACTAAATCTAGTCAATGAAATTACAATAGAAAATGTCAGAAATCTCAGGAATGAAACAGCTATCTGAATACAAAAGCATCTAAACCCCCATGTTGGACTGTAGTTAAAACGCCCAGAGTACAGAACAAAGGAAGAACGAGAATGTTGAAAGCCACAAGGAAGGAGTGTCAGATGACTTATAAAGGCAAACAATCAGAACAGACTCAGCAGAAATCCCAAAGGTCTGGAGAGCATAGGCCATGTCAGGAAACAAAACCATCACCCAACATATCAAACAAAGCCAACCTTTAAAATCAAATAGACCTTCTGTGAGAGTAAAGCAATTCACGATCACTAAGCCAGCACTGGGGAGAGCTCAGGAAATACTGTACAGGGAGAGTATATGATTTGGGGTTGGAGGGGAATCAAGCACTATTAATAAAGTAAGTCAGCCACGTTTTAAGGTGACAAAGAAATTAGTACAAACTTTGTCTAACAACTCTAACTATAAATGCTCTTAAATAGTCTAACTCTTCAATTAAAAGATTAAAAAAAAACAGTTAACTCAATTACAAACAACAGCCTTTGATGTCTACTAAAAGCAAAAAACAAAAAAACAAAAACAAAAAACTCAGCCCATTGGCAAATATACTCAGACTGAAAGTGAACAGAGAGGAAATGTTTACGGTAAATGAAAACTTAAAAGTAAGCCTAAGTAACTATACTACTATCCTACTAGGCCAAGTTCAAAGCCCAACTGAGCCAGAAGATATAAAGGTCATTCTATAGCAATGAAAGGGATACTGCACTAAAAAGATACAATGACTGCAAATATATATATATATATATATATATATATATGTATACACACACACACACACATATGCACACATGCACTGAGTATTAGCATACCCATCAATTCCATAAAGTGACATGACTGGACAGAGGGACACACAGGTCCAGGTACAGTAATGTAGGTGACCTCAATAGTCCACTCTCCTCAAAAGACAGAGCAAACCAGAGTGAAAAAAACAGCAACAAAATTTCAGTTAAACTATCCCACATACCAAAAGTTTAACAGAGCACCTATGGGATATTCCACTCAAAAGTTGAAGCATACACATTCTTTCCAGAAGCCCATGGAACTTTCTCCAAAATAGATCCTATCTCAGGCCATAACACAAGTCTTAATATGAAAAAAAACTGCAATGCTTTCTTGCCATCAGACCGTAAGGGACTGAGAACAGAGATCAGTAACAAAATAACTCTTCAAGCATCTTTAGGAATGAATGTAAGAGATCAGTAACAAAGTAACTCTTCAAGCATCTTGAGAAATGACTAGTAAGAGATCAGAAACAAAGTAACTCTGAGTATCTTGAGAGAAGGTAAAAATGTCTGAATGACCTGGAGGGTAATGACAAAATCAAGAGGGAAATTAAAATGTCCCAACAATCTAGGCCAGGGGTGGTGGTACACACCTTTAATCCCAGCACTCAGGAGGCAGAGGCAGGTGGAGCTCTGTGAGTTCAAGGCCAGCCTGTTTTACATAGCGCGTTCCAGGCCAGCCAGGGCTCTGCAGAGAAGCCTTATTTGAAAAAAACAAAATACATTCATAAATGAGGACCGGGAGAAGGGAGCTAAGGACCGTATGATCAAGGGACACTGTATTCGCGTATGAAAATGTCATCATGAAACCCATTATAGGGTGTGTGGAAATGGCTTAGAGGGTTCAAAACCAACCAAACAAAAGTAACTAAACGAACTTGCTCTCAAGCCTGACAACCTGAATTAAGAGACTCTGCCCGGAGCAGAAAGTAACAACTGGTGCCCCAAACTGTCCTCATACACAAGACACCTGCCACTCCAGCAACCTCCTGAACTCACAAAGTAAATACAGAAAAATTCAAAAGAAGTCTATTATTTCATTCATATTAATCATTTTTGGCTTAAATTTAGAAGCTTTCGCAGTCATCAGTTTTTCTTACAAGTACCTACAATTTTTTTTTTTTTTAAAAAAGACATTTCAAATATAATTTTAGGTAGACTACATCCTAAAGTCTGTCAAGTCTGGTCCTTATCAGTTTTCTCTGGTGTATGTCAAGGTGATGAAATATGATTTAAACAGCAAAGAGGTGAACGAATGAGCTTCTCCTCTTACAATTTTGTCAGTAGTCACTTTAAAAAAATGATCTCTATGGGAGTGCTACAAGTTAGTACTATCAACAAAATAATGTTGATAATATTGTCCCTTTTCAAAAGGGGACAAAATGATGTCCTTTTTCAGTGTATTCTGTAACAGGAAAGCAGTCAAGAAGTATTATATGCCAGAATGTTTGATATATATATATAAATATATATATATATATATTCATTTAACCATTAATGGTTAACAACAGTTTTTGAAATTATCCTCATTTGATACATAGTACACTTACCAAGTAAAGAGTTAAAAGCCTAGAGCAAGCTACAAGTTAGCAGAGAAACTGCTTGAAGGCCAAGAGATTTTAAAACTTGTCCATACATAGTTCATCCAGCAGGGAACAGAATAAGCCCATACCTTTGCCCAATGAACAAGCATGCGCTGGCTGGGCCCTTCAGAACCTTTTCTTTCTGTTAGGACTTATGAAACTCAGCACAGCTCAGGCATGGCGGTGGCAGGCACATGGGAGACAGAAGCAGGTAAGTCTCTGTGAGCTCAAGAACAGCCTGGCCTCATAGTGATTTCCAGACAAGACAAGGAAGGGTATACATCAAGAGACTCTATCTCCAAAAAAAAAAAAGGTGTGGCTGGAGAGATGGTTCAGAGGTTAAGAGCACTGACTGCTCTTCCAGAGGTTCTGAGTTCAATTCCCAGCAACCACATGGTGCTTCACAACCATCTGTAATGAGATCTGATACCCTCTGAAGATAGCTATAGTGTACTCATATACATAGAATAAATATTTTTTTAAAAAAATGAATTAAATTTAAAAGTCAATAAATATAAAAATTAGCAGAAAAGAATGCATCAGCTGGTTTCTTTGATTTTTTTCAAGCTTATTTTTACTTAGAACTAGTGTTCCTTATATACGAACTCAGCCTCAAATGCATCTGTACAATACCACTTCCCAACTGTTTCTAATTATTAGCCATATATTCTGAGCACCTTGGAGATGAAAGATATTTGCTGGAAGGACTATATAAGTACTAGACAAAAAACACAAAAGAAGGAGATAACTTTAAATAAAACGAAACAAAAATCACTTTCCTGAAGTAACTTGTAACCAAGACAGACAGTATAATCACTGTTTAGTATATTTTGTAAATGTAACCAAACTAGCATGTATTAGCCAGGGATCTCTAGAATAATAGCACCTATAGAAAGAATCTCTCTCTACATATAGAAAAGGGATTTATTAGGATGCCTTACAGGCTGGGGTTCAGCTAATCCAACAATGGCTGATTATGAACAGAAAGTCCAAGAATCCACTAGTTGCTCTGACCATGAATCTGGGTGTCTCAGTTGGTCTTCAGTAGATGCTGGAATCCCAAAGAAGTAGGCTCTAATGCCAGTGGAGGAATGGACTCGCTGTCAATGTGAGAGCCAGCAGCAGAAGCTTTCGTCTCCAAGTCCTCCTACAGGCGTCCAGCAGAAAGTGTGACCCAGACTGAAGGTGTGTCTTCCTGCCTCAAAGTCTATCTTCCTACTTCGAGTTAAGCAAAAATCCCTCACATGCATTACCTCCATTTGGGGGTTTTAGTTCTATATGTAGTCAAGTCGACAACCAAGGATAGCCATTACATAGCCCAAAATACATGTGACAAAATTATAACATATTTCAGGTAGTAATATTACCAGAGAGACGTGGTTTACCATGTATACTACTTTAATTATTTTACTGCCATGGAAAACCTCATGGGTTGCTATCGCTCTTCCCATTTTACAGAAGGAAAGACATCCCAGTCAAAGAACGTGACTGAGATTAATTATACCTAGCCAGTCTATACAGAACTAAATGTGTTTATTCAAAGACAGTCGCTTCCCAAAGTAAAATTTAGTGAACGACTACAACTACTGAAGGCCCATATACATGTACAACCCAAGGTCCAGGATTACTCTGACTTCATCTCTCTAAGTCAGTGGTTCTCAACCTTCCTAACGCTTCAACTTTTTAATACAATTCCTCACGTTGTGGTGACCTTCAACCATAAAAATGATACTACTTATAACTGTAATTTGCTATTATGAATCATAACGGAAATGTCTGTGTTTTCTATGGTCTTAGGTGACCCTTGTTGAAAGGATCAATTGAACCAGAAAGGGGTCATGACCCACAGGTTGAGAACCACTGCTCTAAAGCAAAGCTTCTAAAGCACAGACTAGGAAATCTTTGCAAGGGGGTCAAGCAATTTTCATGATAATGCTAAGAATTTATTGGCTTTCCCATGCTTCTTCCACAAGTACATAGTAAGATTTTCCACAAGGTATGTTCCGTAAACTATTTCAACAGAGTAATGCAAAAGTACACGCTGAGAGGTGACAGTTCAGGTGGCTTTAGATTTTAGTGAGTTTTCCATGTAAGTTTTTTTTCTTTTAAAATATTTGTGAGCTTTTAATACTTGCTATTTTTCAGTAAATTACATTCCCTTATTATTTAAATTTTCTGTTTTCATTTATAATAGGCAGCTACAACTCACATAAACAAAAGCTCCTAAGGGTCTTCAACAACTGTGTGAGAGTGACTCTTAACAACATATCACCATAGCTGTCCATCAGTGTGTCCCTGACCCTTCAGTGGAGAAGCTGCCTCTTGTACTGGATGGTAATTAACACAGAGACCATAACTGGACAACATGCAGGGAGTTAGACACGTTGGAGCACTCAGCCCTGACTGGGATGTGTGTATCCCTCCCCTCAAGGCTCAGGGATCTATCAGGAAGAAGGGACAGAAAGACTACAAGGGCTAGAGCTGGTCTCCAGACACAGCAGGGCTGATGCAAAGAGGAACTCTCACACAGAGACGACAGAATGCTCATGACCCGCACAACTTCAAACCACACAAACGTCCAGCGAGGAGGAGGAGAGGAGTGGACACAAACTCCTACTCCCAACCAAGAAGCCACCTGCACTTGATGCCTTCAGGGAGAGGGGAAATCAGCTTCCTTCGACAGAGCTGATGTTGGGCATACCAACCACATCCCAGGGCAAGGGGCGTGTTCAGCAATAGTGAGTCAATACAAAGGAATTCTAGGCCTTTTTTTCCCCTTGCTTTTTAATGTTTTGTTTTGCTTTTGTGTATGGGGGGTGGGGGTGGCTTCTTGGCGTTTTATTTTAAGAAAGAGAAAGAATATGAAACGGCGTGGGCAGGATCTGGAAAATTGTTGGGGGAGGGGAAAACACGGAAAACCCACTACTCTAAAGCTGTTTCCAACCAATCCGCAAATCCAAAATCTGGTCTCCTGGTCTGATTTATTCATCAAAATTTAAATGAGCTGTATAAATGAAAGCTTTTGCAATATTATAAACTACTTAAGGATGGAAACATTTAAAAATAAATCCTTGTGCCCCTCTAGCTACTCAACCAAAAATAAATAAATAAATAAATAAATAAATAAATAAATAAATAAATAAATAAATAAGAGTATCAGGTCGTCAGCCAGACCTTTTCTCATTATATATACATGTTTTTCTATACATTTTTTTTTTGGTAGTACTGTGTGTCAAACCTGGGACCTTCTATGTCGGAACACAGTCCGTCGGAACACAGTCCAACAATGGAGTTGTATGAGAAGAGTTCTGAGTCCTTGTGAGAAAACAAGACAGGAGTCTTGTGACCTCAGTTTCCTCAAAACACGGAATTGTTCTTAGAATGTGCTTTCGTGCTCCTCCAGGTGTGACAGGACTGATTTCAGATCCCTCATTATTGCTTGCTGCTGTTACTCAGTTAAATGTTTAAACTATCCCTTACATGCCTCCATGGAAAAACATGATTCTGCCACATGCGGCCAATACTTGTGATTGCATACAGTTTGATGGCATGGGAACTTTACCCAGGTGCCTCTTCCTTCTTTCTTTCTTTCTTTCTTTCTTTCTTTCTTTCTTTCTTTCTTTCTTTCTTTTGTTTTTTCGAGACAGGGTTTCTCTGTGTAGCCCTGGCTGTCCTGGAACTCACTCTGTAGACCAGGCTTGGCCTAGAACTCAGAAATTGGTCTGCCTCTGCCTCCCAAGTGCTGGGATTACAGGCGTGCGCCACCACTGCCTGGCCCCAGGTAGAGTTGTCTAAAGCTCTGAGTGACGTTGGCCAGCACACGAGACTTTAGTCCGCCTCACTTCCTGGCTTCACTCTCCCGGGTCTCACCAGGTAGCGGAGACACTTGTACACACTAGCTAAGCACTAGGCTATCCATCTCCAGCTCTCCTCTTACCTGTTACTTCAAGACAGAGTCTTACTAAGTTGCTCAGGCTGGCCTTGCTCTCCTATAAACCCAGGCAGACTTTGAACTTGTGATCCTCCTGCTTCAGCCTCCTTAATAGCTGGTGATACTCAGCCTGTGTGCCGCCAGGCCTCGTCAACTGCACCTCGTCCACTGCAGGACGCCTAAAGTCGCACTACGGCCTATTTTCTAATTAGCATAAATATGCCTAGAGTGTATATCACGTTAAGAGAAACTAAAGCCGGGCAGTGGTGGCGCACGCCTGTAATCCCAGCACTCTGGGAGGCAGAGGCAGGTGGATTTCTGAGTTCGAGGTCAGCCTGGTCTACAGAGTGAGTTCCAGGACAGCCAGGGCTATACAGAGAAACCCTGTCTTGAAAAAACCAAATCCAAAACAACCAAAGGGGGCGGGGGGTGGGGGGGGGGGAGAGACAAACTAAAGTATGTTAGTCTACAAAGCTGATAAGATTGCTTATGATTATAATGTTGTAAGCACATCCTATGAAATCTAACCAAATCACCTATCCTTTTAATTCCCACTTAGACTGGAGAAATCGCTCAGTGGTTAAAGGTACATACTGCTCTTCCAGAGGCCTGAGTTCAATTCCCAGCATCTATGTGTGGTGGCTCACAACCAAGTGTAATTCTAGGTCTAAGGTCTGACACCTTGAGCCTCCGAAGCACCTATATTCGTGTATACATACCTCGACACCAACACACACAGCTGAACATCATTTAAAATACATGACCTAGCCTAGGCCAGCCAAAGCTACAAAGTGAGACACTGTCTCAAAACAAAACAAAACAAAACAAAACAAAACAATGTATCTTTTAAGAACAGATTTAATCACTTCTAAACTCTAACAGTATGAAATTAAGGATCCTAGTTTTAATAAGGGAAATTATGCAATACTGCATATTACATGTTTTAAAGGCCATATTACAGCTACCACGAGATTAAGGTGTTAATTCCAAGCCAGACTAAATCCCAGCCTGAGAGAGGAACCCTTCCCCTAGCCGAGGCTGACAACTGTAAGTGGCCGAGAGAGGAGACTCGGTTTTCTCTAAGAGTCACCCTGATACCACCGCGCCCCAGTGGAGTACCTCACGCAGCACAAACTGGACTTGATCAGTCAAGAAAAGAGAAAAAGAAGAGGCCCAAGGATCGGGTAGGTAAAGACTCTGGAAAGAGTTTAAGCTTGCTCAAAGTATGATCTGTGAAGCTCTTTAAAAAAAATTACTAAAACACAAATCCGCATTTTTCAATGAACAATAGTATATTTTTTCTTTTATATGTTTTGAAGGTACATTTCACAAAAACTATTTTCAAGATACTTCTTTTGGTTTCAGTGGAGGGGAACAAAGAAAGCCGTGTAGACAACGCTCTGCCCACTGTCTCTAAGACACAACTGGACTGAACAGCTGTGCATGGTATTTGGCCACTCGATAATTTCTGACACAACAGTGACTTGTACTTTTGCTAGACTAACCCTTTATTAAAGCCTCTGGGAGACAAACTGCCAAGGAGTGGCCAACCCTCCTCAGCAACAGGAAGCCTTGGCAGCACACTGTGACTGCCAGCGCTCTCCAGTCTTCTGGTAATGCTTTTCAGTAGGAAAAGAGCACTCGGGATAGTCTAAAGAGACTGGACTGCTCTTCCAAAGACTGTGTCAGTTGCCTGAAAAACTACACAACGAAATTCACTCTGAGAAGTCTGCGTATGATTTGGAGCGGGGTGAGCTAAAATCTTCCACATTACTTGCTGAGCAGAAAATTAGAATAGTTCACATACCAACCTTAAACTGGAGAGGAAGAGAGCAGAACGAGCTGGCAGTTAACTAACCGCTGCACTCCTCACAAGGCCTATAGCAAAGGTCACGACAGTAAGAAGAAAATGCGTATCTGGCTAAATTCAACAGCCACAACTCTTTGTTCCTCTGTTTCCAGTTTTAATTTATTTGTACCCTGTGGTACCAATTCTACTTTCTTAGGAAACTTCTGAAGGTTAAACAGGGAAAAGTGAATTCATGGATCAGATTAGTATAAAATAAAACAAAGAGATACCCAAATAAAGATTTTTCAATAAGAAAAGAAGAGTTTCCTATAAGGACACAAGAAAGCATTTAGGACAGTAACACTTGAAGCTGAGGATGATGATAATAATATCTATAATTCCAGAACTCAGAAGCACAGCAGGAACATCCAAGTTTCTAGACTAGTCTGGAAACAAGATAATGAGAGTGTAACCTGGACTACATTGGAACACCCTGTCACGAACGGATGGGTGGGTGGGTGGATGGATGGAGTAATACTTAAAATTAATCAGAACTCTGATCAAGATACTTCTAGCTGTCTGAACTTTCTATTACGTAGAATTAAATGAATTCAGTTTAGTAACTGTCTCTACGAGCCTAGAATCGTTCCTCACTACCTGTTCAGTGTCGACCCTCAGAATCTGAGAAGTTAACATATCCCTCCCATTGGTGAAATGTTAGTTACAAACAACCTGGGCATTAATGGTGAAAGTTTTACAATATACAAGGAACTTTAGGCAGCAGAACTTGAGAGTAGGTTCTAGAGTAAGCCGACCTAACAACTGACTCTTTTTTTTTGTTTGTTTGTTTTTTTGAGACAGGGTTTCTCTGTGTAGCCCTGGCTGTCCTGGAACTCACTCTGTAGACCAGGCTGGCCTCGAACTCAGAAATCYGCCTGCCTCTGCCTCCCAAGTGCTGGGATTACAGGCGTGCGCCACCACGCCCGGCTACAACTGACTCTTAACTCCTCCACTGGTACCCTGATGAGAGCAAAGAAGGATGCTGAGAAAACTGAGCTCTCTTCCCCCTTTAAAAAAAAGGAACTAACAACCACCTCAAAAGAACGTGAGATCCAAGAACTGTTTTATGGCAGTATATAATTGATGCTCCTACTTTGGGAATATATAGTAGGTGTTGAATTGTTATAGTGTGTGTGTGTGTGTGTGTGTGTGTATAGTGTATATGTGTGTGTGTGAGCCATGAAACACGTGCACACTGCAGACATGAACACACAAGCACGTAAAAAGGAAGCCATGCTGAATAACCGCCCTACACTATCTAGTTTGTCTGAGGACAGCAGGCTGCCTGGACAATAGCCAAACTTCCTACCTACTAGCAATGTATTTCGCAGAACGTGACCGCATCGTGCTAACCGAGGTACAGTTATGTTAGAATGTCTAAGTCAGGGTTTCTATTGCTGCAACAAAAACCCCATGATCAAGAAGCAAGTTGGAAAGGGTTTGCTCACGCTTCCAGATCACAGTCCATCATGGTGGAAGTCAGGAACTCAAACAGAGCAGGAACCTGAAGGCAGGAGCTGATGAAGAGGCCGTGGAGGGGTGCTGCTTACTGGCTTGCTTCCCATGGTTTGCTCAGCTTGCTTTATTGGTAGAACTGAGGACCACCAGCCCAGGCATGGCACCACCCACAGTGGGCTGGGCCCTCCCCTATTAATCACAAATTGAGAAAATGCCTTACAGCTGGATCTCACGGAAGCATTTCCTCAAGTGAGGCTCCTTCTCTCTGATGACTCTAGTTTGTGTCAAGCGGACACACAAAACCAGCCAGTACATGCACTCATCTGACTTCTGCTCTACCTAAGCTTCCTCTCCACCTGCACATTCATTTCACATCACCTTTGCTGGACAATCAAAGCAGCAGTTTTAGTCAATCAACTGAAATGCGCCTTACACTGAGCAACAGTACTACACGCCATCTCTCAACTGTGCTTGATCAACTCCAAATCAACGGCAAACCGTAACCCCCTACCTCCAAACCACAACTGGGTGCATGTGTGCAAGCACACTCACAGACGCACCAACACACCCTCATGTACTTAACCTGAGAAATGAGGCCTCCGCAAACCTAAACCAGCCCCTCCGCCTCTCCTTCCCTGGTTTGTCTTTGACCTCTCTTTCAACACGCTGCATATGTATGCATACATGGACACACATGTGGGATGCATGTGAAGGCCATAGAATAACTTCAGGTATCATTCCTGTGGGTGCTGCCCACCTTGTTTTTGGACACAGGGTCTCTCTCTGGGCTGGTACTTACCAAGTAGACTAGGCTGGGTGGCCAGTGAATCCCAGAGAGCTGCTTATCTCCACCTCCCTAGGTCAGGATTACAAATGTGCACCATCACGCTGTGCCTGGCTTTTTTTTTTTTTTTTTTTTAAACATAGGTTCTGGGTATCAAACTCAGGAACTCATGTTTGCAAGGCAGGCGAGC
>BDUI01000007.1:2791777-2805881 GCA_002335545.1 Apodemus speciosus
AAAAAAGAAAAAAAGAAAAGACAGGTATCTACAAAGAAGAGAGCCCTCACCAAAATTTAACCAAGTTGGCACTATGACATCAGACTTCAGGAATCCAAAACAGTAGGGAAAGAGCTGTTTTAAAAAGCCATCCAATGTGTGATGTTTTGTTATGGAAAATGAAGTGGACTAAGATAAAGTTTATCAAAAAATGCTTTTGAAGATTCTTTGGGAAATAAGATCATTTTCACTAAATCTAAATTAGCACCAAAGCCTAGCTCCAAACCATTTAACCAATAGGTTACGGTCTCAACACATGAATTTGGGGGCCATGCAACCATTCAGTTATACAATATGAAATACGAGAAAAAAGTAATTAAATATTAATGGTGCCCTCTGCTAGGCAAGCTATCCTGACACACTGTGGATCTGATCTGTAAATCAACCTCCTACAACAAGTGTTTAGGACGGCACGTTACTGTAGACCATAAAACATTAGATTTACTGGTAGATGTTTATTGATTTTTCCAAGTTGGCCAGCAGAGAGAGCAAAATGTGGAAGAACGAGAAAGTTATGCCCGAAACATTTTTTTTCAGGCTCTTTACAACTCCTTTTTCCAGGTCAATATTTTGCAGACATCAAAAGTAAACACACACACACACACACACACACACACACACACACACACAGAGGAAACTAAACACCAAGTGATTATACTATGAGCAAAGGGGCAAAAAATCCACCAAAGACAAGAAGAATCCTCAAAAGCCAGTCAAATCAGTCCTCTCTCCAAATGGTTCCAACTGGCAACATTACAGGCTGAAAGATAGAGAGCTATGGAATGAGTCTCCTCCTAGCATTTACAAGTGCTATGGAAATCACATTCTAAATACCATTGCATCAGCACTAAAAATTTTAAATGTCATAAGCGTTTTATAAAAATAATTCAAATATATTATTAAAAAGCTTGAGCAAAAATACTCTTTAAACTCAAAATAATCCAAAATTACTCTTCCTTTGCATGCACAAAAGGCGAGATCATCTCTAAAATAACCTAGAGACTATTTCTATAAGTAGAGTTTAACATATAATGGCCTTTTCCCACCAACAGAGGGAAATGTAAATAATTACATTTATTCAGTAATTATCCACTCTGGAAGTAGAAAACCTACGTAGAAGAATGTCAGAACATGAAGTTATAATTATACAAAGACTAAAGAACAACAATAAAGATTCCGAATGTAACATCTTGTAAATATCCAAGACTATGAGACAATAACAAAGGAATCGGGCAAAGAAATGCTGTGTTCAGACAGTTTTTTAATATCAGAAGGCATCACGGTCTTCCCCTTTTGAATAGCAGCCTCGTTTGCCACAATCCTTTTCTGTGCGGTTCACAATAAGGTACGCCACTGCTTTGCAGTTCAGAGCTCCATTTCATCAAGGAAGGAAAGGGAAACAGTTTTGCTGGAAGTTGAGGACAGAAAACAAGCTTTGCCAGAGCCAAGCAAATGATCTTATACCCGGCTCCTTCCCATCACAATTGCAGGACTACACAGTCTCTGAAAACTAAATGTATCAAAACATACCTTAAAATCCCTGCAGTCAACAAAGCGTAGAGTCAACACAGCTATAAACTACAGAACAGGACAACAAGATTTTCTGTCTTCTAGTTTTTATAAACCAATGATGTATAAGCCATTAGCATCATTAAAGCTAACACACTCTGAAGGCCTCCAATTTCATCTTTCCTTTCTAGACATATAATCTCTTTTGTTTTTTTGATATCCAACTTGTATAGGACAAGTTACACTATGTCATACAGTTAATGCCAAAAATTACTTTCTTAGGCCTGAATCCAAAGATGGGAATAAACTACATATTTGACAAAACCCTATTTTAGGAAAACAAAAAACTACAAATATGAACAAGACTTTAATTCTAATTTTTCCTGGCTGTAAAAGTAATGTGAAAAATTTAGAAAAATAGAGGTAAAAAAATGAATAAACAACCCACAATCCAGAAACACTTATTGGACATACATTTTCTTGAAATGACACAAATTTTTATTATCTAAGTAGGTACTAATAAGTGTGGAGGAAAAAATACACAGTTTTTGACAAGTATATTAAGAATCAATTAATAATGTGACCTGTTAATTTCACAAAGGTCTCCAAAACATTGACAGGGAAAGAGGAAGTTGAAAAATGCATACTAATCCCTAGCTAAAATATCTAAAATTTTAGTGTCAGTACTTTAAAGACAGCATGTTGCAAGATATGAATGTCCTTACATCGGCACTAACCTTACTGCACCTACAATAAATGGATTTTACTTTAACTTTCTTCTTATTCATATTTTCATTAGTATCCTTATTTCCATTGTAAAAATAGTTGGAACTCCTATATTTACATTAAGAATTTTAAAATATGTTGGGCAGTGATGGTACATGCCTTTAGTGCTCCCCACTTGGGAGGTAGAGGCAGGCAGATTTCTGAGTTCAAGGCCAGCCTGGTCTAAGTCAGTTCCAGGACAGCCAGGGCTACACAGAGAAACCCTGTCTCGAAAAACCAAAAATAAATAAATAAATAAATAAAAAATAAAAAAAATTAAATTATGTATTATTGTTATTATTTATTAATCAACTGTTATGTGATGATGATGTCCATGATGTGTGTGGTGTATGCATGTGGAAATCAGTGGACAACTTTGCGGGGCTCTCGCCTTCCATCTTTGCCTGTGTTCCCAGGATTGAACTCAGGCCCTGAGATGGGCACCCTCGCCAACTGAGCCATCTTGCTGGCACTTGCATTGGAATTTTAAAACAGCTACAATTCAAAGGCTCAGCAATAGTTCTTTGAAGTGCAGCATTCAAACAGTTAATGCTTCTGGCCTATGAGATGGCTTGCCAGATAAAAGGACAGCACTCTTCACATTCCTGTATTCACTCTCATAACATTAAAAATAAAAATTAAAATGAAAGACATCCTTAATCATACTGTTTGCTTTTGTTTGAACCCACTGTTTATGGAATTATGCAGATGTTAGAACAACAAAAAACTGAAATGACTTCATTAACCAGGTGACACTGCGTGTAACACATAAGCCAACTCCTTGCATTCACAGAAGAATAAAATAAAACCAATTACATTACCACTAGCAATTTTTCTTCATCATAAAATTTAGTTTACACATATTTCTTGATTCAAAGGTTTAGGCCAATTCAACTGATCGGAGGTCTTCTTCTGTTCTGCGGTTAACAATGTCAATCTCAAACATTTCACTTAAATCTATTACTTTGATATTCCTGCACAAATGCCGTTAAAAAGAAATCCAACAAAGGATTAGGGAAAAACAAACAGTAAAGTTGGGAGGCAAGAGCCAGCTCCCTTTAAGTCAAGCATTTCCTGTGAAGTGACAGAAGGTCTGCTACCAGAAATACACTCTGCTGGCCAAAGGAAAGGAACGGCCAAAACTCAAAACAAAATTTGCGACTTGTGTCTTGAGAATCAATTTGGCTTAGGAGGCGATAAAGCAGGGCCACTGACGAGTCTTCGATGGTCACATTAAGGGAAAGGCGCCACGGATTTCAGCTAAATGCTTTTGCCATTTTTGAAGAAGAAAAGCTAATTGTTAATGGCCATGTGACACAGAAGATCCCAGAAAGGAAAGGGTGGGAGGGAAAAAAAAGAGAGAAGAGTTCAAGGCAGTTCAGGGTCAGAACAAGTCAGGCATCCTGTCATTAGCAAACGTTCCCCTCGCTGAAGGCAAAATACCGCTTACCCCAGAAGGAGTGGGTGAAAAGTAGGGGAGAGAATGAGTGGGGAACCACAGGGGAAGGCCATGTGGCAGTGTGGGGGTGATGCGGGGAAGAAAACTGGGGCCACCCAGCAGAGATGGGGAGCAGAAGCCCCGGACATAAACACCGAGAAAAAAGCAACTGCGGCTGAGACAACGGTGGAACCCCCCCCCCCCAACCTCCCTCTTCCCGGGTTCTCTGGGTTTCCCACAGTCCCTCCGCCTCCGGTTGGAGCGACACTCAGGGGTGTGACCCGCCAGCAAGAGGGCTGCCCGGAGCTTTGTGTCGACCCGCTCCCCCACGCGAGGGCTCCTCCCCCGCGGAGCTGCCCACCCACCCGCGCGCAGCCTCCCGCGTCTCCAAGGAGCCCGCAGCGCCGCGTCCTCGCCCACTCCCGCCGCCCGCGCCTCCACCCCGGCCTCGGGGGACCTTTGTGTCTCGGGGGGACTTTCCGCCTCTTCCCCTCCCGCCGCCCCGCGGGGCCAGAAGCTTCCCAAGAAGACCCGATCGGCGGCGAACTCCGCCGGCGGCGGCGACGGGAGCCCCTCCCCCCCTAGACACCCCCCCAACCAGCTCGGCACTCCCGCAGCCCACGCCGCGCGCGGACATGCGACCGACACGATCCCCACCCGAGCCTCCCACTGACAGGCGTCACGATCCCTGCCCGACCCCGCCGCCAACTCACCAGCAAGTGCGGGGACCGCGGGCTCCGGGCCGGCGCGCAGAGCGAGCGGATGCAGGTCCGGTGGCGGCGGACGCGCCGAGGCGCCTCAGGCTCAGGCCTCCCCCCGCCCCCTCGCGCCTTCCGCTCCGCGAGGGCCGCCGGCCGCCTCACGCGTGGCCGAGCCCCCCGCTCAACATGGCTCCCGGGCCGCGGAGCCTCGCGGACAGCCCAGTACTCCCGGCCGCGGAGCCGGGGCGGAGCGAGGCAGCGGGGCGCGGGCTGCTGGACCGCGGGGCGCTGGGGAGACCGCAGCCGCCGCTCTCGATCGGCTAAGTGCGCGTTGCTTTCTCTCGTTCGGAGGCTGCGGCTTGACGCCTCCGCCTGTTCCCCGGAGCTAGCGAGAGCGGGGGTTAAAAAAGAAAGAAAGAAAAGAAAAAGAAAAGAAAGAAAAGGGGAAAAAAAGACTTTTATTGAAACGATCCAACCAGCGGCGGCGGAGAAAAGCGACCGGCTGCGGGAGATTCCCCACCCCCGCCTGTACGGCTCGCCTGGGGCAGCGCGACCCCTGCCGGCGGCGGCGGCAGGGCGGGGCGGAGCCTGGGGTGGGACTTATGGGCGGGGCGTGGTCTGGGCGGGGCGGGGGTATTCCCAGGAAACGCCCCAAGCCTCGCTTCAAAAGCGGCGGGAGGGCAGGAGACCCTGTCGGTGGAAAGAAGGCGGCACTGTCAGTCCTTCACTGTCCCCTCGCAACAACAAAACTCTGCTTAAAGAGTACTCCAGGCGCTACTGTACACAGGATGCCTGCCACAGTACACAGTGCTTTCGAGAGCTGATGTCAAATGACCCACAAAGAAATATCTCGGTCGGTTGTTGCAATTCTCTTCTGTTCTGTAACTGGATATGCGTTGCTAGTGCAGTAATCACCCAGAAGCTTTGATTTCAACCACAGTGTTTTTAAATGTTATTACACTGTTGGCTCTAGGCTGGGTGGTGAAAGAAAGAAAGAAAGAAAGAAAGAAAGAAAGAAAGAAAGAAAGAAAGAAAGAAAGAAAAGAAAAAAAAACAAATGGTTACAATAAAACTGTGTTGGGAAAGGGTCAACACTATGATATAGGACCCAGTAAGAGACACTGTTGCAGTGAGTTAGATTGTGTTGCTTGAAGGAGGCAGGCCAAAGAGGTTGGCTCAGTTTCTGTAAATCTTTTTACTTTCTTCTTTTCCGGTTAGGAACAACTGAACATGTAGACAAACTAAAGTGATAGTGGCTCATTGCTTTCCACAAGTAGGGTCAGAAGCATTAAGTAAAAGCAGACTTAACTCCCAGAGGGAGATACTGAGAGAAATGAAAGAAGACAATGGGTCCCGGATGTGGACACCCTAACCAAGAAAAAGTTAACCATACAAAAGGCTCATAGGGTGAAGGTTGGGTTTTGGTCTTTTTTTTTTNCTGTGTTCCAGAGATAGCCAAGGTTGTACCTTGTGCTGCAGCTGTACTTGGTAATGTGTAAGAGTCACCCAGGCGGTACTGGTTTTGAAGGTCTGAAGGGGTCATGGAAAGCAGCTCAGGCTTGATGCTGTGAGAGTCCATGGAAGGCCATTGGTGAAGGTGGAGCCTTAGTTTTAGTTGACAACCCAGGACTGAAGGGATCAAGCAAAGAAGCTGAAGTTTGGCACCATGAAGAGAGCCTGTGAGAGGCTACTGGTGAAGCCTTGTTGCAGTGAAGACCCCATYGTATTGGAAATGCCACTACCGTGGGATGATCGCCAAGAGCAGCAGCAGCAGTGGRGTGGATCAACCTGAGCTTAGAGAGCTACAGAGGGCAGAGCTGGAGAAGTGACGCTAGCCCTTTGGAGGAGCCCGGAAGATCATGTGTGCATCCCAGACACTGAAATAAGCTGTAATGTTGGGCTGGARAGATGGCTCAGTGGTTAAGAGCACCAACTGCTCTTCCAAAGGTCCTGAGTTCAAATCCCAGAAACCACATGGTGGCTCACAACCATCCGTAACAAGATCTGACTCCCTCTTATGGTGTATCTAAAGACAGCTACAGTGTACTTACATATAATAAGAAATAAAACTTTACAATAACAAAAAAAGCTGTAATGTTGAAGTTGCCTTGGAGACCATAAGATGTTCAAAATGCCAGAGCWGTGGGATACCTGCTGAGGAAAGATGCCAACAGGGACTGGAAACAGCCAAAGAGAATTGTGCTGCAGTCACTAAAGCTGGAAGGAGTTGGAAATCTGAGGAGTACTTTGACAACAGACATGGAAATAAGGTTTGGAGTTTGCCCAGCTGGGTTTTGGTCTTTTTTTTTTTTTTTTTTGTTATGTTTTGTTTTTACGTTCTCAACACCAGGAAGTGCCCAACACATTTTAAGTCCAATTTCAAATCTCATTATTTCCTAAGGACTTCAGAATAGTATCTTTTTAGATTGATGTACTTTTTCCTTGAAGATACTTCCTACTACTTTCTTTCTATTACTTTGTGGGACTAAAGCTGGATTATTTTCTACAACTCGAAAGTTTCATACATGCCAACCAGATTTCTCCTGGGTCTCCAAACTTACCAGAACTATAAGTTAACAATAATTCTTCCCTACAAATACTTTAACACTTGTTTACCATACAAGAATGCCCATATTTAAGATGCATTTCTTTTAAAATGAGTATGTACTTTTCAACAGCAGTTAATGATTTTTTTACATACGTCTATTTCAAGCAATCTTATGTTAAGAGCTAGCATCATTTCAGAGCTCTTTGTAAGTTAAAGAAAAAATATTTTTATACATGACCTACTTTTATGCCAAACATTTTCACATGCAATCGTGTGCCTTTTTTGTTGTTGCTGTTGTTGTTCGCTTAGTAAATATTCAAAATAGTAAAAAGGGGATCTACATAATTGCAGCCTGAGTTTCAGCATCTGAAATTCTTTCACATCACTGGACTGGAATTAGCCCATTAGAAACCAAAGATAATTCTGCCTCAGCCAAAATTCCCAAGAAATATCTTCTCTACCATAGCACCATAGTAGTAATTTGATCCTTGGAATCTAGATGATTAGTTGGTTGATCTATTTGTTCTTTCTTTTAAAAACAAAAATGCTAACTGCAGCCTTTGGACCAGGTTCCATGCTAGACCCTAAGGACTCAGAGGTGAAGATAATTTTGCCCTTGAACTCTGTCAGTGGAAATGAGCAATATTTGAACAGATCACTTAAGGAACCAATTGGTTAATACAGAAACAGGAGAGACAAACAAAATCAAACAGCAATGGTAATGAGATTGAGAAAGGAGGTGACGGGATGCTTCAGGTGTCTAAGATAAAAAACATAGGAAGATAAGCAGAGGCTAGTAAATGCTAATTGACATTTTTACTTATGTATGAAATTTTTAGGGATTATTTATATTTTGAGGTTTTTTAGTTGGTTTTTTGTTTTGTTTTCTTTCTTCTTTCTTTCTTTCTTTCTTTCTTTCTTTCTTTCTTTCTTTCTTTCTTTCTTTCTTTAATTTATTTGAGACCTCTCTGTTCTGTAGCTCTGGCTGTCCTAGAACTCACTATGTAGACCAGGCTGACCTCAAACTCATAGAGAGCCCTCTGCCTCTGCCTCTGCCTCTGCCTCTGCCTCTGCCTCTGCCTCTGCCTCTGCCTCTGCCTCTGCCTCCGCCTCTGCCTCTGCCTCCCAAGTGCTGGGATTAAGGGCCTGTGCCACTATACCCAGCTTTGTAAAATAATTTTAAACTTAGAATATTTTTTCAACTCTGAATGTTTTCCAAAGTGCAGTTAAATATGTTGTGCGGTTAAAAAAACAAAACAAAAAAAAACCAAAAAAACAAAAAACTCCCTGCTACTTGGTGATGGAGAGATGTGGGAAGAATTCCAAGTTCAGATCCGCTTGGAAAATGCCACATTTGCCTCTTCTGGAACGCCACAGCGCACATTTATATACGGAAAGCAGGGAGGAGTTCTGAGATTAAAAATAATTTTCTTTCCAGTAAGGCTAATGTATGCCAAGTTGCTTTGAACACAGAAAAGTAATATCTGTGGGGCATAGAGAAAATACTGGGGAGAGAGTCAAAAGTCACTGAAGACGGGATAAAATGAGGCAGAAATGAAATTGTTTTTTAGTTACCCACAAGATGCTTTAGAGATGTTTGGCTCCTGGCTTTTAAGAGGGCTCCCTGCAGGGCCGTCCTGAGACTCAGGAGGGAAACGCTTGTCCTCCCTTTATCCTCTTTTCTCCCCTTGCCTAGACTGATACTCAATTTAGGAAAAACCAGACGTGGGCTCTTAATGAAATAAAATAGATTTAAAGTTTAGGGCATGGTGGAACACACCAGGAAAGTGGAGGGAGAAAAAAAGAAAAGAAAACAAAACAAAACGGAAATTCAAGCTCATCCTCAAATTTGAGTTTCATGGCAGTGCGAGCTACAGGAGATTCCCACCTCAAGTAAACAGTACAAACAAAAGAGCTTATCTAAGAGTCCGGTAAAGGGTGACTGCCAGTTTTAACAAACTCTTTCCTTTTTATTTTATTGGGTGTTTATGCATTTTGTATATGAGTGTGCTTGCCCCTTTGGAGGAAGCCAGACTAAAACAAGGCTCTTCTATCATTCTCCACTCTCCCTCATCCCCTCCCCGCCCCCTCCACTCCTCCACCCATACCCACCCCCCAGCAGGGTTTCTCTGTATAGCCCTGGCTATCCTTGCACTGACTTTGAACCCAGAGATCTGTCTGCCTCTGCCTCTCATGGTTACAGGCTTATATCTCTACAGGCCAGTTCATCAACCTTAGTTTTTTGAGACCGAGGCTCAGTGATTGGATAGACCGGCTGGCCAGCAAGCCTCCAAGATCCTTGGGTCTCAATCCCTGAAGTGCTGGAATTAGAGGCCCCTGTCTCAGGGTCTGAGGACCTGAACCAAGGTTCTTAAGCTTTTTGGTCCAAACTCTTTGCCCACTGAGCCATCTATCTCTCCATGCCTAAATTCTCTCTTTAACTAAATATGGTTGAGAAGTGCAAGCTAAAGAAACACTGGTTTGCCCAGTTCGGTACATGAAGGATGATGTAGAGATTGGCAACCTTCCCAGGAGAAAATAATCAATGAATGTTAACTTTCTTTCTTTCTTTCTTTCTTTCTTTCTTTCTTTCTTTCTTTCTTCCTTCCTTCCTTCCTTCCTTCCTTCCTTCCTTCCTTCCTTTCTTTTTTTAAAGAATGAGACAGAGCACGGAGCAGCAGTGGCGTGTGGTCTGTCATCTTGAAATTTGTCTCAGTGTGTTCTCATGACCGTCGATTAGACTCATTTGAAATCTTCTAATCTTTGACCATTCATCGAAAAGTCATGTTTTCAGTAACCTAACGTCCATGCCCGAGCTAACAATGATCCGGGACCATTTAAAATCGATGAGAACTGTGAAGGGGAGGCTAGAGAAAATACTTGGTATTTAGAGAGATCACAAGAAAAGAAGTCTAAGGAGTAGGTGAAAAAGAGAAAAATAATTAAACCTTGCAAATAGACTTTTTCAGCAATAAAGCTACAAACGTCAGGAGCGTTACATTTCTTGTAAAAGAAAAGACTGGAGAACACGACGCTAAGCAGGTCAGAGGTCTAGCCTGAAGCACTATTGTAGCAATTATGCTTCGCAGCTGATTGCAGCAGATCTGACTTCTTCCAACCTTGCCAGTAGGACAAGTCCGTAGATTACTTAAGAGCTTTCCCACATGTAAACTTGGTCTAATAATGTCCCTGCCAGGTTAAAAGGACTAAATAAGCCAATGACATAACACCATGTGAACTGTTCCGTTGCATGCTACATGACCACTGTTTCTAGAAGGAGATTTGGGTCAAGCGTAGTCCAAGCTTCAGAGACAGCTTCAGCAAAAATGCCATCAGGGCCCTTAACTCATTCCCCACTAGGTCAGCCAACCAATGGCTGCAGTATGTGTAGGTCTTTACATCTGGGTTCATTCCTCAGAGAAAAGAAACACCAGTAGCCAGGAGGATAAACAAATTAGCCAGCTTCGATCAATTAGCTTGTCATTGCAACCCCTAAAAATCAAGAAAAAAAAAATCTGTGTTACTAGAAGGATGAGCACGTAGATAAGAGGGAGAGAGTCCCTCCCTAAGAAAGAAGAGATTGGCCTTTTTGGTGAGTAGGCAAGGGCATGTAGCGAGCTCTCTCACCCAGTTGAAGTTCCAACAGCCAGGGATGAGCAGCCTTTTGTCAGCCAGTTCCACGAAGTCAGCCTTGGGACGCCTTTGCTCTGGTTCTCATGTGCCTCTCCTTCTGTTCTTGATTTACCTATTCTATAGTACTAGGAACTAAATAAACATCAGGCATCATATCCACTGGGCAGATCCTTTACCACTGAACTCTATTTCCAGCTTCACTTCCTAACTTATTTTGAGACAGGGTCTTCCCTAAATTCCCCAGACTGTCTTTGAACTTGCTGGCCTTCTACATCAGCCTCCGAAGCAGTTGAGACCCCAGGCCTGTGCCATTGAAGGAATCCCTTTTTTACAACTTCACAGGCACTCTGGAGTCACGAGCTCACAGTTTCTGCAGCGGTCTGAGGAAGTGTCCGAAAATGCTCACAGAGCAAAAGGTCTGGTTGTCAGCCTTTAGTCCCTTAACACGGTGGAAACCTTCAGAGGCGGGACCTTCTAGAAGGAAGTTTTGGAAAAGACATTGAGATCCCAGGCTTCTCTCTCTGTCCTTCCTAACAACCACGATGTGTACAGGGCCTCCTTTGCCTTGTGCTCCCTCCCTCCATTACTATGCTGCCCGCGGCCCAACGCAACAGAACAGAATGCCCATGAGGCAATAAATAAATAAATAAATATATAAATAAATAAATAAAAATTTAAGAAATCCTTTTAAGCTCATAACCACAGGTATTTTATCACAGGAGTACAAAAGTGACTAATGCAATTTCCAACCTCAAGGGAGGAAGTGCCATTCAGAAAATTCTAAGAGTGGCTCTGATCCCCAGCTTGAATCTCGTGCCCACCATTTAATCAGAAGAGTCCCTTAAAACTAGGTGTAATGTAGAAGGTGCCAATGGATAGGAAAAAAAAAACAAAGAAGAAAAAAGTGCAGGGTAGTCAGAGTCCACAAGCCTCTACCATCCCTGAGTTTATGCCACAAGTATTATCAGAAAACTGGAGAAAAGTGGAGAAAGTAATTTTGATAAAGAAAGCAGAATGAGCTGCAAAAATAGACAAAAGAAAGATACATGAAAACAACAACAAGAAGAATTGACTTATCAGTAAGTAAAGCAACGTAGATGGATCCCAAGTCCATTATGTGGGGGGAGGGCAAAGTACAAGGTAGATAATAGATAGATGATAGATAGATAGATAGATAGATAGATAGATAGATAGATAGATTAGATAGATTAGATAGATTAGATAGATAGATAGATAGATAGATAGATAGATAGATAGATAGATGATAGTCAATTCATAGATGATAGATTGGTAGATAGATGATGGATAGGTAGATGATTGGTTGATAGATATGATTAATGATATATAGTTGATAGATGATAAATAGCTGTTAAATGATATCTAGATGATAGATATGATAGAGAGATGATACATAGATAAATGATAAATGATAAATAGCTGATAGCGGATAGATAGATGATAGTCAATAGATAGGTAGATGATAAATAGATGATAGAGAGATAGATGATAAAAAATGATGGATAGGTGATAGATGATAGTAGATAGGTTATAAAGGATAAATAGATGATAGAGAGATAGATGATAAATAGATCGCTGATAGATGATAAATAGCTGATAGATGATAAATTGATGATCAATAGAGAAAAGAACATTATATGATTACATATTGTCTGTGTATGTATGTTCATGTGTGTGCAGGGACATGTGTGAGAAGGTGCATGTGCACGTGTGGAAGCCAAAACGCAACCTTGGGTGTCATTTCTTAGTAAGCTCTGTCTACCTGGGCTTTTTTTGTTTTTGTTTTTGTTTTGGTTTGGTTTTGGTTTTGGTTTGTTCTTTGAGACAGGGACTCTCACAGAAGTCACTAAAGTGGCTAGGCTAGCTGTAGAGATAGATCCACCACTGTCTCTGTGTCCTCAGAGCTGGTCACCAGCACACTCAGTTCTTTGCTTGCTGGATTGCTTGTGTGTATTCCAGGGCCTGACCTCAGGTCTGTGTGCTTTCAAGTCAAGCGCATTGCTTGTTTTTTTGTTTTTTGTTTTTTTAATACAATTATAGGAGACGCAAACTAATCAGTAGTTCCTTGGGTCTAGAGGAAGAAAAGATTACGAAAGGGCATGAAGACATGCACAGTCATTATAAAAATATGTTGTTCTTTATCCTTTGCAAAAGGGACCCTGCTGATACTCTCACGGGTGCGCACCTAATGTGAAAATTTATCAAATACGACGCTTGAAATGTGTGCAGTTTATGGTATATGATCATGCCTGAACAGAGCTGTTGAAAACGAGAAAATGATTATCAAAAACGCTATTGTCTGACCTGTCTGTGCAAGCCCAAGTGTCCGGATCGCACCGAAAAGAGACGCTTTAATCTCTAAGTAGATGGTTTCTAGGCTCGGGGTCAAAGAAAAGGTTAATAAAAGCTACACACCGGATTACATTTTTCTGACCTGATTCCTCCCCACAGCACAAAAGAGTGTAGCGATGATCTGTCATGAGTTTGGCACATCTGAAAACTACTTAACCTGATATAAAATACTGACCTGAGATGTCCAGCAGGTTAGTTAAAGCAGATTAGTGTTAGTAAGTGTTAGCTTCTTCTCCTGAAATCTCCTCAGTGTGGCAATCACCTGAAGTTTGAAATAACATTCACTCCGTGTACTTATGCAATATAAGTAGTTCCACTGTTTATAGTTCTGACCTGAAGTGTACATGATCAGTGCAATTCATGGGGTATCCCCTGGGATCTAAGAGGGAATTGTTATGGGGTAGGATACCCTGTTCTAGGGGCACCCTGATGCCCAAGGCTATTAGGCCAATTACGATTAGAATTATTTTCTAGAGCTCATAAAATTACCTATCTCCCAGTTCTAGTTTGATTGGAAGGCATCAGGTACACTGAATAGTTCACTATTATCTCTCATACACCTGCACTTGTGAAAACAATTTATCAAGTCTCTTTTTGTTGTTGTTATGTGAAAAATAATGTCTTTGTGGTGATTAAAAAGTAAAATAATTTAGTCTCTCAAAAACTATTTTGTCCATGTGTGAATAATTCACATTGTTGTAAGTAGAGCTATTGTTATGTTGTTTCAGTCCTTGGGTGTCTCTCTGTGCTTCCTGCTTTGTTTCTTCTTAATGTTCTTTTTACTTCCAGGCAGGATGTAGAAAATACTCCAAATACTCCAGGGCCCCTCCCTTTTTTTTTTCTATCTGCACAAGTGTTCGAAAAGATTTTAGTGCCAGGCAGTGGTGGTGCACGCCTTTAATCCCAGCACTTGGGAGGCAGAGGCAGACAGATTTCTAAGCCAACCTGGTCTACAGAAGGAGTTCCAGGACAGCCAGGGCTACACAGAGAAACCCTGTCTCAGAAAGAAAGAAAGAAAGAAAGAAAGAAAGAAAGAAAGAAAGAAAGAAAGAAAGAAAGAAAGAAAGAAAGAAGTTTTAGTATGATGCAATAGACATTCTA
>BDUI01000007.1:2850386-2860740 GCA_002335545.1 Apodemus speciosus
GCCTGCTCTCTTATAGAACCCAAGAATACCAGCCCAGGGATGGCACCACCCACAAGGGACCCTCCCCCCTTGATCACTAATTGAGAAAATGTCCCACAGCTGGATCTCATGGAGGCATTTCCTCAACTGAAGCTCCTTTCTCTGTGGTACCTCCAGCTTGTGTCAGGTTGACACACAAAACCAGCCAGTACAGTCTATGTTCCATTTGCTCTTGCTCATCAAGGGCATCCAACTTGTTTTATTCTTTTGTCCCTTGAACACTGGCTTATGAGAAAACGTATCCAATGTCAGTATCATGAACCAATGCACTGAACATAACTGGCAACCTGTTGAGTGCTTGGAGGATTTCTCTTCAAGTCTGTGCTGTTAAATAGCTCAGGCTCGCCCTTCATGGCCTGAGTTGCTTTTCTAGTCTTCAGAATTACAATTGCAATCAACAATATTTTTTAAAATTTGCCCATTGACAATTGGGGTTGGAGAGATGTCTTAGGGTTAAGAACACAGATTGCTCTTCCGGAAGACCTGGGTTCAATTCTCAGCACCCACATAGTGGCTCACAGCTGCCTGTCACTCCAGTTCCAGGGGATCTGTTATTCTTTTCTGACCCCCATCAGCAACAAGGCACCCATGTTGTACACAGACATACATGCACAGAAATACCTATATGCCTAACAAATGGACAATTTTTACAAAGTCATCTGTCAACAGGACGGTATTGTCATCCATTTGACTCTTACTTCTGCATTGCCTTTTATGATTCTACTTCTTACCATGTTGGAAGTCTTCAAGCATATCTATGTAAAAGAATAGAAGTTTTCATAGGATATGAATATCCACCCCAGAAGGGGCTCATAGTAAGGGTCATGACGGCTTTCCATTGTAACATGGAATTTCATAGCCGGGTGGGGTGGTACAGGACTGTCATCCCAGCACCTGGGGAGAGACAGAGAAAGTTCAGGAAAGAGAGTAAGGCCAACTAGCCTCAGCCACACAGTGATCTTGAGGCCTGGACTAGAGGAGATCTCAGAAATGCTATTTATCTTTACCTGTCAGTAACGGAACAGCCTTGCCACCTAAAGATGTGAG
Source organism: Apodemus speciosus (assembly GCA_002335545.1). Taxonomy (NCBI): domain Eukaryota; kingdom Metazoa; phylum Chordata; class Mammalia; order Rodentia; family Muridae; genus Apodemus; species Apodemus speciosus. The sequence continues at coordinate 2,851,473 of BDUI01000007.1, forward strand.
TATTTCATAGATTTTGTTACTTGTTTTATATATAAAAAATTCAACAGGTTGTTTACGTGATGGGTCTACCAGGGTAGATTGCATGCACTGACAGACTGGTTGGCAATATGCAGCATGAGACTGCATGCTTTTTGCTTCCATTAAATTATTGTATTTATCTGAATTCTTCTTAGTCAAAAATTAATTCATCACCTATAGGTACTAGTTAAGAAAATAACACATTTCACAGTCAGCTGTTTGCAGATATCGACTCACTTTCGACTTAGCACCATGCTTCCTGTGGAGTGGATAATGACCTGTGATGAATTCAAAGCGACCTCTTCTCTCTTCTGCCCCCAAAAGCCATTGTAAAAATTGGACTTGGGTTTTGACATTTTAGGTTCAAACGGGTTCAAATAGAAGGCAGATGGGAGCAAGCATTGCAAGAAGGGGGAAGATTACATTTAATATTCCCACAGTAGCGTCAACATGTCTGTCACCAAGTTTAGCTCCTGAGGATTGAACTGTTTAATGGTCTGACCCATTTACGAGCTAGTGAGAAACTTAACTCCAGACAAAATCCACAGGCACATCTCCCCAAATAAACAAAGCTTATTTTTGTTGTACTTTGCTTTCAGAGCCTCAGTCTCTCTGCTATCTCAGATCCATATCTTGTTACATAGCCCAGGCTGGCCATCAACTTCCAGTCTTTCTGCCTCAGCATGCCCAGTGCTGAGTTGACTGTCTTGGACCAGTATGTGCAGACGAATCTGATTTTGTAAGAGGTTTTAGGAAGCCTGGTACTTACATATTGATGAGCTCTTCTCACAGTTACCCTGATCAGATCAGCAAGTGTTAGTGCTGTTGCCAAAGTATCCACAAAACAGCAAAAGTTACAAAGAATAGAAATCCATCAAATACTATCATCTCAATAACTTAGCATCAAAATATTAAAATAGACGTGTCTTAGTTAGGGTTTCTATTGCCTCAATGAAACCCCAAGACCAAAAAGCAAGTAGTTGGGGAAAAGGCTTACACTTCTATACTGTTCTTCATCACTTAAAGAAGTCAGGACAGAAACTCCAACAGGGCAGGAACCTGGAGGCAGGAGCTAATGCAGAGGATATGGAGTGGTGTTGTTTACTGGCTTGCTCGGCCTGCTTTGTTATAGAACCCAAAAGTACCAGCTCAGAGATGATGCCACACACTGTGGGCTGGACCCTCCCTGCACTGATCACTAATTGAGAAAATGCCTTACAGCTGGATCTCATGGAGGCATTTCCTCCACTGAAGGTCCTTCCTCTCGGATGACTCTAGCTTATGTCAAGTCAACATACAAAACCAGCCAGTACAATATGCAACAAAAATTCTTAGAAAGTAGAGAACTGGGTGGGGAGGAAAAACCCTATGACTGTGGTAGAATACTTCAGACTGGCACACCAAAAGTAAGTAAGCCCTTGGGTGATCTTATCATAGTAGAACAATCCACAGACATGACTGTGCGAGACATCTGGCTAGGTATGAGAGAGAAACTTAGGCCAATAGGATAAACATCAACTAAAGTAGCCAAAATTTCTCTTTGACCCTATGCCTTTTAAATGAAGCAATCTATTAGGGCAGTAGTAGTATATGCCTTTAATCCCAACACTTGGGAGGCAGAGGCAGGAGGATCTCCATGAGTTCGAGGCCAGGCTGGTCTACAGATTCCTGGCTGTTCTAGGACAACCAGGGCTATACAGAGAAACCCTGTCTCAAAAACTAAAACTTAAGTAAGTAAATAAATAAATAAATAAATAAAATAACTCAAATTTTAATGCAATGAGTCAAAATTTTAATCTGTAGGAAAAAATAAATACATGATGTCACCTATATGTCTATACATTTTGTGCTTTGGGGATAAAGGCTGTGTGTGTGTGACTAAGTCAAATGAATCCCCTTTGTCATGGGGAAGAAGTGATTTAGATAGGGAGTGTTCAGCCTGTGCTAGGGCATCCACTTACAGGTCTGAGGAAAACTTTCAAAAATTAAGCAAGACGGACGATGGGGCTCAGTGGTAGAGTGTTTGCCTGGTGTGCAAACCCAACCAACAAAGCAATACACAAAAAACAAACAAACAGCTATGGTGGTATATGCCTTTAACCCAGAACCCCAGAGGGAATAGAATCAGGGGTTCGAGGTTATCCTCAGCTACATAGTAACTTCCATGCCAGCCTGGGAGACCCTCTCTAAGATAGATAGATAGAAGATAGGTAGATAGGTAGGTAGGTAGGTAGGTAGGTAGGTAGATAGATAGATAGATAGATAGATAGATAGATAGATAGATAGATAGATAGATAGATAGGCAAGTGACGAAATTAAAAGAGAATACTATGCACAACTTTTCAAAAATCTTCGGAAAATAAAATGGATAATTTTCTGGAGAAGAGAGTAGAAATGAATGAAAAATTTCACTAAATAGTTAATTTGAATAATTCAGTAAGTGATTTTTAAAAAAAAATTAGAAAAAGTATTTCTGTGCCAAAAGACACTCATATTGGGTGATTTTTTTTTTCGGTGAGCTTTCCAAACTTTTAAGGAAGGAGTGTCATATTTAAGTTCATAAATTAAAGAACAAGTTGGAATCTTTAACTCTGTTTTACACAGGGGAATATTCTGGTAAGAATTCTTGGCAAACATTGCACCTATTTTAAATGTAAAAAGAAGATGCCTTCCGATAAAATTATTTTCCCCAGTTGGTAACTGTTCTCCCTCTCCCTCTCCCTCTCCCTCTCCCTCTCCCTCTCCCTCNGTATATATGTGTGTGTGTACATATATACATATATATGTGTGTGTATACATATATATATACATACACACTAAAGTAACTTTTCATTTTTATTTTAAATACATGGTATGATTTCATATGTGTTATTTAATACTATATTTTTGAGATTTATCCACATGGATGATTTCTTTTGTGTGTCCATCCACTAACAGCTGTGTAGAGATAATGTGATGAACACATCACTCTAAATGTTACAACTGTATCTAGCCAAGGACAACTACTGTGAACCAAAACCAACAGCATTCTAAGCACAGTAAGTAAAATCATGCTCTCGTGTCTAAATCCAAAGACTAGTTCTGGGTGTGATGTGACGCATCGTGCGGAAGGACCCTGCCTCCCTCCATTGCTGCTGTTCTGTTACGTGTGACTCTTCAACACAAACTCATCACAAAGTTCAAGATGGACACACGCCCCTAGTGAACATGTCTTTATTACTACAGTAGAGCGGATAAAGTTTCAGTCTCCCATTTTATTTCTATCCACTGGCTAAAGCAATAAAGCAAAAATCCACATTGCAGCAGCACTAAAGAATAGGAAGACAAACTTATCCTGAATATTACCTAAAATTTGCATGTCCTGTCACTAATGAAAAGGGAGAAGGTGTTCTCGATACAGGGGTTGTACATCAAGTAGATAAACCTCATGTCTGAAATAAAACCTCATAGCAAAAACGTAAGCAGACAAAGTTTTTAATCCACACACAGCAAAAGAACGACTAAGAAAATTGAGATTGGCTGAGCAGGCAAGGGTTTGTCCTGCCAAGCCTGACAACCCAAGTGTGGTCTTGGGACTCACACGGTGGTAGGAGAAAACGGACCTTCCCAGGATTCTTAGTTAGGGTTTCTATTGCTGTGAAGAGACAACATGAGCATGACAACTTTTATAAAGGACAAGTGTTGCCGGGCGGTAGTGGCATACGCCTGTAATCCCAGCACTTCGGGAGGCAGAGGCAGGCAGATTTCTGAGTTTGAGGCCAGCCTGGTCTACAGAGTGAGTTCCAGGATAGCCAGGGCTATACAGAGAAACCCTGTCTGGAAAACAAAACAAAACAAAACAAAACCCCAAAAATCTCCCCCCCCCAAAAAAAGGACAAGTGTTAATTAGGGGTGGCTTACAGTTCAGAGTCCATGCCATCAAGGCAGGAGCGTGGTGATATACATGTTAGGGTTAGGGTTATGGTTATGGTTATGGTTAGGGGGTTATGGTTAGTGGGTGAGGGCTAGGGTTAGGGGGTTGGAGGTAAGGGTTAGGGGGTTCGGGTTAGGGTTGGGGGTTAGGGTTAGGGTTAGTGGGTTAGGGTTAGGTTAGGGTTAGGTTTTGGGTTAGGGGGTTAGGGTAGGGTTAGGGGATTAGTGTTAAAGTGTTAGGGTTAGGGAGTGAGGGTTAGGGTTAGGTGGTTATGGGTTAGGGTTAGGGGGTTGGGGTTAGGGTTAGGGTTAGGGAGTGAGGGTTAGGGTTAGTGGGTTAGGGTTAGGGTTAGGTGGTTATGGGGTTAGGGTTAGGGGGTTGGGGTTAGGGTTAGGGAGTGAGGGTTAGGGTTAGTGGGTTAGGGTTGGGGTAAGGGGGTTAGGGTTAGGGGGTTAGGGTTAGGTTTTGGGTTGGAGGCTATATGGTTAGGGTTAGGGGGCTAGGGTTAGGTTAGGGTTAGGTTTAGGGTTAGGTGGTTATATGGTTAGGGTTAGGGTTGGGGGTTAGGGTTAGGTTAGGGTTAGGTTTTGGGTTAGGGGGCTAGGGTAGGGTTAGGGGATTAGTGTTAGAGTGTTAGGGTTAGGGAGTGAGGGTTAGGGTTAGGGTTAGGGGGTTAGGGTTAGGGGGTTGGGGTTAGGGTTAAACAAGTAGACATGGTCCTGAAGAGGAAGCTGAGATCTCTTCCTCTTCAGGACATCTGAATCCCACATCTGAATCCGTGGATATCAGAAAGAGAGAGTGAGACACTGGGCTTGGCTTGAGTTTCTTCCTCCTCCTCCTCCTCCTCCTCTTCCTCCTTTTCTTCTTCCTTTTTGGGTTTTTGAGAAAGGGTTTCTCTGTATAGCCCTGGCTGTCCTGGAACTCACTTTGTAGACCAGGCTGGCCTCGAACTCAGAAATCCTCCTGCCTCTGCCTCCCAAGTGCTGGGATTAAAGGCATGCCCCATCGCTACCCGGCCATGGCTGGAGCTTCTGAATCCTCAAAGCTCACTTCCAGTGATACACTTCCTCCTACAAAACCACACTTAATGCAACAATGCCACACCACTTCGACATGGCCCTGTTTACTCCAATAAGGCTACACCCATTCCTCAAGGCCACAATCCCTCCCTAGGTGGGCTTCTGAGGGCCATTTTTCATTCAAACCACTACATCAGGCTTTCTTCTGATCCACGTGTACATGAGCATGCAGTTTCACACACACATGTAATAGTGGACCTGGGAGGAACAAGGGGTGACCCAGGTGTCCTGGGTGACCTTTTTAGACTAGGAACAGCAGTAGCCACTATTCAGGAGAGAAACCAGGGGTATTATGAACAGGAGCCATCGCTCTTATCTTTTCTTATGAAAAAGAGGGGTTTTTTTTTTAGAGCTTAATATTAACAAGAGCCTGAGAATCAATATTTTCCTTCATAACTAATGACAAAATCTTACTACCCTATCTCCAACCCCAATCTTTTCTTTATACACACTTCCTTCTGTTCCCAGACAAGAATGCATTTTTGTTTGCTTCAAATGTGAAATATTTGTCTCTTGACAGGTTATGAAACACCTCTCCTTTCTCCCCCTCTCTTGACTTCATGCCCTATTTTTCTTTTAACCTTTTAAATGTAATTTCTACAACACCTTCACCTCCTGCGATCACTATTTCTGGCTGTCAACTTGACTACAACTGGAATGAACTACAATCCAGAAATGGAGGGCACACCTGTGATCCAGGTCTTGAGGCTGGAAGGCAGAGGCTTCTGATCCTTGACGTGGGAGGACACGTGCTTTTGATCCAGATCTTGATAGTGGCCATGAAAAGCTTAGGCCCAGGCAAAATAGTACATGTCTTTAATCCCGGGAGACTGAGGCAAGCAGATYTCTGAGTTCAAGGCCAGGCTGGGACAGAGCACGTTCCAAATCCAGGTGTGGCGGTACACACCTTTAACCTGGACCACACCTTCTGCTGGAGGCCTACAGAAGGAGATTGGAAAAAGGCTCTCTGGTTTACCTGCTTGCACTTACTTGCCAGCACATCTGTTGGAATCTACTTCTTCAGCTTATACAGGGGGTCAGCTGAAACACCCAGCTTCATGGCACTGAGCAACTATTAGATTCTTAGACTTCCCGTTCACAGCTGCCTATTGTTGGGTCAGTCGGGCTGCAGACTATAAGTCGTTCCAATCAATTCCCTTAATGTAGAGAGACATTCCATAAATTCTATGACTCTAGAGAACCCTGACTACTACACCTTCACAAAGCTAATTGCTGTTAGGAAGCAAAACAAAACCAAGAAAGGAGAGAGAGAGAGAGAGAGAGAGAGAGAGAGAGAGAGAGAGAGAGAAAAGATGAAAAGATTTTACTTTTTGAAACTCATTAGTCTTAACGTAGAAAATATCTTTATCTTCCCCAGCAAAGGAATGATGTGTTCACTTAAAGTCCAGACCTCAAAGCTTTTGCTCTTGGCAGGGTTTTCTTCAGTTCAGAAGAAAATGTTAATTTGATTAGATGAGAGTTAGTGTTGTGCTGGGGATAAGTCACATGGTTTACTGAGTCAGCATATATATCACACTAAGAGAAAAATCTTAAAAAATGGCAGAGAGCATGAGATAGTAACTGACTTAAATTTCTTTGAAAACTGAAGTAGTAATTTCTCTTCCAAAACTATAGGTCCAGAGCCTTCGAATAAAAATCATAATCATTTCCATACAAGGCATAGCATGGTTTTCTGATCATTTTCTCTTTCTGTTCCCAAAACAAGGAAGGAAAGAGGCAGAGGGACAGAAGGAACAATCAGTGGCTTTGTTAGGACACTGGGTGGTGATTGTGGCCTCATCACTAATTACACTAATTAGCTGGGAGACGTGGGAATTAGCTGTGAGATGTGGGTAAGTAACCGACCTCCCTATAATTTCCTTTCTTATTTGCAAAGTGGTGGGATTGGCCTCTGTTGTTTCTGCCTCTTTCCGACTTAAAATTCTGTGATTTGGGGTTATACACTGTAATGGGACTCTCCATTGAGAATGCCCAGGGGCCCTGAACAAATCTCCTTTCCATGGCTGCTTTCTGCTTTTTGTGCCAGATCTACATAGAATTTTCTAGACTGATGGAGCAGCAAGAAGTGTTGTGTGCATGTAAGCAAGGATTGGCTGGTAGGTGGGGCAATCGTTTACACATAGCAATCATTTACACCAAAGCCAAAAAGCCGTTGGCTGAGCTCCAAGTTCATGAAGGTCCCCGGGAGCTCCTTCCTGGGTTTCTTCTGCTTCCTCAAGTCCCACAGAAGTGACAGACCTAAGGAAGTATTGTTAAACCCACAACAGCTCTGTAGAGCTGGCTGAGGAGGTGACTGAACGTAAGAGTTTTAGGTGGTGCTAAAACTGAAACCAACTGCTGTTCCTACTGGGTTGTTTACTCTCTCTGGGTCTTTGGGCTTTGCCCCTTCATACCTGGATTTTTACAGCTAGAAGATGGAAAGACTAGAAATGACTTCACAGAGCAGCTAGAGCCAAGAGCTTCAAACAGGGGCCAACCCATAATGAACACTTCACGCCTTACCTATAATTATTGTCTTTTTGGATGGTATTAGAGGTACAATTATAAAGTTAATATTGAGATGGCTTAGTGGTTAAGAGCACTAGGAGCTGCTCTTCCAGAAGGTCTGKGTTCAATTCCCAGCCCCCACACGGAAGCTCACAACGGTCTGTAACTCCAGTTCCAGAGTATCTGACACATCGACATACATGCAGGCAAACCACCAATGCACATTTATAAAGTTAATATTGAATATTAAAATAACTTGGGCCAGACGTGGATGATACCACCCAGCAGGAATTTAAAAAACAAAACAAAACAAAATGAAACACTTTACTCCTATGCAGGAGAAAGATAATAGCTTTGATGACCCCTGATGAGGAAACCTAAAGTGTTAGGAAATACAGACAGAGAGGCAGGCAGCCAGTAGGATAATTAATTACACCACTGCAGAAAAACCAAATCTGTCTTTATTCTCTGGGTTCCTGGCACGTAGCATGTACCCCAGGTCAAGGCTATGAATTCTGCTGTCTAAATTAACTGGGGTATTTGCTGCCAAACAGTGATTGCCAAAGTGAGTGTTTGAGACCCTGGAGAAAGATGACACAATATTTCAGTCATTTCCTTGGATTGTAAGCCACATGAAAATGCAATGTATTGTCTCAGTTGGGACAGAGTCAAGTGAGAAAAAGCACTATTCATGATTAGGCCAGGCTAAGAGGGGATAAACGGTGACCTGAGACACAGTTTTCCTGGGTTACATGACTGGAAATCACCAAAGAAAAGGCTGGTGGCCACTCAGTCTCCCTTCCTCGTCAGGAACTGCACCAGTTGTCAAGACAGTGAGGAACTTCATTAGCTGAAGCACTGCAGCCACTAAATAGTCCAACCTCATCCTGATTTACGAACTTGATAAGGTAACTGAGAAGTCCCAAACTATTAATAAATATTAATATTAATGTTAATAGTCTCACAGTAGTGTCACAACAACATGATGCCACACAGTTGAAACAAGAGATTTCCTCATAAAGCAACAAAATCAACGCAAGAAGCAGGGAGACCCATACAAATTTATTCTTCCCATTAAACAAAAAAGGGTTGCTACGTTTAAAAGAAGTAAGCTAAGCCTGAGGAAAGCTATGAAAGAATCGGCTCTCGCTTGAAGAAATCAAAATAAAGGACAGACAGTTAAGTTTCAACTAATTTTCTATATACATGTGTACATTCAAGAAAAGAAAAATGTTGAAGGAAACACAGTTACACTAAGAAGTATTTCTTATTATAAGTATTTCTTATTATTTTTGTATGTATTTGTGGGTTTGCGTGCACCGTGCGTATACGGGAGCCCAAGGAAGCAAGAGGAGGGTGTTATACTTCCCTAAAACTGGAGTTGTGAGATACTGACTGTGGATCTTGTGAACCAAACCTGGGTCCTCCTCTCCTAACCACTGAGATATCACTTATCTTATTTTTACTTTTAAATCTGAAATATGATCCTGTGATGTTTTGTATATGCTTGGTCCTGGGAGTGGCGGATTAGAAGGTGTGGCCCTGCTGGAGTGCGTGTATCTCTGTGGGTGTGGGTTATAAGTCTCTCATCCCAGCTGCCTGGAACTCAGTATTCTGCTAGCAGCCTTCAGGTGAAGATGTAGAACTCTCAGCTCCTCCTGTACCATGCCTGTCTGGATGCTGCTATGTTCCTGCCTTGATGATAATGGACAGAACCTCTGAACTTGTAAGCCAGCCCCACATAAATGTT
>BDUI01000007.1:2866229-2878520 GCA_002335545.1 Apodemus speciosus
CTCCCTCTCCTTCTCGCTCTCCCTCTTGCTCTTCCTCTCCCTCTCACCTTCCTCCATCCCTCCTTCCCTCCCAACCTTCCTTCCTTCCCTCCCAACCTTCCTTCCTTCCTTCCTTCCTTCTTTCCTTCCTTTCTTCTTTCTTTTACCTTCCTATGTCCTAGTTTTCTTTCTTCTGCTGTGATAAACACAGCTAGGGGACAAAAGGGATTTATTTGGCTTATACATCCTAATCCCAATTAACCACCAAGAGAAGTCAGCATAGGAACTCAAGCAAGGACAGAGGCAGGAACCATGGAGAAATCATGCTACCTGCCCTGTTTCCCCATGCCTAGCCCAGTTTGCTGTCTTATACTACCCAGGACCACCTTCCCAGAAGTGGCACCAAATAGCAGGAGGCTGGGCCCTCCTATATCAACTAGGAATCAAGAAAATGTCTCCACAGGCCAATCTGATGGAGGTCATTCCTCATCAATTGAGACTGAAATTCCTTCTTCCCAGAAGATGCTAGCCCATGTCAAGCTAACAAAAAGCAAACAGCATAGTGTTGTCTTGAGATGTGTGCATGCGCATGCACACGCACACATTTTAATTAAACATATAGTCTTTGCAAGTAAAGAATCTTAAAGTAAACTCTTTTTAAGTTGATGGCACAGAGAAGTTACCTAATGATAGAACTCAAAACTTAAGCATCTTACTATTGAGCAATAGCGTTTGTTTTATTGTCAAGCAAATACTGGATAAAAAAACTTGCTGAATGAATGACTAAACTCTTCTACAAAACTTTAAACTGTAGACCTCGCTGGGTTGTTGCATAAAACTGGTCCCATTCAAGAATTATTTGCTGGGCTTAGTGGCTAAGAGCATTTCCTGCTCTTGCTGAGATCCAAAGTTCTATTCCAGTACCCACATTAGGTGGTTTACAATCTCCTCTACCTCCAGGTTCAGGAGATCTATCTCTACTTCTGGCCTCCACAAGCAGCTACCTTCACAGCACACACACACACACACACACACACACACACACACACACACACACACATTTTTAAATTTTAAAAAGGTGTTTTAAAAAGGTTTTATTTTAAAAGAAGAATTTGTGAAATGTATGCCCATGTACCCACTAAAATATACCTGTTTTTATATGTTTCTTGACATCATTTTCTTTAAAAAAAAAAAAAAAAAGTCATAGTCTTAAACTTTTACCTAAAATGTCATTTATGTTACAGGGTTAGAGAACCTTCATCTCATCAGCAGAAGCTATCAGAGTCTGTAAATAATGTTATTAGTTAATTAATTATTAAGTTAATGTTAATGTTCTGCCTTTCCTCCCCAATGATGCAAAGCTAATAATGAGAAAATAATCTCTACGTTATCTTTGGGTTTTAGGTTGTAAGATAGTATCTTGAATCTTAGAGTATCTAAGCTTCTTTTTGCTTTGTAAAGTGGCTTTTAATTTGAAGTGGAAACCTGATGGGTGCTGATTCTTTGTTTTTGGAGAATATTGTATTTCAAGACGAGGGCTTTGCCTCTAATCAGAAGCACATATTTTAGATTTGACAGAAATCTGGGGCCTCTGGAACATACTGTGACAATCCAGTGCACTTAGCAACTGAAGGAGCGTGGGCTGTGAGTGTGGAGCCCGGTGACATGAAGAAATCAATTTGTAGAGAGGCGCTCTCAGATCTGCACTTTTTTTTTTTAAAGGTGCCATGAAGAGGTGTTGAAGCCACAAAGCAATTAGGACATGACATGCACCTCACTGTTTGTGTAAGATTCTGTAGCTCAAGTTTCCTTACAGTTTTTTGCTCCCATTTTTCTAATATCTCAGGAGAATAGATCACAGCTATAGACCTACGTACAAGAGAGAAAACGCTCAGCCTACAGTGTCCATCTCTTCGGATGGTTTTTTGTTCTTTGGGGACTATAAGGGATAGACATGTTGAGGTGCTCAGAGATTTACAAAGTCAATATCCTCTTTTGTTTGTGTTTTTAAGGTCAAAAAAAAAAAAAAAAAAACCCGCCCAAGCTGCCTGAAAGGACAGGAAGAAAGAAGTCTGGGAAAATTTAAGATGCGATAGAATACAAGGAAATAATCATGAAAGGAGGTGCCCATCTTTCTCTCTGTCTCTCTTTTTCAACAGGGTCTCATTGTGTGGCTCGGGCTGATCTCAAGCTTGTGATCCTTTTTGCACCTCCCTAGTTCTGAGATGACAGAACACATTCGTGAGTGCCACACAGCTCAGCACGGTGCCAACCTTCCTGAAGCAGGAAAGCAAATACAATTTAGCATGTCCAAAAAATGTGTTGGCTTACAGCACCAGAAAACAAATCTGGCTAATTACAGTTTTTCCTTGCAAGGGAGAGTTTTTTTTTTCTTTTATTCTTTTTGAGACAGGGTTTCTCAGTGTAGCCCCCTGGCTGTCCTGGAACCTGCTTGGTTGACCAGGCTGGCCTTGAATTCAGAGATCTGCCTGCCTCTGCCTCCCAAGTGCCTCTCACCATGCCTTGCTTTAAGGGAGAATTTCTGAGTATAAGCAGAAACCAAGGTAGGAAAGGTAGTTGCACCCATAGAAGGGATGAAAACCATGACCTCATATTGACACGATTGTCAATTCTTCATTGTCGCTTTTGCCTTGGTTTCTCTGGGACATCCTGTGTTGTCTCTGCAAACTACCTGTTTGTGCTTGGCATTTCTTGGCAGAAAATGAACACTGTTCAAAAAAAAATTTTTTTTTAATCCCAGAAGATTAATCTGGCAATATGGCTTCTCTGGCTGGAATACAAGACACCCCTTAGAACACACCTTGAACTCCTAACAAGGAAGGTAAAGTTAGTCTGTAGAAGGAAGTGGCTATGTTGGATAGTGATGCCTAATTGAGGGGCAGACAAAGTAACGAATCAGTAAAAGATTTGACAGAGTCAGAGATAGGATACACCCAACACTCAACATCTGTGGAAAGAGAAACTATTGAAGAGCAGGCAGGGAGAGAGTCCTTCAGTTGGGAGTTAGTGCAGTGAGTGCAGTTCAATGGAGTTGAGTTCATTAGTGAGTTCTTGCGGTTCGGTGTAGGTCAACAGAGGCAGTTGAAGCCAGAGAAAAAGAGGGAGCCAGAAGATTAGGACAAATTGCCAGTTAGTTTGAGGCCTAGTAGAGCAATTCAGTGAGAAGGTCAAAGAAGCCAGATTGAATCAGTTAGCTCGAAGAGGAATTTGAGCCAGAACAGCTGAGTTGAACCAGCCAGTCAGAGTTAAGAAAGAGCTGGAAAGGGTGAGCTTATTCATCAGTAAGCCTTGGAGATGGCAATTGAATCTGGCGAATAAAGTTACACTTACATGTATATGTATATGTATATGTATATGTATATGTATGTGTCTGTGTCTGTATATATATATATATATGTGTGTGTGTGTGTGTGTACACATGTATATTTATGTATATATGTGTTTATACACACATATTTTATGAATATAATAAAATAAAATTATATGAATAAGTAATATATAAATTTATGTTATTTATTTTCATTATTACTGTATGTGTGTTTAATAGAGTTGCTCACAGGAGTGTGGATGAGGAGGTATTTACAGGAGTAAGGTCGGCTTGCCAGGGTCTGTATCACTGAAAAACTGTTTATTCACTGTAGTGACTATTACTGGTTGTCAACTTGACTATATCTGGAATGAACTACAATCAGGAATTGGAAGGCTCACCTATGATCCTAATCTGGAGGCTCAGAGATTCAAGTTTCTGATTTGGATCTTGGCATGGAGCTCTTGAAGCATAGTGGCTATGAATTCCAGAAGATTAAGACAAGGAGATCCGCTGAGTTCAAGGTCATCTGGGATTAAAGGCATGGTAGTGCACACCTTTAATCTGGGCCACACCCTCTGCTGGAGACCTATATCAGGACATTGGAAGAAGGAAGACTCACTCACTCTTCCTTGCCTGCTTGTCTTGTGGGACTGAGCAACTGCTAGATCCTTGGACTTCCATCCACAGCTGCTGCTGACCATTGTTGGGGAGTTGGACTATAGGCTGTAAGCCATCGACAAATTCCTTAACTATATAGAGACTGCCCATATGTTCTGTGACTCTAGAGAACCCAGACTAACACACACACACACACACACACACACACACACACACACACACACACACACACACATCCCTCTACCCAAACAAGAGTCTTGGGTTGGCAGGGAACAGTTGCTAGAAGAGGCTTATGTGCTTTGGTTATCCATCTCTAGGTTTCCTAAAGTGATCTCCTTTATTCCTTATCTGGACCATGAAAACCACCAGTGATCTTTCCAGGTGTCAAGGCTCAAAAACTTGGATTCATTTGCAAACTAATGTTTCTCCTTAGCTTCCATGCTTGTACACTTTTTTATTTTTTCATGTCATTCAATACTTGTAGAATGATTGATAGCCAAGTGCCAGGAACGGTTTGAAGCACTAAAATTATAATAACACACACAATCTCTAACCTGAGAATCACTACTGGTTGTTTTAAATTTTATTTACTTTTTATTTACTATCACTATTTTCTCTCTCTCTCTCTCTCTCTCTCTCTCTCTCTCTCTNCTCTCTGTGTGTGTGTGTGTGTGTGTGTGTGTGTGTGTGGGTGTGTGTGTGTGTGTTTTTAATTGCTTACAGGAGCAAGGGCAACTTACCAGTGTCTGTACCACTGGAAAAAAATTTCTGTTTCCCTAGCAACCATTAATTAACTGCATATACATTCACAGGAAGGATGGGGCCTCAAGAGGCCTTCCTGCTCCATGGTGGAATGTGAATGGGCTTAAAGGTGTTGCCCAGGTAATCACAGGTGCCGTTAGCTCACGACTGTAATGAGCATGGTATACCCAGAAGTGTTCTGTTATTCCATAACACTCCCATCCTTCCTGGAACTCTTACATTCTTTCCATCTCTTCTTCTACCACATTCCCTCAGCCCTGAAAGGGATGATAAGGATTTAAGGCTGGTTATTCAACAGATACTTAGTGTCAGCATTTTGAATCGTTATGAGTGTCATCAGGCCCAGTGGAAGAAGCTGACAAAAGCTGACATCACCACTACTATATAGCCATTAAAGACAGATATTTAGAGGACAGTTTGATGGGCAAAACTTTCCCATTTAGATACCAGGAGTGGAAGCCCCTGCTTTTAATGCCCACCCTTTGGGAGGCAGGTAAGTTTCTATGAGTTTGAGTTCAGCTTTGTCTACATAGTGAGTTCCAAGTATGTTCTACATAATAAGACCCTGTCAAACAAAGGAAACAAAAATACCCATTTAGCAGAAAAGCAGTTGTACCCTCTTTTCTAAGGCCGGTGGTTTCTCTAGTTGTGTTTTTCTTTTAAATCACTAGGAATGGATTCCCTCCTGTGGACCAGGCCTGACATCCAACCTGATAGTGTTTGGTTGCCTCTACAACAGCCATGCCATGGTTGCACAATTGGCACTGTTTCTGGGAGTTGGTAGTATAGCTTGTACAATTTACTGACAAGTAAGGCTGTTGATGACTTTTATACCCCAGCATAGCATTATAATTTTGTTTCAGTTGTCCAGACATAATTTTAGAAACTTAAAGAATATGTATTTATTAATTTTTCATTTTTTGTCATTTTCTTCTTTCTTTACATTTTAAGATTTTTTTTCTTTCTTTAGAACATTTTTTGGATTTATTTATTTTATGTGTATAAATCTTTTGCCTGCATTTATGATGCCCATGGAGATCAGAGAGGAGTGCCAGATATCCTGGAACTGCCATGAGAGATGGTTGTGAGCCACAGTGCTGGGAACTGAACCTGGGTCCTGTGGAAGAGCAATGAATGTGCTCTTAACCACTGCTCCATCTCCCCAGCCTAGAATTTTCCCTTTAATCATTATCTTTTTGTTTAGAGAATGTACTTTTAACCATTACTTTAGTACCTATTTGCTGGTGACAAATCCCCTTAGTTTTTCTTCATTGGTGAATGAACATTTTAATTCCTTCTTCGTCCCCGAAGGATACTTTTACTATGTATGAAACGTCTGGGAAGGCTAACAGGTTTTTGGTTATTGATGTTTTAAATTCAGCTTTTGGAGCCTGTTGTATTGATTCCTTCTAGGTTGTGATGAGTTATCACTGCCAATCATTCTTCTACTATACATAAGTGACATTGTATAGCCTCATAGTTACTTAGGTCTTAAGTCTCCCTTCTCCTTCCTACTGTTGATGCCATCTGTGATGGTTGGATTTGGTCAACTTGATGCATGTTGAGGTCATCTGGGAAGATGGAATCCCAACTGAAAAATAGACCTCCATAGGTTGGACCTGTATGCAACGGGAAGGCAGGTGGTCCTGGGTTGTATTAAAACAAAGCAACCTGGGTGAGCCTGGGGAGCAGCAAGTCAATAAGGAGTGTTTCTCCATGGCCTCTGCTCTATGAGTCTGGAGAGCTGAACTCAAGTCCTTGAATTTATACAACCAACACTTTAATCTATTGAGCCATCTCCTCAGCCCACACCTTAAAATTCTTGTCGGAGAATTTTTAACATCTATTATAGTTTGGATCTGAAATGTCTCTATAGATTCACATTTTGAGTTTCTTGGCTATCCATACTATTTTGAGAGGGTATGGAACCCTTAGAAATTGGGTCCTGGTTGGACATTGGAGGGCAGAACTTTGAAGGTTATCACCCGGGGCCCTAGTTTTAGCTGGTTTTCTGCTGCCTGGTCTGTCTTGATGGGAGGAGTCTTCACCACACAACTCCACCACATTAAGCTCTGCCAAATTCTTTCCACTATGATGGGTGTATCCTCTGAGACCAAGAGCTGAAATAAACCCTTTTCCCATTATGTTGCCATTATCAAGTCCAGAGATCACAGCTAATGTGGCTGTGCCTGTTTGCTGCCTATTGTTTACTTTTGAATCTGGGAATGAGTATTATATTTAAAAATATAACTTGGGCATTAGACTAATATTATGAGACTCCAGATGGCCTTCAAATCTTCTGTTTTAGCAGCTCTCTCTGATATTGCTCTGGCAGAGAAAGAGGGTACCAGTTACCCATTACTACTGAGTTTGAGGAAAAGTCCATTCCCGGGAGCCCCAGGAGTCATGCAAGTGGAGGGAGCAGGTCCTTCTTCCCACTCATCATGGATCTCACCAAGTCTCTGTTGATAGGACCTAGAGAAGTAGGAGCAACTCACACACAGTTCTCTTGTGCTAATGAGAGTCGCGATCATCCACCAGGCCTCCGATGATCCCTCAGCAACCAGGAGGAGGAGACTGTGAAAGCATCATCTGGGGCTTTTATACATCTCCCTTGTTCATGAATAATGACACAGAGACCTCTTATATTTATTAATAAACTTTTATAGCTGGAACGATGTTCTAACCCGACTATGCTGGCTCTTTCCCAGACACATGCTATGCTACCTGCCCTGGCTGCTTCTGCTCCATCTGTGTCCTCATGGTGACCCCCGCCTCTCCTCTCTCTACTTGGGACTCCCTCAAAGGGATCCAAAATCTCTCCTTGACTCTCCTGCCCAGCTATAGGCTGAGCAGTTTTATTAACCAGTCAGAGGTGAAGGAGAACAGTTTGTATACAACATTGAGACAGGAGATGCTTCATAAAAAATGCCAAGGTGCTGACTGCAACCAGATATCTGGGCACAGAAATCAGCACTTGAATATAGAGTGCACAAAACTACCCAACAGGAGATGGTCTTATTACCTGCCAGTGAGGATGGACATCATGATTCCTCACTAAGTCATGTGTGGAGGCGGGTTAGGTACTGTGTTGGGAATTTGTTCTAATGTGTTGTATTAATACGGCCCCCCAAATTGGGAATCTGTGTGTCTAAACTCTGAAGGTCCTTGTCTTAGTTAGGGGTTTACTGCTGTGAACAGACGCCATGACCAAGTCAACTCTTAAAAAGGACACTTAATTGGGGCTGGCTTATAGCTTCAGAGGTTCAGTCCAGTATCATCAAGGTGGGAATGGCAGCATCCACGCAGGCATGGTGCAGGAGGAGCTGAGAGTTCTGCATCCTCATCTGAAGGCTGCTAGTAGAACACTGGCTCTCAGGCAGCTAGGATGAGGGTATTAAAGCCTACACCACAGTGACACACCACTGTGTGTAACACTCCAACAACGTCACACCTCCTAATAGTGCCACTCCCTGGGCCAAGCATATACAAACCATCACAGTCCCTGTCTCCACAGTTGGTTTTTGATCAATCAATAAAAAGCCAATGGCCAATGGCTGGGCAGATAGACTGGGGAAGGACTTGGGGATTTGCGGTGGCTAGGACTGGAAGAGAGAAGGAAGAGAACCACTAAGATTCAGAGGGAAACAGGTCAAGTTTAGAGCTGCAAGAAGGAAATCTTCCCAAATGTAGGTGAAAAGGAATGAGGCCCCCAAAGGGCTGCCCAGAAGCATCTTGAGCAGCAAAGACTTGAGTCTCTCAGAAGGAGCTCGGGCAACAAAAATATAAGATTAGGGGGAGTTAAGCCAAGACTACTAGAGGGAAATGTGTACTAGCCACAGGGGGGATTAGAACTGCCCAACCTTTGAGCTAGTCAAGGCATATTTAAAATTAACTGGTGTGTGTGTGTGTGTGTGTGTGTGTGTGTGTGTGTGTGTGTGTGTGTGTGTGTTTCATTCACGAATCCAGAGAGCTCTTGGGCTGGTGTGCTTGCTACCCGTTAGGAGCACAGAGGTGGGGTTAACTACCACTACAGTACCTGTCACATCCTGGTTTGGGGGCGGTGAGTCCAGGTTCTCATTTGGCCTTTGCTGGTGGGGTTGAACATGAGCATTGTCGTTACTTCTACGGTATCACATGGAGTAGACAGGCATCCTTCTGTGTATTTATAATCTTACTAATATGCCCCTTATTAGTTCCGTTTTTTTTTTTTTTTTTTTTTTTAGACAGAAGGAGTGGTTTTTCTCTTTCTTTCTGTTTGTTCTCATTGGTGTGCCTTTAGAATTCCATCTAGATTATATGAGGCTGTGCTTTGGGTCCTACCTGCCATCTGTACATTTCAGAGTATATATTTATTTATCTCATGTAGCCCAGGCTAGCCTTGAACTTGCTGTGCAGCTGAGGATGGTCTTTAACTCCCCGTCTTTTTGCCTCTACCTCCCAAGTGTCCAGATTACAGGTGTGACTACCAATCTCAGCCATTTCACATTTGGGATCACACACACACACACACAGAGAGAGAGAAAGAGAGAGAGAGAGAGAGAGAGAGAGAGAGAGAGAGAACTAAGATATCAATAAGGTATCTTAAGTATCAGAACAGGAATTTGATGCATGTAACCGAGGGTTATAAAAGTTGACTAGAAGACAGTGAGATGACATCCAGGATGTTAACAAGCCAAAGAACCAAAGGGAACTGGTGAGTCACACCCTCAAAGCTGAAATGCGAAGGGCTTGCCCAATATGGCTGCGTCCAGTGTCACAGAGGAGGCTGGGCCAGGGAAGTACTGCCCAAGGCTCTTGTGAACAGGAAGAGAACACCACTTCTCTATTCTTTTTTAAACACTCAAATTTCCCCCCAGTTCTCATTAGTGACAACAGGAAACCCAGGGAGATGGGCGGAGGATCTGGAGGCAAGCAGGCGTGTGTCTAGCGCTGTCCCTTTCACTGATGAGTCAGATCAGGCACAAAGCGTTGTGTAACTTGGCTGGAATTCCACAGATGCCAATCAGTTCTTCAGAGTGCGATGTTTGAGGCCTTGTACTTCCAGCCACTGGGAGACCCCAGAAGGTAAAGGTGTGACTGGGTTTGGATAGTTTAGGGTCAGTCTTTATTTGTCCTTGAAAAAACATATATACACACACACACAGGAAATGTAGATTTGTGACAACCTGATCTATAAAGCTTGAAGATTTTCCGGATCATTGGGAAAGTTCTACAGTCAAGAAAGGGTTGACCTAAGCATGTTATATTTTTTCTTCTCCCCACCCCCTTGCTTTTTCACCCTTCCATCCCCCTCCCCACCTCCTGTAGGGTTTCATGTGTAGCCCAGGCTAGCCTAGAAGTCATTCCATCTCAGCTTCCCTTGGGTCGAGATTACAGGTGCGCACAGCCACACCCAGTTTGTTTTTGTTTTCCCATTTGACACTAGCTAGAGTCATCCCGGAAAAAGACCAAAACAAAACGAAACGAAACAAAGAGAATCTCACTTGGAAATAAAAAGAACTCCATTAGATTTGGCTGTCGGGCACTTTCTTAATTAGCAGTTGGTGATTTATTGAGGATGGGCGGCGCCATCTCTGGGCTGCTTGGTGGTCCTAATAAGAAAGCAGACTGAGCAAACCATAATGAGCAAACCAGTAGACAGTATTGTTCCATGAACCCCGCGTCAGCTCCCATCTCCAGATTCCAGCCCTGTGGGAACTCCTGCCGATACCTTTCAGTGATGGACTATGATTTCGGAGCAGAAGTCAAATAAACCCTTTGTAAGCCCTTAGAGGCACACAGGTGGCCAGACCCCACCCCAAGACTGCTCTAACTGCCCTAAAGCCTCTTTCCATCCCCTTGAAATGCACTTGGCCAAGCTCCACACTACAGAGGAAAAAAATAAATAAAAATAAGGCCACAGAATCACACCAATCTCAGGCCACCATGGAAAGCTCCGCCCCCCTCAAGAAATCCTATATAAAGTCTGCCTTGCGCTCAGTTCTTTGCTGGTATTCCTTGGCTCCCAGCTGCCTGGATGCCTTTCCCCTCAGAGCTGTTTTAGAGTCACCCTTTCCTTCCCAAGTTGTTCCTGGTCATGGTGCCTCTTCTCAGAAGAGGTAAATTGGTAGCAGGGTGCTGACGCATTGCTGTGATAACCCTGACTGTGTGTTTTTGGAGGATTGCGGAAGGACTTTGGAACTCTGGGCTGGAAAAGTTATTGAGCTTTCAAAGCTGGGGGAGCTGTCGTGTGGGAGTGTGGAAGGTAATACTGAGAACAGGGCAGATGACGTCTCCCTCGTGAAACTCAGAGGAAAGTTTAAAGAGTCTACGGGGGCCGTTTGCTACGTTGAATGAAGACCGTCGTTCTGGGAGGGGCTGACAAATCAGCAGAAATTAACAAAAGACAACTGAAGTAAAACCTTTGCTCAATCGGGACAGTTGATGCTGGTTGTCTGGAGCAGAGAAATTGGAGGATATTACGAAGGGACCAGCGTTGTTGAGGTAAAATACTCTGGGAAGTGCTTCCTCAGCACACAGAGGTTGTGTTCTAGAGGTGGCCAAAGTTGTTCTTTCTGCCGACAGCCAAATTTGGTGGTGTAGTCACCCTGGTGGTACTGGTTTTGAAAGGGGGCGTGGAGAACCGCAGAGGCTTGACAGGGCTGGAAGCCCTGGAGAGAGCCCCGGAGAGGCTGTTGGTGAAAGTACAGCCCAGTTGGAGGAAGGCGTCCAGGCATTTTGGAGATGCCAGTACCATGAGACAATTGCCAAGAGCAGCAGCTGCTGTAGAGTGGAGCCAGGACCTTAGGAGGCAGTCTACACGGGCTGCAGAGGGTAGAGCTGGTGGGGTGACCCAAGCCTTTGAAGGATTCCCCAACGATCATGACATTGGACGCTGAAGTATTTATACAGTTGGAATTTGACTTTTTTCAAATTGTGACTGTGTCCTGGTTATTTACTCTTGAAATAAGAAACTATTTAACTTTTTTTTAAAAATTTTATAGGAGCCCACAGTTGAGAATTCGGATTTTAAAAGAGTCATTTTGTTTGTTCGTTGTTTTTTTTTTTCCAAGACAGTTTTTCCCTGTGTAGCCTTGGCTGTCCTGAAACTCACTCTGTAGTCTGGGCTGGCCTTGAACTCATAGAGATTTGCCTACCTCTATATCCCAAGGGCTGAGATTAAAGGTGAGAGCCACCACTGACCAGCAAAAGAATGACTTTTTAAAGTGTCTGAATTTGTAAGACTTGTGGGACTCTTAAAGCTTGGAAATGTTTTATGTTGTGATGCTGATATTAATTGCATGATCTTGGGGATGAAGAAGAAAGGAAGGAAAGGCTGTGGCTTAACAGCGATGTGTTTGTGTGTCAAGTTAACAAGGAATCAATTGTGTTGGCTGGTTTTACGTGAACTTGACGCAAGCTAGAGTCATCTGAGAGCAGGGAACTTCAACTGAGAAAATGCCTCCATTATAAGATCCAACTGTAGCGGGGCAGTGGTGGCGCACGCCTTCAATCCCAGCACTTGGGAGGCAGAGGCAGGCGGATCTCTGAGTTCGAGGCCAGTGTGGTCTGCAGAGTGAGTTCCAGGACAGCCAGGGCTACACAGAGAAACCCTGTCT
>BDUI01000007.1:2878534-2889306 GCA_002335545.1 Apodemus speciosus
AGTATTTTATTAATTAACTAAAGGGTTTGGAGTGCACACCCCATGGTGGGTGGAGCCATCTCTGGGGTGGTGGTCCTGAGTTGGATAAGAAGCAGGCTAAGCGAGTCATGTGAGCAAGCCATGTGAGCAGCATCCTTCCGTGGCCTCTGCATCAGCTCCTGCCTCCGGGTTCCTGCCCTGACTTCTCTCAGCGATGGACTATGATGGGGAAGTGTAAGGCAAGTGAAGCCCTTCCCTTCAGGTTGCTTTGGTCATGGCGTTTCATCACAGCAGTAGAGAAGTAATCGCGATCCACTTCTTTGGTGGATTTCTTGTCACCCACAGCTTACAGACAAGAAAGCCGAGTGGCAGAGGGACTAACTGAAGTTTTTCAGGTGCTGGGTTGGTCACTCTGTCTTTGGTTCCATGAGCCCACATCTTTTGCTCTTCTCCCATAGTCCTTGTGACCACCTGGGTGTGATCTGGAGAATAAATTTAGTGACAACCTATGACAATCACAATTAAAGATCCAATAGGCAGCAATTGTTAATTCAAACAGATGCTGTATGCATATCTTTATGTACTGATGAGTTTAAGAATCAGATCTTAGTAGTTCTTCCTTTAAAAATGTTTCCTTTTTTCTTACCAAAGCACTGCCTAAAACTACTCTTTTAGCAATACTTGAAAATAATCATGTAAATGGTTTAGGGAGGGGAAAAAACATTTTTTTTTGACAGCTGAAAGGAAAGTCTTGTCAAAGAACACCACAATGATAATGAAAACTGAACAGATAAAATTACCTGCCTCTCTCCCTTCAATAAAACTTTATTAAATCCAGTGGAAGACAAAGCTTACATAATAGAAAATTCGATGAAGCCCCTGTACAGCGAAACTGAAAACGGATCTTATATGTATTATAAAAGCAAACTGAACAGCGTGTTATGATAGCCCGCTGGCGACATGTCCCATTGGGCAGGAAGCCTATTATGTTGCTTGCTTACAGGAATTATTTGTTTCATCGGTGACTCACAGTAAGATCTTAGATGCCTTTGTCTTCTCAAGAGGATAAGAACAGTGGTGGATGGGAGCAGAGGAGAGAGATTTGACTGTGGATTGATTGAAAGCAGAGAAACATGGAGACTATGAAGGTGGAGGATCTGAAAACTCTCTTAAAATTAAGCTTGTCCATATAAACATAAATCTGTTTGTAGAACTCCATCACAATTAAAGGCCTGGGCTAAGACTGGTCCTATAAAAATAAGAGAGGAGAAAGCAGCCTAGGGTTGTGTTGAGCCACTAGATCACATGAGACAGAAGATGCTCTAATAATCATGGCAATGCTTGGTCTGCAACAAGATCTCTGGGCACAGAACCCAGCATCTGGAATCCACAGTGAACAAAACCACCCTCCAACAGGCTGTCGCTGCAGAACATATTTTAAGGTATTTTTTTGTAGCGACATCCAATTCCAGGATAACACTCTATGCGCCTCCTTTACCTATATTATGGCAAATGATCCTGTCTCATGGCTTAGAAGAACAAAGTGATTTCTTGTTCACATTTGGGCTCTGAGTCTCTGCTCCACGCAGACTTTTCTAGATCATGTGATCTAGTGGCTACATCAAAACTTTATACCACAGGTTACAAATAAGCAAATGGAATTAATTTTGACAAGATCAAGGGGTGAGTTGAAGGGATTTCAGTTACTTAATCATGTTGATCAAATCCATCAAGGCAACCAATGAAATATACAATGTAACTAAAACCCACCTGATGGCCTAAACTCTCCTCTGAGTTCATTTTTCCTACCTATTGCCACACCAACCTTCTATTATGAGAATATTATTAATAGCATTGATTTTTTTCTATGACAGAAAAAATGGAATAGGTTGGAGAAAGATGAGTATTATAATTGGATTATATTAAATTTGAGGTATAGCATAAAGATCTAGTCAATAGGCTCAATGTGATGGTGCATGTCTTTAATTCTAGCACTCCAGAGGCCAAGGCAGGCTGATCTTCCTGATTTCAAGGCCAGTCAGGGCTACTGAATGAAATCCTTTCTTCAAAACAAAATTAACATCTACTAAATAGTTCCTCAAGCATCTTTCTCCTCTGTTGTGAGACTCAAAATGTACCATAGGCGACTTGTTCCTACAGCTTGGGACCCACAGAGATCACATGTGGATAAATATGTGCTTAAATATGAATAAGAAATCTTTTGCTCTTCTAAGCCATTGGACAGGATCATTTGCTATCATACCATAATATAGGTAAAGGAGACACATAGTGTTTTATTTTCGAATTGGATGTTGCTCAAAAAAATTATCTTAAAATATGTTCTTCCCTTCGCTTTGACAAATATCTACAATAAATAAAGAACTTCGAAACTTACATCCAAAATCCAAGACTGGGCAAATAGGCAAATGACCTGAATATGCAATTATCAGAAGAAGTCCAAATGCCCAATAAATAGTTTTGAAAGGATTCACCATCCTTAGCCACGAGAGAAATATAATTTAAAACTCTTATTCAGTCAGAATGGCTACCATTTACAAAAGAAATGATAACAGATATTGTCAAGATGTGGAAAAGAGGAAACCTTATTTATTCACAGTTGGTGGGGGTGGTGGGGGAGGTGTTCACAGGTCCAGCCACCGTGGAGATCTGTGTGAAGGCAACTCAAACACTGAAATCAGATCTACCACACGACCCAGCTATACCACTGGGAAGGTGCCCCCAGAACTTTGCATCCTGGTACAGAGAGGCTTGTCCATCATGGTCCATTACACTGGGAGGCAAATAAAGAGTTCATTTCTTTGGATGCAGCGTTCTATGACAGACTGGATTCTGAAACCCAGCCCCTGTTTGTCTGCAGTCTTCCATTCCACACCCAGCTTAAGCTTTTCCTCCAGAGAAGTCAGAGTCTTTGCGTGTGTCTTCGAGCTTTTACATTCACTTCCTGCTCTTTCCTGAACTGGGAGTTTTGGTCTCTAAGTTCACATTTAAGGATGAAACCTGAGGAGAAGAAGGATGTGTGTGGGTGCGCTAGGTCATAAGAAATGGGACTATTCTGAAGGTTCCTGTAGACCTTAAGTCTTGGTGCTCAGTCTAAAAGTCCGTGAGTGACTCAAAATATTTTCTGTCTTTTGAGGTTCAGTAAATAGAAAGATAGGTCTATAGCAAACCCCTAAACACACCGAACTGACACAGTGTGCATTTTATCTCCTTAGGAATCTTTTGCTGTAAGTTTGGATTATCAGTGCTCTGTACTGTATCAGTGTGCTCTAGATACAAGTGTATTGTCCCCCCCCCCCCCACACACACACAGCGAAAGCAGTACATGGAAACCTGCACGGTGCAAGAAAGAATGCAGAATAAAGGTGCTTGGTTTCACGGGCCTGGGAGAGCAAATTGTAAATAAACCGACTTANACTTAAATGTCTTCTGAGTTAATGTCTAAGGTCTCTGCTTTTTAGGTTTATTTTGTTTCACACGCATGATTATTTTGCCTTCATAAATGTATGCATGTGCACCGGTGCGCATGCCCAGTGCTGGTCGGGGTCAGAAGAGGCTGCCATGTCCCCCGGCACTGGAGTTAGCAAGGGTCATGAGTTGCCATGTAAGATGCTGGGAAACAGACCCTGGTCCCCTGCAGGAGCAACAAGTGTTCTTAGCCGCAGAACCACCACTCTGCACCCCTAATTTTTTTATTTTTCAATAAACATTTATTTGAACAACTAATACAGGACAGCTTTTGTTCAATGAATAAAAAGAATAGAGACATGTTTAAAGTCGTATTTGATCTCGTACTTCCCATGTGTGGCTATTTAACATAGTTCGTTGAGTGGTTTTTTTTCTTAGAACCCAATACTTTTATTCTCCATTCCGTGTCTCTCTTCTTGCTCATAACATATATAAAGATATACACACGAGCACGGGTATTGTAGTTTTGCTGTGTGGAACTATTTAAAAAGTATTTTTTGTTTGAATGAGTACGGGTGTTCTGCCTGCACATCTATCCACGTACCACGTTGGTACCGGGTGTCTGTGGAAGTTACAAGAGAAAGTGTCAGGTTCCCCTGGAACTGGAGTTACACATGATTGGAGTCCGCCATGTGGGTGCTGGAAATAGAACTCAGGTCCTCTGCAAGAGCAGCCAGTGCTCTGAACTGCGATCTTAACCAGGCTCCAACCCCGTGGCATTTCTTATAAATTCATGTTAGCACATTTTCCACAACATCCTTTTTTTCCCTCCTTTTTCTTTTGTTTAGAAAGCCCTGAAAATTTTTTTCATGTCAAAAGATAAAGACCCACTACACTCTTTTAGGCTGTTGGCTCATATTTGATCCTGGGAGAAGCTCTAGTCCATGTACTCGTTATTGACATTGCCAGGTTTCTAACACTTTACTATTACTAACGTTTATTTTTTTTAAAGATTTATTTATTATATGTAAGTACACTGAGGCTGTCTTCAGACACCAGAAGAGGGAATCAGATCTCATTATGGATGGTTGTGAGCCTCCATGTGGTTGCTGGGATTTGAACTCAGGACCTTCAGAAGAGCGGTCAGTGCTCTTAACCACTGAGCCATCTCTCCAGCCCCCTATAACTAACGTTTAATAGCTATATTAATAGCTAGCAATAAACACATTTTATGTTCCCCATATCCTTCCATATGTCTGTCTTTACATGTGTGTGCCTCTCATTACCGAAAGTCGATCTAGAAGGGGGTGGGTCAGTTTCTGTTTGCTTTAGTCACGTGGTTATTTGTGTGTGATGTCACCATTCCAGGAAGCCAGGCTCTTCAGTTCTTGCCCCTCCCGTCCTAGTTGTTGTGGGCATTCATCAGCACTGCAGGACAGTGGATGTTAGCTATACCTCAGGCTCTGCCTTGGGTTTCCCATCTCACTTCCCACCTTCACGGAGCCCCCACCACTGGCAGCTTTCTGTCAGGGAATCCAGCTGTTTTGAGTCACTGTCTCCATGCTTAATCTCCATTCCCATCTCCACCTTGGAATAGCTGTTCCAAGAAAGCTTGCTTGGCACTACTACCTGAAGCCACTGTCCGGAGTTTCTGCTTTCTTCTACTGCTTTTCAAGTAAGAGCAAATACACCATGTCCCATAGAGCTGTTTAAGGGGTCAGGTGATCCAAGCTGGAAGTATAAGGGTGACTCTTGTCCAGGAGGAAGACATTAGGGACATTTTATTATTATCATTGCATATTCTAAGGGATAGCTTATTTGTGGGAGATATCCCATGGCCGAGGAGCTGGCTGTGTGTCTTCGTGATTCACTGGTCAGGACTGGGTTTTCTTTACATTCGTTCCCGTCTTGCTTCCATCTCCCTCAGGCCAGTTTCAGCAGAACCACACACCAGAAATAAAGGTGCACTCGAGCCTTTTCTTCAGACTCCTCCTTTTAGAAAAACTTAGGTCAGCCGGGTGGTGGTGGCGCAGGCCTTTAATCCCAGCACTTGGGAGGCAGAGGCAGGCAGATTTCTGAGTTCGAGGCCAGCCTGGTCTGCAGAGTGAGTTCCAGGACAGCCAGGGCTCCACAGAGAAACCCTGTCTCGAAAAACCAAAACAAACAAACAAACAAACAAACAAACAAAAAACTTAGGTCAACACAGTAAGAATATGGGATTAATAAAAGGAATCATCAGGATTGGATTTCAGAATTGAATTGTTTGTCTGTCTGAGAGCCACAGGGACCTGATTGTCCTAGGGCAGGTAACAATTTAAAGCAGTTCAAAAGAGGAAAATGTGTCTATTCCAGCTTGAGGCAAATGTGGGTTCCACTTTGCTGAAAGCCCGCGCCTGGGATCTGAATCTATAGTGGGGATTCCAAGAGTGGGGACCAGAGATGCAGCCTGAGAATTCAGAACTTCTAAATTCCTTTGAGCCTTCCAGGCTGGCCAGAATAGCCCCGAGCCACTTGCTCGACAAAAATAGTGTGTGTGCTTGGGGGTGGGGATGGGGAATATACAGTGATATAATCTGAAGCAGGTGCCTCTCAAGATCAGGCTTGTTTTCCTGAAAATAAAACCCCGACATATTTGATTGCCTCCTGGCTGAAAAAGCAAGGTTGGGTTTCAGCACAACCTGAGCAGGAAATTACAAGTTCTGCTACAAGCAGAAATAGACCACATGCTGAAGAAATGGCAGAATCCCTGTTTAATAGGCTTTTTAGCTGAAACCACGTGGGGTGGGTGTTGGGGCATATCTTGAATAAACTAACATTTGCCTAATCTTCATAGTTTAGCTTGGTGGAAAGGGAAGCAGTGTCCAGAAGAACTTTAACATTGGATCTTTGGGCTCTGGAGTTAGAACCATTGTGTAGATGAAAGACACAGTGCAAAAGACTGAAACTGTCTGCTCTGGGACTGAATTAGAAGCAACACTGTGCTCCAGAACTGCAGGTATTTGTGCTTCAAGGACTTGAAGGCTGCAAAGGTATCACCGCCCACAGCTATGTGTCTGCTGGTGAGGATTTTAGGATTGGGAAACTTAGGAACTCAATGTTCTAACATTGAGCAACTTTGGTAACGTTCTAACATGGGTAACGTTGCTGATCTCTTCATTGCATATCCAGTAAGCAAACCTGTTCCGCTTACACAAGAAGCATCTTGACTTGGACTTCCCATCCATCCAGACTGTAGTTGCTATTTTTCAAGGCATCACGCACACAATAGGTCATGCACTGCATGCGTGATTCCTCAGTGGGCAGCCTTGTTTTTCTCTTTCATTTGGGTGCCAAAGGTTTATAGTATATGTACTCAAGCAGTATTTCTGTTTTATTTTTGTGGGGTTTAGGGTAAGCTCCTTTTTAAGACCATAAATTCAGGGCTAATATTTTTTACAACTTTTATAATTACATACAGTATGACGTAGTTCTTATATAATCACGTCTTACTCTCTGACTCTCACTTTGCTTTGGTGGTTAGGTTCCTGTTTTCCCCTGACTCTGCCTCAGTGTCTTCCCATATTTCCAGTTTGTCCTCTTCTCTCTCCGTTGACTGGATATAATTATTATGGTGTTCTTTCTGTGTTGCTTAAGATGCAATTTTCACTCCAGTCTGTCTTGTCTTTTGTTCTGCCATAAAGTTATCTTTACTAATAGTGGGGCAGTGGTGGTGCGTGCCTTTAATCCTAGCACTCAGGAGACAGAGGCAGGCAGATCTCTGAGTTCAAGGCCAGCCTGGTCTACACAATGAGTTTCAGGACAGCCAGGGCTACATTAAGAAACTCTGGACTCAAAAACAAAACCACAGCACAATACGACAAAGCAACAATAAACTAAACACAAAACCATCACGAAACAAAAATATTCTGTCTAAAACATAAAATATAAATTGGGCCAGGCGGTGGTGGCGCACGCCTTTAATCCCAGCACTTGGGAGACAGAGGCAGGCGGATTTCTGAGTTCGAGGCCAGCCTGGTCTACAGAGTGAGTTCCAGGACAGCCAGGGCTAAACAGAGAAACCCTGTCTTGAAAAAAAAAAAATATATATATATATATAAATTGGGCCTTGTGTCCTTTTCTGCTTTGGAACTTTCCATGATTGATGAATAAATAATTCTAATTTGCAAATATTTACATAACACTGTTTTATGGAGTTTACATGTTTAAAGTAATTTATTTTGAAAAAATCGTCAGCAACAACAACAAAAACAGACAAATGAACACATCAGATTCTGGGGTCTTGGCTATGGCCTAAACAAGGCATAGCAAGGGTAAATATTCAGATCACACTTTCTGGTCCCACAATCTGAGCTTCGTATGTATATGAGTGTTCACAAAGGTGTGTAGGGGGTCAGAGGTCACTACTCTACTGATTTCTCTTCACCTTATGTTTTGAGACAGTTTCTCTCACCTCACACCGGCTTGACTGGCAAGCGAGTGAGCCCCCGACTCCGCCACTGAGCGCTGGAATGCAGACTTGTGTGTGATCACAACCCCGCTTTGATTTGTGTGTTGGGGTCTGGATTCAAATCCTTGTGTTCTCACAACGGCCAGTTTGCTGACTTAGCAGCTCCCAACCCACGGGGTTTTAATGTCAAAAATGTACCTCTGTGCCTTGACGTAGGGGTCTTGGTAAGTCCACTGTAAATTGAAGGTCTCATAAGGTCAAAAGGAACTTAGCACTCCTGGCCTACCAAATTCCATAGCTTTGCTTAACAAACACCAGGTGAGCTCAGACCACTTACATTAGTGAACTGGACAAGCTTATTCCTAGGCAAAGTCTATTTTACCGTGCAACGACTGTGTCATGTAATTTAGTGTATATCCGTGAGCCTCCCCATGCCCACCCCAGTTCCTGAATAATGATATGGAGACTGCTTATTTATAAGCTTTTGGTCTTATAGCTAGGCACTGTTTCCCACTAGCTTATAACTCAATTTTCCCGTTTATACTAATCTAAGTTCTGCCACATGGCTGGTTAGTTACCTCGGCTTCCTTCCTGGCCTGCTTCTTCCTCCATGTTGGCTACCCCTCCTCCCTTCCCAGAGTTCTTCTCTCTCTCCGGAAGTCCC
This sequence comes from Apodemus speciosus, assembly GCA_002335545.1. NCBI lineage: Eukaryota > Metazoa > Chordata > Mammalia > Rodentia > Muridae > Apodemus > Apodemus speciosus. The sequence goes on from BDUI01000007.1 coordinate 2,887,051, forward strand.
ACCTTACTATTCTGCTTTCTGCTATAGTCCATAGGATTTTTATTTTAACTATTCAGAAGGGAATCGGGAACATTGTCTACAAAATACTAAGGCAAGAGATGCTTAGAATACCAAAATCTGATCTGGAATCAGATCTCTGATGATTCATAAATCATCATTTGAATAATACAAGGATAATCTTTACAGAGTGCACAAAAACATGACTCCAGCATTACTGAATATTGTATTTGAAGTGAAAATCAAAATGGCCRTACGGGTATTTGTCTTGGTTCTGGTTTTATTGCTGTGAAAAGACACCATGACCAAGACAACTCTTATAAAGGAAAACACTGGGGCTAGTTTACAGTTTCAGAGGCTTAGTTCATTATTGTCATGTCAGGATGCATGGCAGCACGCAGGTGCTGGAGAAGGAGCTGACTGTTTCACATCTTGATCCTCAGGCAGTAGAAGGAGACTGTTCTACACTGGGCATAGCTTGAGCACATAAGACACCTTCAAACCCACCCACAGTGACACACTTCCTCCAACAAGGCCAAACTCACTCCGGCAAGGCCACACCTCCAAATAGTGCCACTCCTTATGGGCCAAGCATTCAAAGACATGAGTCTATGGGGGGAGGGGGGAGTCATTCCATTTCAAACCATCACAATATTCTTTTCCATCAATTTAAAACTGAAAAAAAAAATCCCAGTCAAACTGTCATAGGTTGGGGAAGAAAGCACCTTTCTATCTGAAGGGCTCCACTCAATACAAAACCAAGCGGAGATTTCTGAACACACCCCCAGCTGCTCACTGTGTTCGGGCATGCTCCCCTTTCTAGCTCATCTTGTGCCTTTTTTTATGGCTCCACTCTAGGTTATTAGACTAACGGGCAAGCGAATGTTGCAGGGTCTTCCAGCTATGGAGAGGCAGTTCTAGTCCACAGCTAAGCCACTGTCTCCGTGGCAATCCTCCATTCTCTCACCATCCCTGGCTTCATCCCGGGATTTCTGGAGCATCCTTTGACCTTATCAGAGCACATTCCACAATGTGCCTTTCCACTATGGACAGCTGTGGCCACGCACCGGCTTCCTAGGGAGAGAGTGTGCGCATGTGTGGATTACATGGCTACAAAGGAATGGAGGAATTTAACAGAATGAATGGATGAACAAATGAGAAACTATGCCTTGAGCTTACATGTTAGTTGGTGAATCGGGAAAGGGAGGAGTTTGTACTTTCTTTTTTAAAGGTTCAGACGTTTCCATTCAGGACAGTCTACGTGATTAACAGCTAAATATCTAACAGAAAACAACAACAAAACCAAGCCACTAATCTTATTTATTTCTTCTCTAACCATGGCTTAAGACATAAAAGAATTCGGAATGAGCAGAAAGAATCTCTGTGGCTGGCAAAGGCATTAATTATAAGAAACGGGCAATTTGCATTATTTATGAGGATGCTATTTACATCGTCAGGCCTGGCCAGTGCTTGCCTCAGCCCAGTCTTTCATTACAGGGAGAAGGAAAAGTGACACAGGAAAAGGAAGGGTGTTCTGAAGGCCACATTTTGATTACACGAAGAAAAAGATCTCTGAAAGTGTTCTTTTAAAGAAAAAAAAAACCTTTAAATATAATTTAAAAGAAAGAATAATAGAAGCTTCCATCTTCCACGATGATGATTCAGAATCTAACACTCATTTAAATATTCAGACAGGCTTCCAGAACCCACTTYGAGTGAGTGAGGCATTGTTAGCAGAAGTGAGCGCAGGGGGGTGGGGGTGGGGTGGGGCGATGACTAAGATAGACCGTTTTATAATTCAAGCACTTGAGTTTCGTTGCATTTCTTTTTTTCTACTAGCGACTTTAAAATCTGTACACTCCAAGAAAGGTCATTCGCAAAAAGCTGAGAAGGAGCAGGCCCACAATTGTTCTCCGCTTTCTCCTCTCTTCTCTGACCACTTTAATTTAATTGGATCCTGCCTCCTGCCGACTAGAGTCGTTGCTACAATAGATCGTTCTCAGTGGCAATTTGCGCTGGCTTTTGATCTGAAGTGGACAAGGCTGCTATGTGCAAACAAGGGAAAATGAGATCTGGGAGAATTTACCAAGTCTATTTTTAAAAGGTGTCTAGTAATTTTTTTTTTTTTGGCAAAAGCTCAATGGACACTTTCCACCACCCCCCCCCAACCTGCATTCTTTTTTTTTTTTTTTTTTTTTGTGGTTTTTTTTCGAGACAGGGTTTCTCTGTCAGCCCTGGCTGTCCTGGAACTCACTCTGT
>BDUI01000007.1:2890390-2900390 GCA_002335545.1 Apodemus speciosus
AAAAAATCAAGAAGTATTTGGAGAGTTAACACTTCAAACCATTAGCATATTTTAATGTCAAGGAGTTAAAGTTGAGCAAAAGGCGCATTGATTTAGAGCACAGTGACATTTAGGATAAGGCTGAAATGGCGGTAACTCGTGGTTATTACAGGTACAAATATTAAACCCACAGTCACACATTCAAACTGCAGGGGGAAGAGAACGTAGCTATCTATCTAGGTAAGGTGCTAGTCTTAATCAGATTGTCAGAGAGTTCCCTAATTCCAGTTTGGGAATTCGCCTTCAGTGCTTTCTTCTGGGGGACATCATCAGGACAGCAGATTCCTTATGAATCTTTATGTGCTTTGCAGCACATAATTAGGACTTGTCCTCTGATTCTCCGTTATCCTCTGAGTTCAGTCAAAGTCAAGCTGTGCTCTCCTAAGCTGTGAAACCGAGGAGACAGGATAGACGCTGAGGTATGAAGTCATGATGAATTATGAGAAAAGTAATGTTTCAAAAGGCTTGGGATACATTTTAATTATTGCAATCGTGGATATTAGTAGGTGGTCCAAATGGGGAGAACATAGTGTGAATTTTTGATAGTAATTTTTTTTCTGGTTCTTTATTTTAAAACCCTCTCTCAAGCGGCCTTGGTTGTGAATGTCTGTAATCCCAGAGCTCAAGACACCGAGGCTGGAGGGTAGTGAGTTTGAGGTCAGCGTGGATTACACAAATAGCCATTCAGAGGATCCTGCCTTTCTAGGCTGTTGATACCTTCCTCGCCCTCTAGGGGCCGCTGTGCTTCCGGAAAGCGTGCAGGTGGCTTGGTTGCCGCGAGATCGTTGCCTAGCAACCGCATGTACACCAGCCCCTAGCCTGCTGAACTCTGATAGACATGGCATCCTCCAGCAGCTCCTCCAGCTCTTCTGAGGTGTCCCCAGACTCTGAGGCATCGGTGTCGCCGGTGCAATTGCCCCCAACGCCGCCGCCGACCTCCACCGCAGTTCTCAAGTCGCCCAGCGAGTCCAAGTCGAGCTCGACCAACCCGCCGCACTGGACCTGCTCCGAGGACTCGCTGCCCTCTGCCGCCTTCTACGGGCCCCTGGACAGTAAAAACCCGCTCCTGGCCTCTTGTGAGAAGGAGATCCGGGAGCTGTTGGGCTTTATGAAGAAGAATAAGGCTCTAGCCACCTCAGAGGAACGGAAGCAGGAATTCCATCGGAGGTGGTAAGCTGAGGCTGGGGAGGGCGCCGGGAGACACCATTGGAGGACCACGACGGGGGTGGGGCCCTGGGGAGGCGCCGTGAGACGCCATTGGAGGACCACGACGGGGGTGGGGCCCTGGAGACAAGCTGAGCCGCGGACTTGCCCAGCTATTACAGCCTTTAGCTCCTCCTACACGTTTCAGGTCTTTCTTCTCTGGTCAAAATAAAAATCTGCCCAGAAGTGTTTCCTACCTCTGGGTTTGGTCTCAGCGTCTTCTTCTGGCCTCTCTCGGCTCACTCATGGGTCGCAAAACAGGACGAAAGCAGACTTAAGAAAGATCAGCTCTGAGGAAGTTGCTGAGGTCCTTGAAGTTAGGTCTCAGCCAAGTCTGTCATAATGTGAACGTGTACATTTTATTCTCTTTATACTTCGTTGGGATTACAGAAACTTCTTTTTCCTCTTGTTTTGGTGGCTCTTTCTGATTGTTTTTTGTTTGTTTGTTTCTCCAACTTATTTCTGTGAACTGAAAACCACCAATTTCTAAGATTTGGTTTTGTTTACGTTGCCACCTTTTCTGGTCTAATGCTTTCCAAAATGAGTAGTTTTGGAAAAGACATAGGCAAGCCCCAAAGAATACCAGACAAGTGAATAACATTTTTTTTTCTGGCGAGTATTTTAAACTTACATGTTTTGGTCATGCATTTAATATGAATACACAGGGTTTTGTTTTGTTTTTTGGATTTGGCTTTTTCGAGACAGGGTTTCTCTGTATAGTGCTGGCTGTCCTGGAACTCACTCTGTGGACCAGGCTGGCCTCGAACTCAGAAATCCGACTGCCTCTGCCTCCCCGAGTGCTGGGATTACAGGCGTGCGCCACCACCGCCCGGCTCTGAATACACAGTTTTAACTTGCATTTATAATTCAATCAAACATCTTAAATGATTTGATGAGCACCTAGTAGACATAGCTTTGAAAGGTACTTCTCTCAAAACTAGGAAGGCATCAAGTTAACACTAAACCCCTCTTCCCCAAATCATATTTCTGTAAGCATAGTCTTGTACTAAACAAACATGGGACACAGCATTCCCACCACACCCCTTTCTACTCCCCTCACCCCCCCCACCTCCAGTTTCACTTACCTGTGGTCAAAGGCTATGAAAATCGTAGGTAGGAAATTCCAGAAACAAACAATTGACATTGTTTATAGTCCCTTCTGAGCAGTCTGATAAAATCTCTTTCTACCCTGTTCTGACACCCGCCCACCCCCACCCCCCGGCCCAGGGTTTGAATTCACCCCTTTGTCCAGTACACCCACACTGTGGTCTTCATTGGTCCATTTGTTAGTTAGCCATCTTGGTTATCAGGTCAACTGACTGTCATAGTAACTCAGGATTCCTGTTAATCTGACCTGGATTTTGCTTAATAACGATTATGAAGCCCAAGCGGAATGATGCAGATGTACCAAGGAGAAGGCATAACTTCTTTCTGTAAAAGAAAAAAAAAAGTGTTTCAATAAGGAAAGGAGAAAAATGCACCTTTGGCTGGCCAAGAGCCACGGTGTGGTTAGATGTTTTGAGAGTCACCATGTCCATGTAACTTTTATACTGCTCGTTATACATTTTCTACCCTAGTATAGCTCATCTCTTATTGTGCCTAGTTCCTAAGGGAGCCTTTGTCATGTGATGGCTACTCTTGGTTGTCAACTTGACTCTCCTGGGAAGAAGGAACCTCTTCTTGAGGAATTGCCTCCCTCAGATTGGCCTTGTGGCATGACTGGAGGACATTTTATTGACTGCTGATTGGTATCAGAGGGTGCAGTCTACCCTGAGCAGTGAGTGCTGGTTTTGGGCAGGTGACCTGGGGTTGTACAAGGAAAATAGCTGAGCAAGTCGGGGGAAACAGGCCCTAAGCAGCGTTCCTCCATGACTTCCACTTCAGTTCCTGCCTCCAGGTTCCTGCTTTGAGATCCTGCCCTGTTTCTTGTTTCCCCTTGGTCATGAACTGTAACCCACATGATGCAATAAACCTTTCCCTCCCCAAATTCCTTTTGTTTATGGTGATTATCACAGCAACAGAAAACAAACTAGCACATATGACTGTGTGTGTGTGTGTGTGTGTGTGTGTGTGTGTGAGAGAGAGAGAGAGAGAGAGAGAGAGAGAGAGAGAGAGAGAGAGAATAGTAGAAAATATAGTGTATTTAATGTTCAGTGCTAATTGTCTTTTCATACATCTGTTAGAGGACTCACACTGCATCCATGAAAGTAGGGGAGAAGCACAGCAGATGCATCTTACAACGAGAGTGTTTGCTTTTCCTTGAAGAGCAAGGCACGGGAAAGGACCAAGGGGCATCTGATGAGTGTTGCAATTGGAAACGGGTGGCAGTGAGCATAGGCAGAGAAAGCCAGAAAAAAAAAAGTGTCTTATTTTTTTCTTGTTTTAGAAAGTTGAGGACAAAGCCAGGTGGTGGTGCCATATGTCTTTAATCCCAGTACTTGGGAGGCAGAGGCAGGAAGATCTCTATGAGTTTGAGGTCAGCCTGATCTATACAATGAGTTCCAGGACAGCCAGGGCTACACAGAGAAACCCTGTCAAGAAGCAGGAGGAGGAGAAGGGGAAGAGGAAGAAGAGGAGGAGGAAGCAGGAGGAGGAGAAGGGGAAGAGGAAGAAGAGGAGGAGGAAGCAGGAGGAGGAGAAGGAGGACAAGGGAAAGAGGAAGAAGAGGAGGAGGAAGCAGGAGGAGGAGAAGGAGGACAAGGGAAAGAGGAAGAAGAGGAGGAGGAAGCAGGAGGAGGAGAAGGGGAAGAGGAAGAAGAGGAGGAGGAAGCAGGAGAAGGAGAAGGGGAAGAGGAGAAGAGGAGGAAGCAGGAGGCGGAGAAGGGGAAGAGGAAGAAGAGGAGGAGGAAGCAGGGGGAGGAGACGAAGGAGAAGGGGAAGGAAAAGAAGGAGGAGGAGAGGAAGAAGAAAAGAAGGGGAGGAGGAGGAAAGAGGAAGAGGGAGATTGTTGGGGAGTGGGGACAATGTCTAAGAGTTTCTTTGTAGAGTAGGCTATTCTGGGACATGACAAGTATGAAGAAGCTGTGTAGCATTGTGACCATGGGAAGAACAGGTTTAGATGGGAGGAAATGAAACGGGAGAGTTTGATTTCAGAGCTGCTGCGGTTGCAACTCAGCATCCAGGTGGGGCTGGAGGTCAGAAGAGAGGCACACTTCTTAGGCAAGGGAGCTGGTGTAGGTGCAGAGGACAGTAAAGGACAGAGTCAGGGCTTTTCCTCCCAATAGTAACCTGCAGAGACTAAGAGGCCAGCAGGGTCGGAGGAGAACCAGGAAGTAGCTGGTGCCCCCAGAGCAGGGAGAGAAAGTGATTCAGTGGGAAGGAAGAATCCACTGTGGCATATCCTGCTGATGGAGATGGAGCAAGAGCTGACCAAAGAATGAGCACAAATAAGATAAGATGGAAGAGAAAACTGAAATAACGGCTTTAGCCGAGCATGGGTGTTACACGCCTATCACCCCAGCATCTGGGAGGCTGAGTTGGAGGATCCTGCTTTTAAGGCCAGCAGAGTGAGACGCCGTGTAAAGAAAGCCCAAGGAGAGCACACTGCACACCCAGCCTCGCTCGCACACACCTTCTGACCCGTTTCCATGTATACAATCTCTAGAATCCCCATTCTCAGCATTCCGGTCCAGAGGTCCGCTTTTCTTCCSCCYCCCCYCCCCCCCYCSCSCCCCCCCCCCCCATCTCAAATATCCTCCACGTAGCACATCAGCGGCTCTTAGCTAAAGATTATTGATGGCCATGGCTTCTAGTTTGAAATTAAGACTGCCCTTGTTCTCCAGGGTCTGAGGAGCAGGCCCTGCTGCTGCCTTGGTCTGAGCTCAACACTTTTCTTGGGACTTGCCAGAGAAACACCCAGCTTTCTTGCCCTAGAGGCAATAATATTTGTGTTTTCCTTTGTCTGGGAGGTTTTTCTTCCAGATTTCTAGTTATCTCTCTCTCTCTCTTCCTTCAGGTCTCTGCTCAGTCAACACTATCCAAGACAGGTTTTTTTTTCTTCCTAAATCAGGTTTATCTATCAGTTGGTATTTTTTACTTAACTTTTCATTTTCTTTTCTATTGCTTGTCTTCTTTATTAAAACATAAGCTTCCTAGTGAGGTTGGGATATTTTTTCCCCCTCCACATTGCTCAATCTCTAGGTACTAGCCTGGGGACTGGAACATGGTAAGCACTGCACACACATTTGATACTGCAGGAATCCGAGGACTCTATTACCCTGTATTCTCTCCAGCATCCAAAACAGATCTATTTCTTCCTATATCACATGGAAGGGCGTTTTGCCTGCATGCGTGTCAAAGTAAGCGACACTCCAGCAGAGGCCCGGGGGAGCTCAAGGGCAGCTTGATTTCAAAGAAGAGGCAAGGAAGGTGATGTTGTCTTAGTCAGGGTTTTACTGCTGTGAAGAGACACCATGACCAAAGCAACTCATAAAGACAACGACATTTAATCGGGGCTGGCTTACAGGTTCAAAGGTTCAGTCCGTTATCATCAAGGCAGGAGCATGGCAGCATTCAGGTAGGCATGGTACAGGCAGAGCTGAGAGTTCTACTCTTCATCTGGAGGCTGCTGGTAGAAGATGGACTTCCAGGCAGCTAGGATGAGTCTTAAAGCCTGCGTCCGCAGTGGCACACCTACTCCAACAAGGCCACACCCACTCCAACAAGGCCACACCCACTCCAACAAGGCCACACCTACTCCAACAAGGCTGCACCTCCTAATAGTGCCACTCCCTGGGCCAAGCATTTTCAAACCATGACAGACGTTAAGCCGAGACAAGAAAAATGTGCAGGAGTCAACCAGGAAAACAGAGAGAAACGGGAGCAAGCACGGAGGGAGATCCTGGCTGGAGAGAATCAAGCACTTGGGATGAACAGAGAGAAGCCCATTCGGCTTCAGCTGGGCAAGCGCCAGTACAGTCGTGGACCACGCCTTTGGATGGAGGGCTTGGGGGGCTGGAGAGGTCGTTTGCATCTGGAACACCTTTCTGGGAAGGGGTTGCCCTTATGTAATTTTTTATTTGAAAACATCGCTCGGGTGATCAAGTTCCAATGGGGCAAGCGTGGTAATGGGGGATCCGGTTGGAAGCCCAGGAAGTAGGAGTTGCTTTTATAACGTGCTTGACAGATGGTTTTTCTTAAAACCAAAGCTTTTTTTTTTCTCCCCCTTTTTTTCTAACTATAGGACTTTCCACGAGCATAAAAATTTACAGTACCAAAAAATATGATCTTGATTATATGAACAATGCCGTTATATAAAAGTGTGGTATATTTTACAACACGCTTTTGTCATAAGCATTAGATATTCTGATTAGAGTGTGAGAATTTTCTTTAGGACATTCAGGACATCTCCCAGGCGTTATAGCCAACCAGCAGAATAAAACGTCTCTTTATTCTTAAATCTGGCCATTGTGTCCCCTGTCTGTGATTCCAACCCCGGGCAGCTGACAGGGGGAATGGTGTGAGTCTGAGGTCAGCCTGGACTACAATGTTTCGGGCCACCCTGGGCTACAGAGGATATTTTTTTGCCCCTGCATTATGTAAGCCATTCCTAATGAGCAGCATTCCGGAGCTTCAGATTCTGTAAAAAGAAAAAAAAAAATAAATAAAAAGAAGAAAGAAAGCTCTTTTCTTATTACATAACCCCGATTGACTTAATTAAGCTGGTATTTCACTTCTATGAATAACAAACCCAAGAATCACCTCATCTGTAAGCCTCCGGTGAATTAACTGCTTTAGGTGCAGAATTGAGGGATTTGGGCCTGACTGGGGAGATTGCTTGAATTTATTGCATCTAAATACTGTGGAATTTCACGAGACAGCAAGTGGAATACAAAATGAACAAAGAAACTGTCTTTCTTTCCTTGCCCCCTGAGGCTTGTGTTTACCACACTGCTTATTTGTGATTGTCTTTACTGTGGGCTCGTGTAGGCATTGTTCTGTCGCAAACATTATTTTTCAGTTCATAAAGGCAGGGATGCTATGGCTCCTTTACTCAACTGGGGACTCAATCAATATCACTTAATTGCCTTAACATATCAATTGATCCGTATCTGCAGATACTGTTTCATGAATGTTCTAAGGTGTACATGTGAGAAACTGGTACCAATCTGCAGGGTTTTTGTTTGGTTGGTTTCTGAGACAGGGCTCTCGGAGGCTCTCTGTGTATCCCTGGCTGTCCTAGAACCCATTCTGCAGACTAGGCTGGCCTTGAACTCAGAGATCCACCTGCCTCTGCCTCCCAAGTGCTGCTTAACAGATATCACAGACTGGGTGGCTTAAAGAGAGCCCGTCTTTTCCTTGTTCTTCTTCTTCTTCTTTTCTTCTTCTTCCTCTTACTCCTCCTTCTTCCTCTTCCTTGTCCTTCCTCCTCTCCCTCTTCTTCTCCCTCTTCGTCTCCTTCTCTTTCGCCTCCTCCTCTTCCTCCTCCTCCTCCTTTTTCTATTACTTTTATTTTTTTACAATCCAATCATTGCCTTCACATTCCAGGTCAGTCAGGGTCTTGTCAGGACCCTTTTCCTAGCTTGGGAAACTGCTTTGTTCCAAACTCTGGGAGTCTCTTCTGGGAAGGAGATTAATCCCCTCAGACCAAGATCCTACCTACTACATGACCTCATTTAACCTTAATTGCTTCCTCAGAGGTGCAGCTTCAAGCGCAGTTGCCCTGGGGGTTAAGGCTCCAAGGTGTGCTTGGATCTGGAAAGAGTCATTCTGTTTCCAACAAGGTCTGTAACTAGAAGGCAGCACTGGGCAACTTGAAGGGGAGTTTGGACTTTCTTTCTGTCTTTCTTTCTGTCTTTCTGTCTGTCTGTCTGTCTGTCTCCCTCCCTCCCCCCTTCCTTCCTTCCTTCCTTCCTTCCTTCCTTCCTTTCATCCCAGAGGCAGTCAGCATTCTGGAAAAAAGAGAAGAAATCAGTTTTAACTCAATGCATGAATAAATTAGCCAATGATTTATTACCTCGCTCATTTTTATTAAAAAAAATTTATAATATCGACAACTTGTTTTCACTTTATATGGTGGAAGGAAGCTCAATGCTAAACGGATTGGCTGGATATTTGAGCTCTTCATGGAAAGGAATAAAATAAGAGCAAGAATTTTCCCAACCTACCGACTGCTGCTCCAGTCACCATCCCCCCCCCTCCGCATCTTCCCCCCCCTTCATCTTCCCTCCCTCCTTCTTTGCTTCCTTTATACCATGGTTCTTAACCTGTGGGTCACAACCCTGCTGGGGATTGAAGGACCCTTTCTCAGGGGTCCCCTAAGACCATCAGAAAACACAGATATTTACAACACAACTCATAACAGTAGCAAAATTCCAGTTATGAAGTAACAAGGAAAATAAGGTTATGATTGGGGGGGTCATCACAACATGAGGGTATTAAAGGGTGGAATCATTAGGAAGGCTGAGAACCGCCATTTTATACTTTCCTTGACCACTGTGAAGTTAGCATTAGTTGCCAACTTGACAGAATCTTGAATTGCCTAGGAGACAAGCCCTCGTAAGACCTGTGAGGGCTTCTCCTAGTTGGGTTACCTTCTTGGCCATGTCTGTGGGACAACCATCTTGATGCGAGGTGGGAAGACTCAGACTCTGTGATGGTCCCACCCGCTGAGTTAGGATCCTGGACTGCACAGACTGGAGAAGGCCAGGTAAACATGCGGTCTTGATTGTGGATACACCACGACCAGACGTTTCTTGCTTTTGCTGCTTTGACTCCCTTGTCATGATGGACTGATGCCATCACTTGTGAGACAGAAGAAACCATTTCCCCCTTAAGTTGTCTTAAATGTCAGAGTGTTTTTATCTCAGCAGCAGGAAAAGAAACTAAGACTCTCTACCTGTATTCATTAGGTAGATTGCACCCTTTAATACCCATTAGGTATTCATACCTCTTAAGACAAGAAGTGAATACTATCATTGAAGTGGTGGCCCATGCCTCTAATTTTGACACATTGGAGTGTGTGCCAGGAGGATATTGTGTCTGAGGGTGGCAAGGGCTTCATAGCGAGACCCTGTGTTGAGAAGCCCTGCTGACTAAGCCCCGATATATGTCTGATGTTGCCGGAAAGCCCAGAGCTCGGTGCAAAATGGTGGACTCCCTTTACTGGCTGGGTTTTCTTCTCTGACCTTGTCTGGGGAGCTCGAATCCTCCATATCCTCTACCTGCGGAATGTCATGCAGCCTTGGTGAGGTTACAGGTCCAGCTTCCTTTCTCCTGATATCAAACCCATTCAGCAAGCACCTGAGATTCCTGGAATGCTTCCCCATGCTAATGAGGTATCTCGGTACCTTAGCCTTCAGCCAATGACCTTTGCCAACCCTGGATCTTCCCACCATCTTCCTCCAAACTGTATAACTCTTGATTCACCCCAGATAAAGTTGATCTTTCTTCCTGAAGCTGATCCCCAAGTGTCGTCATTTCTATTCATACTCACAGGTCATCTGAAACCCTGTTTGTTGACTCTCTTCCCTTTGTCCTCATGGATGGGTGGCCAATGACCCCTGGGAGAAGGGAGGGCCACAACCCTGTCTCTGTTTATTTTCTACCTTGTTTGTRATGAGTTACAAACAAACAAAAGCCAAAGAAACAAAGCTGGCCGATCATTATAGCACACTCTTAGGATTTATGAACAGTTGTTTTCTAGATTGTGTAATATTGATGAAATGATATTAGGCAAATCAGTGGGGAAGAATACATAGCCCCGATATACAGTTTGTAGTTTGACAAAGGAATAGAGCTGAGACAGACTGATGTTGGA
>BDUI01000007.1:2902890-2907185 GCA_002335545.1 Apodemus speciosus
CAAGTCCATCTGTAAGAGCTTTCTTGAGACAAAGAATGCCCAAAAGGGTGGATACCGATAGAGGGCACACAACTTGCTCATGCTTGGTGATGGGGGTGGAGGAACGAACATATCTGGATTTTCTTCACTGTGGAGTTCAAAGCTGCTCTAAAAAGGAGTTCTTAAAAACCCGCATATAAAAAGGGCTCCAGTAGACTCTGGGTACATGCTAGCTATAATAAAGTTTGTTAATACTTAGACGTTAACAACAAGGACTGCGAGAAAGACTCAGCACAAGGTGAGTGTTAAGGGGTTGCCCACTACTTGATTGAGGCTGCCTGCTCCTTCTGACGATGTCTTTTTACTTTACGACTCTTAACAGTGCCACCACTCTGTTTAATATCTGGACCAAATACGCCCCCAGGCTGCCAACCGACTATTACAACGAGAAGCTTCTGAAGGTTGGAGACGCCCTCTGTCAAATAAAAGTAAGTGGTTATAAAACAGACAGAGCCAGCTAGAAACAAACTCCTTTGGCTACTTAGGACTTGGGTTGATACCCTTCCTAGTATAGAGGGTTTAATTTTTTTTTTTAACATTGGAAAGCAATATGCAAATAAGTAAAATCGTAGTGAGGTACAGCAACCGCTTAACAACTACAAAGTCTGCCCTTTTATTTTGTATTTGAAAGTCTCCAGGTGGTTCCTTCGGGGACCAGAGGCAGCCTGGGATGGGAAGGCAGCTCAGCTCAGAGGAGGGTGTGGTAGGCCCACAGCAGGAAGTGCTGAGTCACCCTGTTCCTACCTTATACAAAGGAGCCCAGACACCACTTCCTGTTGTTTTTCCTTAGGCCTGTGGCCTTGCCCAGTCAGCCCTCAGACCAACGGCCTGACTGTTGTTCAGTGTGCCATTTTAATGACTTTTAGTTTTCTGAATATTTTTGCTGTACTGCGAGTCCAGCAACTGTGGCATATAAGCCCTGTTTCCTCCTCGGCGTTACACCAGAAACTGAGCATGTACCATAATGTGAGTTCTGTGTCAGGGTCTATGTTTTTGAATGTCATGGACCTGGGCTTGGCTTGACAGGACCGAGCCATGGCTGGACTTTCAGTTTGTGAACTTGGCCTAAGTCCAAACGTAGCAAGCTCTATTCAGTGTTGGACAAGGAATTATTTTATCCACAGGGATTTTTAGGCCAGGCACGGGCCGTGTGAGTGAGTACCTTCTCAATTTTCAGTGTCTGAGTTTGATTTTCTTCCTGTGTATCTATTTCTTAGACTTTAACATATGTTCTCAACCTTTGGGTCGAGACCCCTTAGAAGTGTCGAGTATCAGTTATCCTGTATATCAGATATTTATGTTATGATTCAAAACAGTAGCTAACTTAAAGTTATGAGGTAGCAATGAAATAATTTTGTGGTTGGGAGTCACCACAGCACGAGGAACTGGATTATAAAGTGTTGCAGGTTGAGAACCACTGAAATAGAGGATAAGGTATAGAAAGGCTTCCATTTCAAAGCACCGTCAATGCAAATGCACACTTACCCCAGGTAAGATAAGAGATCATTTTTCTCTGAACCCAAATGTGAGTGACTGGCCTAGGGACATAGGTTCAGGTTACCCCCGAATTACTTGTCCAATATGGTTAACAGTTTCACGAAGCCTTTATAGTCTTTTATGAATTTTTATTTGTTTTTGGTTTTTGTTTTCTGTTTTTTGAGACAGGGTTTCTCTGTGTAGCCCTGGCTGTCCTAGAACTCACTCTGTAGACCAGGCTGGCCTCGAACTCAGAAATCTGCCTGCCTCTGCCTCCCAAGTGCTGGGATTAAAGGCATGCACCACCACTGTGCCTGGCCCATTTATGACTTTTTAGTCGCACATGAAGACACTTTTCAAATATATTGGTAGAAACATGAGGCAGGCAGGTCACAGCAAAGTGGGAAATCTCTGCAAGCTTTAGATAATTCTCTGATGATGTATTTAGTCTTTTGGTTGGTGGCAGTTCTAGGGGGTCTCCTAAGTTAACATATTCCAAGTGATTTTGCCTGGTAGTCATATCATCAGGATCAAACACAGAGGCAGGCAGGGGATGCTTTAAAGGGGCTAAAAGGTAGCCCAAGAGAAACTGTAATTAGACTTTGGACCAGCCACACAAGCCTCTCCTCCATCCCGGCAGTTCTGATCAACCGTCAGCCATCCGGAAGGTTGAGTCTAAGGCGCCTTTCTTTCCAGAACCTTGTTACCCATAGAACTAATTGGATCCTGGCTCCTTTACCTAAATTAAAGGCAGCCTTAGCTCCTCATGCATGCGCCATGGTTCTTACGCAATTGAAAATGCAGGGTTTGGGGGGAAAATAGGTGGATTCCAAGTTGCAAGCTCATTTCTGTGGAGTGGAGTGGCGGCTGACGATATAGCTCTTTTATCTTGGTAGCTCTGGGAAGGAGAGGTCGACACTGTACTGATGGATATATCTTAGGAGCAGCGGGTGAGGGAAGAGAAGCGTCTTAGACACCGGGGGAGCAAACTGACAGTGGGCAGTGACTGCGGATCCCCATGCTTTGATAGATAGGCCTAGGCAGTGTTTAGGTTTGGATGGAAGAATACAGATTTACCTACTTTTCAGTGATGGGAAGTGGGTCACTGAAGGTGTTTATAATCCTGAAAATGAACTTGAGTTGCTCGTGCCATCAACTCCCAGACTGTAGTTATATATCAGTTATAGCACAGGTAATCTCGTGGGATGCTGTGGGTTTGAGCCCATTTTGGGTATAGTATGCAAATCCAGTTAGAACGGGAAAGATCCAAAACCAGCCAGCGAGGAGACAAACCAGTCAATAGAAATAAGAACAAGCAATGCTTGACGATAAGAACGGAGCCATGTTTGATGGTGGAGACCCCACAAGGGGCTAGGCAGGTGGGTGGGTCAGAGCCAGGCCAGTGGCTTTTCCTGGCGACAGGGCTTCGGGGGACCAAGCTGTGGAGGAGTTGCAAAGGATTCAGCTTTCCAAAGACTACTCCTGTTTCCCACTGACACTTTCCAAGTCAACCATCTCACATTGGGTGATGGAAACAAACCCCCTGACTCTGTAGCAGGGTTACAGTCCTCACTCTTGAATTGAGCAGGTGGGCCGCCATCAGCAGGATATGCTGGATTTGGAAACTTAGATTTCAAGTCTATGAGATGTTGAGGATTTTACGGCATACAAGACAAACGTGCATCTTCTCATCACTATGGTTCTGATGGTCCCCTATCCCAGAGACCTTCTTCTGAGAACTCAACACAATAACAGGCCTGCATCGCATAGAGAGTGTCTGCCACCTTTCATACGCTTGGGAAATGGTGCTAGTCACAGAGCAGTGCAGAGCTTGGAGTGTAAAGAAATGGACCCTAGGTACAAAAGGGTAACATTTATTTTTCAAAAGTTACACTGAGTCCCTGGCTGTATTTGTCTCTGGAAGTAGTAGTGACCCACACTAACTTGATTAAGAATACTCTATCATCCAATCTGAAGACAACATTTTGAAACTATAACCAGGCCCTCATTTATTTTAGGAATACAAGCTGGCTCTTCTGCAGTGCTACGGGCGGTATCTCCAGGAGTTCATTGCTGATTTCGATGAGCACAAAGAAGACGTAAATCAGTTCAAAACTGTCTTCTTCCCCAAAGGCTTCGGAGATGAAACAGCTAGACTTACAGTAAGATGGGAGAAGCAGCTGAGGGCCCTGTGGCTTGTGACTAGTTGTGGGATTAGTGTAGCCTTTGGCTGACAGTGACTAGAGCGCTTCCTCTGCCCAGTACAGCATCTGGCTGTGCCCTGTAAGTTGTCTGATCCAAGTTTTGAGGGCTAGACAAGACGGGGAATTCACCCTGCTCCAGTGGTTATGTCAGTACAAGTGCTACTTCGTCCTGCAGCAGTCAGCACCCCTATTATAGTAACTAATATTTGTAGATACATCCATTTACAAAGAGTTTTGGGAAGTGTCTTAGTTAGGGTTTTACTGCTGTGAACAGACACCATGACCAATGCAAGTCTTATAAAGAACAACAGTTCATTGGGGCTGGCTTACAGGTTCAGATGTTTAGTCCAGTATCAAGGCGGGGACATGGCAGTATGAGGCAGACATGGTGGAGGAGGACCTGAGAGTTCTGCATCTTCATCTGAAGGCTGCTAGTGGAAGACTGACTTCCAGGCAACTAAGGTGAGGGTCTTAAAGCCTACACCCACAGTGACACACCCACTCCAACAAGGCCACACCTCCAATAGAGCCACTCCCTGGGCCAAGCATATACAAACCACCACAGGAAGTGTGTTG
>BDUI01000008.1:17086-29553 GCA_002335545.1 Apodemus speciosus
TGTGAAGAACTGAGTTGGGATTTTGATGGGGATTGCATTGAATCTGTAGATTGCTTTTGGTAAGATGGCCATTTTTACTATATTAATCCTGCCAACCCATGAGCATGGAAGATTTTTGCATGTTCTGAGGTCTTCTTCCATTTCTTTCTTCAGAGACCTGAAGTTCTTCTCATACAAATCTTGCACTTGTTTGGTTAGAGTCACCCCTAGATACTTTATATTGTTTGTGGCTATTGTGAAGGGTGTCATTTCCCTAATTTCTTTTTCAGCCTGCTTATCCTTTAAGTATAGAAAGGATACTCATATGCTTGAG
This sequence comes from Apodemus speciosus, assembly GCA_002335545.1. Lineage (NCBI taxonomy): Eukaryota > Metazoa > Chordata > Mammalia > Rodentia > Muridae > Apodemus > Apodemus speciosus. The sequence goes on from BDUI01000008.1 coordinate 17,400, forward strand.
TTGATTTTATAACCAGCCACTTTGCTGAAGTTACGTGTATCAGCTGTAGGAGTTCTCTGGTGGAGTTTTTTGGGTTGCTTAAGTATCCTTGGGTTCTTTCTCTAGCTCCTCCATTGGGGACTCTATGCTCAGTTCGATAGTAAAGAGGTGATGAAAGGGTTAATGAATCAAAATAAGGGACATTTTGTTTGAAGAATTTCCCTGTGATCTAGGATAAGTAAATAGAGTGAGCCTATATTCCATATATGTTCCAGCTTCCTTATGCATACCTAGCATGAGCAGATGGTCAGAGGATTTTTGTAGGACAGCCCCGAGAGAGGGTATGAATTATGCAAAATTTAGATTATGATTTGGCTTTATGGTAAGAATTACAAATTGGCTTTTCTCTTTCCTGCAGTAGATCAATGCACATCAACACCATACAGCGTATTACTTAAATAAGCTTGGTAACCAAGGAAAGAAAGAACATGAAAGTAATGTAAAGCTCTTATGATTCTATGTAAACCTGGTTGATTCACATCAAAGCATCTTTGGATAATTTCATGTGTTTGTTATGAAGTTGAAAAAAATATGGATTCGTTAAGTGACTTAACAGTTTAAACATGTAATCCGTGAGAAATAAAATCTTCAGAAATTAGTGACAGTATTTGTGAAAAGTTCTTTTAACTATATTTATTTCATTACTAATTAACTCAGTAATATGACAATTACTAAAATATATTTAAATAATGATGAATCCAAGTATTTATTCAAGTAATATTTATTAAAACTATGTATCTGTTAAGACTGMATTTGAAATTTATCTAATATTCATAGATATATACATATTTCTTAAAAATCTATAAACATTGTTTCCAAATATATTTCACTGGCAATCACTTGAGAGTATGATTATAGATAAATTAAAAAAAATCATGGCCGGGTGGTGGAGGCACACATCTTTAATCCCAGCTCTCAGAAGGCAGTGACAGCCAGATCTCTGAGTTTGAGTACAATCTGGTCGATAGACCGAGTTTTAGGATAGTCAGGGCTACACAGAGAAACCCTGTCTTGAATATATGTTTAAAATGTGATCTTTCCTGTTCTCTGTGGTGCATTTCATGTTTGTGTGTGTGTATGTGTGTGTGTGTGTGTGTGTGTGTGTAGGTACGCACATGTGTGAATGTGGAGCCCTGAGGTAGACATCAGTGCTGTCCTCCACTGCTGTCTCCCTTACTTTTTTGAGCTAGAATCTGGACCTTATTCATTTGAGGTTACAGATGCCATGACTACACCTGGCTTTTATGTGGGTGCTGGGGTCCTTGTAAAGTACACGTATACAGCGTGTACTTTTCAAACAGCTGTGTCCCTAGTCCCTTTTACATGTTTTTATTCTTTATGTTTCAAATGAGTGTCTCTTGAAAACTGAAAATTATTGGAAGCATTTCTACTAAGCAGAAACCACAAACCAAATTCTACTTTCTGCTTTTGTTTCTGTTCACCAGACTTTCTGAGCAGTGTGTCCCCCCCACCCCCGCTCACAGACTCCCAAATTCTGTAATCTTTGACTCCTACCCAAATCCAAATTGCTGTGCTCATGTGTTCCAAGGCGCTCATGTCAGCCTTGCTTTTCGCCTGCAAAATGTGACCCTGAGAACGGTTCTGCTCCGTGAAACTCTCCTGCCCTGAACATCAGCACTACGGTGCTCTTCCACTACAACTCCACCCTTTCTCCACTCTCCACTGCTATTTCCTACTTAGAAAAAAAATCGCTTGTATTAAATATTGCTTTGCTTGCTATAAAGCCAGATGTTTCATAGATCTGAGAATACTTAATATCAATCGGCTGAGTGATTAAAGAAACGAGAGAGGGCAATGATGCTCAAAATTTGCATTCAGASAAACTGGAACGAAATTTGTGACCACCAATATCACCAAGCACCTGTTGTTGGATTGAAGAAAGGACTCGCCTTGCAGATTGTTTTGTTGTGTGCTCAGGTGCCTCATACTCAAGTATAGTAGGAAGAACATACGTTGGGATGCTGAGTTTAGGCCTAAGAACGGCCTAGAATCTAGCGTCTGAAACCAGTGGGTTTTGAACCGCATAGGGGTCTCATATCAGATATCCTGCATTTCAGATATTTACATAACATTTCTTCGCAGTAGCAAAATATAGTTATGAAGTCATACCAAAGTAATGTTATGGTTGGGGCTGTACTAAAGGTTGCGGCATTGGGAAGGTTGAGAACTGGCTGCAGCATTCCTTTCTGCTTCTGGGCTTCTTTTAAAAATGGAATCTCTGGGAACCTTCTGGAATGTTAACGAATCATTTGATTCTGCTTGTTCATCAGGTGTTACCGTCTTTTGAATATACCGAACTTCAATTTGCTTTTTTCGGGCAGTGTCTCACTATGTGGCTCGGGCTGGCCTTGAACTCACTATGTAGATGAGACTTGTCACAAATTCAGAGATCTGTCTGCCTTTGTCTTCTGAGTGCTGGCACTTTAGCTATCCCACCTGGCTTTAAGGTTCAGTTTTTAAGACTATTTCTACCATTGGATGTACTTTTCTCTTGGCCTATAGATTCTTTACAGTATCCTCAGAGGATACTGTAAAGAATATAGAGACATCACACAGCAATTAGACATACACTACATAGGGTCACTTCAGGTACTGTAATGGATATATGCCCATGAAGGAGCCATGGTAGTGTATGGCACTGACACAATATGTTATTCTAATGGGAGAAAGCAAGCAGATCAACTGGCAGTGATCAGTTTTTGTACAGGGTAGCACCATCTCATGCACATAATTATGAACGGAAATGGTGAGGAGAGAAAGACAGGGACACAAGATCCATCTGATTTGAGTTTATTTTCTTCTCTTCTTTTGGAGATAAATGTCACAAGTTCAAATATTTTGCTAATGTAACAAGAATAGATATGTTGATTCTGGCATTCTAGATTTTAATTTTAATTTATTTGTATGGTTTCCTTAATTTTTATTAGCTGTTTGGAATAAGATGTAAAATCAACTACATTAATTTAGACAAAAAATCATTTATGAATTCAATTTGTAAAATTACACAGATTGAAATTAATCTACAGTTGTTGTTTCCAAAATAAAATCAATAGAAAGAGCCAGTGTTTATGAAATATAGCTCAGTTTCTATTCTCACCCCAAATTTACTCTGGGTGGTTTGTTTTTGTTTTTTGTTTGTTTTTTTTTTTTTTTGGTTGCTGTTGTTTTGAAATTCCAAGGCTATTTGTATTAAAATTTTTATTATTTTCTTACTTCACTCAGTAACTTAGCCTTCCATTTTTAGATGAAGCCTGGCAACAGAAATTCAGAATCCATATGAAAATTCAATTCCTGTTAAAGAGTCTAGCTTAAGACAGTGTAGGGAATACTACTGGTCTTAATGGAAAAGCATTGATGCAGAATTTGGTTTCCAGGCTGAGTTTCTTTTCCTGTTACATCCCCCACTGTAAAAGATTTGCAAACAAATGAACTCTAAGGGGCACATAGACTCATATGGCTGACTGGACCAGCCACAGTGGATGCCATGGATGTACAGACATGTGTGCAGCTATGTGGTGAAGCCATGCTAACAGACTATAATATAATATAATATAATATAATATAATATAATATAATATAATATAATATAACTTTCACAGTTTGTTGTTCCTGACATGATAGGATGCTAGCAAATGAATCTGATGTCTTATGATGTCTTCTCTGATTAAGCATCTCAGTTCACAGTAGCAGCTCTTGGGTCTGAATGTGTCCTCACGTTCAGTTTCTATTGGATTTGTTCAGCTATTACYTGTTTTCCTGGTCAATTTCTGTGCAATGTCCTAGTGTCCTGGTTATTGTCTGTTGTTTGTTTGTTTTTAAGAAACCCTGAAAAATGTTAATGTGGGTAGATTGCCACAATGACATTATTGGAATTGATTTATGTAAAACTGTATCTCATTCGCCAATGTAAGAATTTATAATATAAAGAAATATCAAACTAACATGTTCTTTGATATTAAAATATTAATTTAAGTATGTTTTGTAAATGTTCTATTTTATTTTTCTCATGCTAATACTAACCCACCATCGCTTTGGCTCTTTAACCATAAGAAAGAATTATTTACATTGTAGTCAGCATTTCAAAGGTTATAAAAGGAAAATATTTGCTTGATTTGACATAAAACCACAAAGATTTTATACGCAAACTCCTCTCCTGCTCCCTCTCCCCTGAAAATATAAAATGTCCCCCACAGACTTCTGTGCTGAGGATGACTCGAGCCCTAGTTGCTGCCATTATGTTTGCTGGTCCAAGGAACCTCAGAAGGTGGRCCCTTTCTGGAGGAAGTGTGTTAACAGGGATGGGTCCCTTGCCCCTTCCTGTTTCTCTTTGCTTCCTGGAAGCCAGGGAGTGAAGGACTTTCCTCATCTGGGCCCTCCCTGCATGCTGTTTTGTCACAGGCCTACTAGCAGTAGAGCCAGCCAGTCAGGGACTGATCCTCTCAAACCATGGCTAAAGTAAAGCTTTTCTTCTGCCCAGTGTTTCTTTGGGAAATTTCCCTATTCTCCAGACTTGGAGGCTCAACAAGCATAGCAGATGTGCAAGAGAATTTGCACATAAGGGGACGGTGGTCTTCCTTTATGGTTTCCGTGGCCAGGCGATTCCTTGTTTTCTTTTTGCTTCTGTCTTCCTGCTCTTTGGTATAAGAGCAGATTGTGAGCTTCCGAGGACAGAGAGGCAGGAACTTTGACTTCAACACTTTCAGTATTTTCTCCTACTAGAACATTCAACTACTATACCTTTTGAAGATTGAGTCAAGTCACATATTTATGCATATGTGTTTGGGTATATAAATAGGTGTTAATGTGTCTGTATATGTATGTTTTAGTGTGTGTGTGTATGTATGTGAGCAAGTCTGTCTGTAGACGGATGTTTCTGCATGTTCAGGTATGCGTCTCTGTACATATATGTATCTGCATAAGTATCTGTGTATGTCTATGTCTGTGTGTCTCTGTATATACAAGTTTGTGTCTATGTATGTGCATCTGTATGTATGTTTGCATATATATGAATGTATGTGTGTCTGTATATATGTATATATATGTGTGTGTATGCATATTGAAGTGTATTGCATATGCTTCTGGGTATATAAATGTGTGTATCTGAATGTATAGGATTATATTGTGTCTGTGTATATGTATGTTTATATATGTATTGCTGTGTTTGTGTATGCAAATGTAGCTGTGTAAATTTGTGTATGTGTGCATATATATACATATATATGTATATACATATATAACTTCTTTACCCCATTGTAAACACAAAGAAAACATGACTATACCATGTTTTTCATTGTACTTTTGTTGACTAATCATATTTCTATGCATTCCATATATTCATAGAATATCTTAAATATTAAGGTTAAAATGGAATTTACATAAAGTAAAATGCATTTATGCTAAATATACATTTAATGAATTTTGACAAATTTATACACTTGTGTTACCACAGTCTTCATGAAGGCTCTTTCCATCACCCTCACATGTTCCATGTGCTCTGTGCTGCCTCAGCTTTCCAGTTCACCAGTCACTGAGTTTCTTTCCAATGTGTAATTGACTTAACCTTTTCTAAAGTTTCATATGAGTTGAGAAACCTTTGAGTTTAGCCTTTTTCTTAGCTTCAGGTTTCTGCAAGATGTCTATGGTGTGTGTTTCATTCTATTTAATGTGCTGTCCACATTGTTGTGTTTCTTTCGAGTCAGTGTATTTAATTATATATATATATGTATGTATATATGTGTGTGTATACATGCATATATTTATATGAAATATATTTAAGATCTGTTTATTCCTTTCCTTTCTTTCTTTTTTTCTTTTTTCTTTTTTTTGAATTTTCGAGACAGGGTTTCTCTGTGTAGACTTGGCTGTCTTGGAACTTACTCTGTAGACCAGGCTGGCCTTGAACTCAGAAATCTGCCTTCCTCTGCCTCCCAAGTGCTGGGATTAAAGGTGTGTGCCACCACTGCCCGGATGATCTGTTTATTCCTTTCTTCTTGTCTGATATCTCAGTTATCTCACTATTTGCTTACTTTAGATATAGCATTTATGAACATCTTTTTGTGGTTCTTTGGGCAGACACATGTTTTCATTTTTCCTTAGTTTGTAATTGCAAATAAATTTGATGGGTTATGTGAAAGTAAATGTTTAACTTTGTAGGAAATTGCTAGAGTGTTTTCTAAAGTGATTGTACCATTTCACATGCATGAGTTCCAGTTGTCCACATTTTTACTAACACTTCGTCCTCCAGTACTTCATTGGTTAGCTATTCTGATAGAAGTTTTCATCTCATTGTATTTTAAATTCACATCCAACTAAAAACTCTTGATCCTGATCATTGGCGGTGCCATGTCTACCATATCTGTCATTTCAGTGTTCATTTTCCATTGAGTAGTTTTAGATTGTGGTTTCCTACTGTCATAGTTAGCTTCAGTTGTCAACTTGACATGATTGGGAAGAAGAAATGTCGATAGAGAAATTGCCTCCTGTGATTGGCTAGTGGGCATGTCTGTGGGGCTTATCATCATCAGCATTATTATTATTATTATTATTATTATTATTATTATTGTATGCAGGAGGGCCCAGCTCTCTGTGGGTAGGATATAGAAGTGAGGAAGTAGAGCAAGTCAGAAGCAAGCTAGTTAGCAGCATTTCTTCATGGTATCCTTCAGTTTCTGCTTCAAGCTCCTTCCTTGAGTTCCTGTCTCACCACATGATAATGGACCATAACCTGTAAACCAAAAGAACCCTCTCTTCTGCTAACCCTCTTTTTGCCACTGTCTTATCATAGAACGCCTATATCCCTTTCTATATCAAGTCTTTGATGGTGGGCTGCACATTGCTCATGTTGTAATTGTTTGGTGAGCAATGGATTTTGTTGTATTAGTATAAAGTTCTTTCATTGCACTATGACACGGGGTTGAACTACTTACTAATTTGTTTGATCTTCATTAGGCTGTGGCCATGGTTTAAAGTTCTTTAGAGTGGTTAAAAATACCACATTCTAAGGTTTACTAAATACTGCTTGTATAATAATGTACAAGCCCTTATGTACTTTCTATTGACCTCACCAAGTATTTGATGAGGTCTCTTCACTTTTGTTGAAAAAACATAGAGTCTTTGGACCTGTGAGAATTTCAGGAGTTTTTGTCTTATGTATCTCAAATATGTTTTCTTTTGTGGACATAATTTCTGTCCTGTCTTCATAAAATTTAGCTTATTCATGTACAAATTATTACTCAGGCAAACATGGGAGAGGCCTCCTATACAAATACCTGCATGTATTTACCTTCATAGCTCCTTCCTCTCATGTTTGCACTTAAAAAATTGTACCTGTTTCAGTGTTCCCCAACTCAAGCCCTCTGTCTCTTCATTGATATGATTTTAGACTAGACATTGTCTTCTGGATCTCCCTCTCCCTCTCCTCCTCCTTCTCCCCTTTCCCCCTCTCCTTTTCCCCCTTCCCCTCCTTCTTCCCTCTCCCCTCTCCCCCTCCCTCTCTCTAATAGTAACCCTGCGTTATTGACTGGACTGAATCAACTAAAATATAGTTGTTTTCTATATTTTTCTTAGTAATTTTAGTTATTTGTAGATGGATAATTCTAAACTTTGTGTACTTTCATGAAACATAACTGATTTGAAATTATCTACAGTGTATTACCAGGCTAATCAATCAAATTCTCTGAATCAAAAAGCATTTTTGCAGAAACTGTGTTAACTCGGACTTGAGTAGGCAAACAAGCAGAAGGGCGTGGCACTTCAGTAGCTCTCAGAGTTGTTGGACTCTATCTTGTCCCAGATTCATCATTCTGAAAAGTATAACCTATCAAGTAGCCTTTTGTGTCGTAGAGATTGGCTGTTACTGACTAGGGAAGAACACTGTGAACTATTATGTTCAAACTGGCAAAATAAAGGGATCATAAATAACAGGAGACCATCATCCAAAAGTGTACTGAATAATAATGTCACACTAATCTGAATAATTCATTCTTGAATAAGATTTTACTTTCTCTTTTGTCTCATTTGACATAAGAACTAGGGCCAGTCTGAGGGATTCTAAAGGTGCAAGCATTTTAAAAGGGAATTAGGCATTAAGTATAAAGGAAACTGAACATGGTCTTTAAAAATGTAGATAGAAAAGGAGAGACAATATCTCACTTCGAGCAGGAATAACTATAGTTTTCTCATAAAGAGACAAGAGCTATAAATACCATGATTAATAATAGTATTTGAAAGTTATCAACCATCACTGAGGCTAGAGACATGTCATATGGTCCTGTCTTCTTTCTGACATTATCATGCTATATAGACAAATAGTAGGTCTTTTATTGTTAATTCCATCACTTCTTTAGGAGACCAGTTTCCCCACTTATTTTTTCTTTCCTCTTTCTGAAGCCACCAGCATGATTGTACCACATGACTTTGCTGTAGAAGACTGGGCCTATCTATAGTCCCCTAAATTACACCTTTCAGAACCTCCAAGGAGTATCTAAATAAAGGACGGATCCAAGAGGTAGATAAGTACTCAACAGTGCCGTGGGTTAGATGTTTCTAAGCATTATACTAAGGATACTTAGAAGAAAGTGAGACAGAATATCCTTTGGAAAGGCTGGGGCTAGTTATTTATCTCATACTTGAAAACGGATGTTCAAATGTATGGAAATTATGTTTGAATTTCCAATTATTCAATCTTATTTTTAAAAATCATGTTTTTGTTGTTGTTTTGATTTTTTAGGAATTTATGTTTAGTCAATCAAATATGGTTGGATATATCTGGAATGTATCCCAATTATGTATTGTGTATAATTTTTATATAATACACTTCCCTGATGTCAGCTCCCAGCCCCACGTCTACAGCACACCCCCCTATTTCAGCAATCACTTTTCTCTCTTGTACTACTCTTTGTTTGTGTATCCAGCAAGATAAACATCCTCACGTTCTACGCTCACCATGTCTCTCCTCTGATTTAGAAATGGACCTCCACAGCCAACTGAATGATTTCCAATTTTTTTCTCGAAATTCCAACTTAGCTGTGATCTCTTCTCACCTTGACATCCAAACCTACCTCCAGGTATTTCCCAATACTCTYTCCCCACTCTAATTAGTCTTCTTCCTCTGCCTGGACAGGAGTAGTAGGTACACTGCTGCCTCTGCACTTCTGCCACTAACTCTGCCTTCACCAGGAAGGACCTTGCCTTCCAGCTTTTAATTTCTTTCACTCTAACCTTCCAGGATYACCTTTTGTCTTGACAAGGGAATCCCCCCCTGGTGTACTCCTGCTGTATGACCCTTTCCTAGTCTATCTATGGGGCAGTCTATTTCGACACACTTGTTCGTCTGTTAAAAAGAGCCAACATTTTAAAAAATAAACAATATTTCTTAAATATAATTTATTTTATGATTTGCATGTCAAACTTTCTTTGGAACTGTTTCCCTTTCTAATTGGCAGTAAAGCAATGGTAGTACATCCTATTATATTTGTGGTAACTTCAGAGTTCAAAAAGCAGCGTTTGTATTTATTATCTGTTATTTCTAGTAGTTCCTTAGTATTTCAAAATGGAGTGCATGATATGTTTTCTAGCATTATGGCAAATTTTACTACTAATGAGATATTTTGTTTTCATTTTACTTCTTTCGAATACCCTATCATACCCTATGTATAATGCAGCTTCTTGACTGAAACTAGTAAATGTTATTTCACTTAAATTGAGTAAACATACTAGCCATACTTGGTTAGAAAGCATGCTTTAAACCAAATCATGTGCATGAGTGTTTTGCCTGCCCTTATGTCTGTGCACCACATTGTGCGCAGTACTCATACAAAGTGTCAGATCCCCCGGAACCGGAGTTACAAAGAGTAGTTAGCAGCCATGCGGATGCTGGGAATGGAACCCAGACAGATAGAGAAGAGCAGCCACTGCTGCTTAGCTGCTCACCTATCTCTCCATCCCCAGAAAGTGTTTTTATGAACTATCATTGTTTCTTTTATTTCCATCTTTTTGTTGAAGTTTTCTATACACACTGAAAAGCACACATGCTATTCTGCATACAACATTAATTCAAACCAAAGTTTCCTGAGGAACCAGCACTCTGAAAAAGTGCACGACCAAGAGCTCAGAAATCTACCTTCATACTCTCTTCTGGTCACATAGATTTATTAGTATTTTGCTTTTTTGAGGTTCGAAAACCATAGATTAATTTACTATGCTTTGCTCTTTGGATAAACGAAATTGTCCAACCTATGCATTTTAAGTGTCTGGCTTTTGTGTCCAAATTCTATTTGTGAGGTTTTTCTACAATCTTCCATGTAGTTGTGGGTCAGTTCTTCTTGTTGATATATACTATGCCTCGTACGAATGTATGCCACAGTCTGTTTCTCCACTGTTGGTGTGTATTTGGATACTCCCAGTATGATTAATTATAAGTTTTCTGCTCTTGAGCATGCTAAGACATGCCACTTGTCAGACATATGCCCCAAGTTCTCTTGTTTACAGATCGGTGAGTGAGGGCAAGAGTCGAATTTATTCACTCCTAGGAGGTGCCACCTCACTTTTCCAAAGCTGTTTTCAATCCTGTCAGTAGTCTATAAATTTTGACTGTTCTTTAACTACAACAGCAGTCCTCAACCTGCTGACCACCTTGGTGGGGAATCACATTTCTGATATCCTGCATATCAGGTATTATCATTACAGTTCATTACAGTAGCAAAATTACAGTTATGATGTAGCAACAAATATAATTGCATGGGTGAGGGTCACCATAGCRTGAGGAGCTGTATTAAATGGTCACAGCATCAGGAAGGTTGAGAACCACTGCTCTACACTAGTCTTAGTGCTTTCTGCCCAGTAYGTTAGCCATTCTGGCTAATGTGCATGAGGTCAGTAGTTTTAATTTAATCACACATGAGTTTTTCCTTTTTTAAAATTGTATATACAGAAAAAAGTATGGCCAGAYATAATGTGGATTTATTCTTTCAGCATGTGGTGACAATTATGGAATATAAGCCTTTTAGACTTAGCTGTAGATTCACATGAAAGTGTAGAATCCAATTAGCAACGGTCACTATGAGTGATTTTTCTTGACACAGGCGATTAGGGTGTTTCTGGTGATACCTTCTTGTTGACATCTAGCTGGAATCCCTACTGTCTTCGAGAACTCCATCCATCCTTCCATTTAGTCCCTGGAGTTATCTAACTCTTGATTTGTAGATTAAGTTATGGTAATGCATGCAGATTGGGGATACTTCCCTTTATATTTTACTGCTTTGCAGTAAGCTCAGTTACTGTTTTTGCAGACTTTGGGTTAGCATCAGCATTGTTTACTGGGTTTATAAAGTGAGAAATCAAATATTTGAATCCAGCTCCTGCTGTTGTGAAGACTTGTTGYAATTGAAAGGGTTTGAAATCTGCATGCTAAGTCTCTAATGAATTAATAGTTCTTCTGATTCATTTCTCACAKGCTCCAAGACATTCTATGGACTTAAYGTATTAGATAATTAGCTTCTAATTCTATTCCTCTCCCCTGTGGTTGCTGAAAGAAACATCATGGTCATTTTTCTTGCCAATATTTTGTCTCACTCAAGTTTAGGCCAAGACATTTGCTTTCTTATGGAATCCTGAAGCTGTACTTTTTAATTGCTATAAAATCAAAGAGGGTGATGTCAGTCTATTAAATTTCAGATGTTTGTCCAGACTATAYRGTTAATTACAATAAAAATTAATTATGGCTTAGGAATAATAAAGATTTATTCCTTTCTATTGCAATGTACCTTTTACAAAACAACGCCTTAGGAAATGAACCAAGGGAGCAGTTCAACAGGTTTATGGAACCGTGAGAACTTCCAAGCCCTTCTACTGTGGTCTGAGAACTCTTAAATCCTGCTCTCAGCAATCAATGATGAATTGTTAGGAGTCTCTGTGAATGAGTACATGGAAGATCTTCCTTCTGTTGTGTCCAGATGAAGAGTACCTACCTAAGCTTTGCTTTTTTCCTTGGTAGACTGAATATCGATTAACATATAAATTATAATATATGGCATTAAGTCAGTCTTCTAATGCCAGTGTTGAGTATATTTTAATATTATCATTTAAACATACTTCA
>BDUI01000008.1:34694-48420 GCA_002335545.1 Apodemus speciosus
GAGGCAGGCAGATTTCTGAGTTCGAGGCCAGCCTGGTCTACAGAGTGAGTTCCAGGACAGCCAGGGCTATACAGAGAAACCCTGTCTCAAAAAAACCAAATCCAAAAAACAAAAACAAAAACAAAAAAAAAGGGGGGGACTCTCATAGTTCAGGAAATAATCTCAGAAAGCCTCAGGAAGTGACATGGGATACATTATTAAAATTCTGCATGGCAATGGGAATTATCACCAGGGCGAAGGAAGGGGGCACAGAATAGGAACAAATCCTTGCCAACTACATATCAAACAGGGGGTTAGTATCTGGAATATGTAAAGAACTTCAAAAGTAAAACAACGAAATGCCCAGATTAATCCAATCAGTCAAAGGGCTGATAAACAGTTCTTAAAAGAAAGAAATATAAGGTGATAATAGGTATTTGGAAAAGGGCGTGTTATAGTCAGGGTTCTGTTGCTGTGGAGAGACACTCTGACTACAGCAATTCTTATAAAAGAAAGCATTTAATTGGGGCTGGTGTCTTAGTTAGGGTTTTACTGCTGTGAACAAACACCATGACAAAGACAACTCTTATAAGGACAACGTTTAATTGGGGCTGGCTTACAGGTTCAGAGGTTCAGCCCATTATCATCAAGGCAAGAACATGGTAGCATCCAGGCAGGCATGGTGYAGGAGGAGCTGAGAGTTCTCCATCTTCATCTGAAGGCTGCTAGGAGAAGACTGGCTTCCAGGCAGCTAGGATGAGGGTCTTAAAGCCCACACCCACAGTGACACACCTACTCCAACAAGGCCACACATCTTAATAGTGCCACTCCCTGGGCCAAGCATATATAACTATCAGAGGTAGATTACAGCATGGGAGGTTTAGTCCATTATCATCAAGGTGGGAAGGGTGGTGGCGGGCAGGCAGACATGATGTCAGAGAAGATGCAAGGAATCCTACATCTGTATCTGCAGGCAGCAGTAAGAGACAAATGCTGAACTTGTCTTGGGCTTTTTAAAACTTCAAGGCCCACTCCCAGCAAAGGCACATCTCCTCATCCTTTCCAATACTACCAGTCTCTGGAGGACCAAATATTCAAATTTATAAGCGGGGGGGGGGGGGCATTGTCATTCAAACCACCACAGCATTCAACATCCCTAGTCATCAATCAAATTCAAACTCAAAGTCCCTCTCACCCTAACAGAATGGCTGCAAACAAGGAAAAGACAAAGAACAAAGGTAAGTGAGGTAAGCTCAGGGTGAAGGAGGAACTGTTATTTACTGCTGGGGGATAACCTAGACCAGTGCAGCCACTGTGAAATCGATGTTCATCAGGTTCCTTATAGCAGAGGCGATGGGCGATAGCATCTGACACGGCTACACCACTGTCAAGGATACATCCAATGCCGCAAGTCAGAATTACCATAGAGACCCTTACACAACCGTGTTTACTGCAATGCTCTTCACAGTAGGCGGGAAACAAAACTAGCCTAGATGTCCCTAAGCAGATGACGGGAAAAAGGAAAATGTGGTGTGTACATCAATGGAACTTCGCTTAGCCATAGAGAAAAAATTAAAGCATAGTGCTTTTAGGAAAATAGACGGAGAATGAATGGTTAGCACCGAGCTAAGCGAAATAAACTGGGCGCGGAAAGAGAAATGCTGTGTTGTGTTTTCTTTCGTATGTTGAGTGTAGATTTACATTTATAACTCTGCGTGTGTGTGTGTGTGTGTGTGTGTGTGTGTGAGAGAGAGAGAGAGACAGAGAGAAAGAGAGAGAGAGAGAGAACTAGGAAGAGGGCTATGACAGGGGAGTAACAGATCTTAGAAAGCTGAAGCTCTTTGTGGGGGACAGAGAAGATCAGCAGGGAGCAGGATGGGCGGGAAGGAAGAGGGAGGGGCAGCGTGGGAGAAGGATGAGTCAGAACAAAGTTTAATGGTGAAGTCATAAGGAGGTCCGTCACTTCATACACTAACTTAAAATATTAAACAAACTGCAAATTATAACTCGATAACGTCGTGGTGAGTTAGTGTAAGAGAGTCAGGTGTTCTAATACCAGGAGGAGAAGCAGTGAATAACATTGTGGGGGCAGTCCCCACTGCCGTCAGAACAGTTTTTCTTTAGACTGTATCTGGGTTCGTCCTGTCTGCTGTAACTATATTGACATCTTAGCCTGTATTGCCCTTGTTCCTGCTCTAGAGATTCGAATGTTCGTTTAGTTTTAGAAAATGGAAACTAGCAAGCAGAAACAACATCCCCCCCTCCCCCGTGGACACCAACACCCCACAGAAGATACAGAAGAAGGAGAAACCTTTACAAGAACCAGAACCAGATGGAGGAGGTAGCATCGAGAGTGAGTTACGGCTCTCCATATAGACCCAGGCAGGTCAGTAGGTCAGTCATCACCTGCCCTGTGGAGTGCTTAGGTCACCAGCATCACTATGGCAACGGATGGCTTTGACTCTGGGCTGGGACTGTTGATTCATCGATCTGACAGGAGGAGTCACTGGTATCAAAAGTAAAAACCAAAGGACTCCGAAAGGACACTCAGAGCAATCAGGCTGTTCCCAGAATGCCTTGCTCATCCCTCTGATAGTCGTCGCTACTGGAGGAATGCCTGATAGGGTTGCAGAGCACGGACTTCCATCTTATGTCTGTGTCTCCCGTCGACGTTTGGCCCCAACCTTAAAATCCAACCTTTCTGATGAGCCCTGTGATTATGCGATAGTTTTCACAATAACGTTTGATGGCTTCCGGGGATGTCCTGTGGTTTTGATAGGTCTGAATCTCATGCGTCCCTCCAGAAGAGGTTATGATGATAGCATCCCTCACAGATAAGCTCCTCCCATTCCTCCTTTTCCCGGTCAAGGTGGCCAGGGTGGTACTGTTGTGATCATAAAAAGATAAAGAGGTGTGGGGAGTTATGGGGTAAGGGGTGCCTCAACGGGGCCCATGCCGATGCATCCCTTTCCCCTGAAGGACCAACCACACAACGGTATAACATAGGATAGAGTTTATTCAGGGCATGGGGAGGGGACTGAAGAGGGTAGTAGAGGCAGAGAAAGGCAGAAAGAAGGAGAGAGTAGAGAAGTAGAGGCCGGCGGTGACCACGTGGAGAAAGAGAGAGAGAGAGAGAGAGAGAGAGAGAGAGAGAGAGAGAGAGAGAGAGAGAGAGAGAGAGAGAACCAGAAGCAAGAGAACCAAGAAAACAAGAGAGGGGAGGGGCCAAGCAGCCCCGCCTTATAGTGGGCCAGGCCTACCTGGCTGTTGCCGGGTAACTTTGGGGGTGGAGTGCAGACAGAGTACCAACAGGTACCATCCCGGGTGTCCTGTGGGTGTCACTAGCCACAGGAAGATGCCCAAGAGCCTGTGGCAGAAAAGCGAGCCTGCAGACTGCTGTGAAGGCATGGCCGGTTTCTATGCGGATGGAACTTGGGACTGCAATAGACACGTGGAGTCTGCGGTGGACTGAATGGAACCGGGGCACATAGGCGCACAGGGAGTGGCACCACTAGGAGGCGTGGCCTTGGTGGAGTCGGTGTGACCTTGTTGGAGGAAGTGTGTCACTGGGAGGTAGGGGGGTGGGCTTTGAGGTTTAAAATGCTCAAGCCAGGCCCAATGTGTCTCTCTGTTCCTGCTGCCTGCTGGTCGGCTTGTGGGAATCTCAGCTACCTCTCCAGCACCATGTCTTCCTGGACGCTGCCATGCTTCTTGCCACGAAAATGGACTGAACCTCTGAACTATATGCCAGAGCTGATGAAATGCTTTCCGTTATAGGAGTTGTCTCGCTTGTGGTGTCTCTTCACAGCGACAGACGTTTGACTAAGACAGAACCCATTAGAGTGGAGTGGCTTATGCGCCTCGAGCAGGACGCAGGATTATTCCCGGGGACGGAGTCGGGGCTCATATGGTGACCTTCATGGACTAGCTATCAGCACACAGATAAACTACTCCCAGATAGTTGGCTGGATTTAGAATTGGCAAAGGGAGGCCAGCAGATTAAACAAACCCGTTAGGAATCAGGAGTGTCAGAGGTGAAGTTGATGAAGCTGTAGAAGAATCCAAAGATTCGCTCATTACTATTATAGGAGCACCGGAGAGAGCAATGAAAAGCAGTATGTAACAGCTGAAGATGTTGGAAAATTCTAAGATAGTTCCCAGATTTTTATAGTCTGAAGCAGCGTTTTGCATAGTTGGTTTTTTTTTTTTTGTTTTTTGTTTTTTGTTTTGTTTTGTTTTTGGTGAGGCCAATAAAGAACTGAAGGAATCTTGCAGCTCTTGTGTAGAAATCTGCGTCTGTACAAAGCCCAGTTCCTTTCATCCACAGACCCTCTCCAGCCGAGGTAAGCTGACATGTCGGCTGTCCACCAGAGGGGCGCTCTAGCGCCTCACAAAACATTGAAATTTTGAACCGGAAGAAGAAGAAGAAGAACAACAACAACAACAAAACCCTAAAAGACCACACTTGGGCTAATGCAACGGAAGAGAAAGAAGATAAATGGAATTGATTTCATGACAAACCAAGGAAGTGCGCCAGAGAACAGGACAAGAGGGGCTGTCTGGGAGGTCTGAACTCCATTTTTTTTTTTTTAAATCACCTCCTTGGGACTCCTGCTGGAGTTAAATCTTGGCATTTCTTCTGAACTCCTAAAGCAAGAAAAAGTTTAGAAAAACAATGTTCCAGTCACAAAGGCCACTGACTCTGAACTCCTGCAAAATTAGTAACCAGACCCTCTGCTTCCAGCGACTCTCAAAGTGCGACAGGCTGGAGCCTGGGAAATACTCTTGAGAAATCAGGGCTGTGCCCTGATCATGTTTGGTTCCCCAAGGAAGAACCTCAGAGTCACAGCATGAAGACCCCTGGGTGAGAGTGTGCCGATTACAGAACACAGAGTTAATGCTCCTGCGCGGATTAGGAAGAAAGCCGAGGTTGGCGGTGGACCTGAACGTTTGCGCTGCGGATGGCTAGTCCTGAGACTGTGGGCGCGTCTGTTCCTTTCTGAATCTCCCCGCTAAGCTTCTTGGTGCCGTGTCCGTAGGTGGCTGACCACATGCCTGTGTTAATCAGGCCTTTCCCAGTTGCAAGTGACAGAAACCCAACTCCATCCGGAAAAGGTCAGGGTGAGGAGGCTGGACTTCTTCGATTGTACGAGGAAGGGCGCAGAACAAAACTGAGAATGAGAGACTCAGAGCCTTCCTCTCACTGCCCTTTCGAACTCTCCCCTCCAGGCTCACTTCCTAAACAAGAGAGGAAGACTGAGAAATCCAAACTGGGTTGGGGCGGGGTGCAACTGCAGTCCCAACTACTCAAAAGTCAGGAGGGACCAAAAAAAAAAAAAAAAAAAAAAAAAAAAAAGTTGTCTCTGGTAGAAAAAGAAGAAAACGCCCAAGGAAAAGTTCAGCCTGTCTCAGGACACAGCTGCCTTCCGAGCGAGCACCGGCTGCAGCTGCGAATGTGCGCATGCGCACACTGCCCAGCACCGCAATGTGCCTCCTAGGTCAGAGCCACGTGCCTGAGTTTGGAGAGGTCCAAGAAGAGATGGAGGCCCATGTGTGGGGTGTCGAGTGCACTGTCTCTCAGTCCAGCCCTCCTCCCACAGGTGCTCCCTCTCCCCCATTCCAGCATCCCCTTGGAAACAGCTGCAGCTGGCTCTGTTCCCCTCTGGCTCATTTCCCACAGGCTTTAGTACCTTGTGCGGTGATTCCTGCACTCAGTTCCTCTGTCCCTGCTCTGTCCTGTGTCTGTTCTGTCCACCAGGATAGCACCCCCCCTTTGTCTACTCACCTCTGCTTTTAACAGAGTCATCATCTAAAATGTTACTCTTTTTCACTCCAGAATTCAAAAGACTAGTTTGCGCCTGCCCAAATATTCTTGCTTTCTACTGTAGTAAGATCTGATGTAGCATTTTTAAGAGTCACTAAAAACAAGAAATATTTCCCAGATATCATCGAATCATTAATTTGTCATTTGAAGATCTTTTTGAGGAGGGTCAGAAAATCTTGAGCCCAAAGTGTCTTTGTCCTTTTTTTGCCTGTTAAGCAAAGTTGACAAACAGAACTCATTCTATTCTTGGTGTGCCAAGGGCAATCTTTCTGGGCAAGAACAGAAGCCCTCCAACACAAATGGCACTGTCCTGGGATCCCTGCTGAGGTTCTCTCTCTGCTTACAAGTTGCTTTTCTTTTTCCTCTTTCAGGTAATATCAGTCATCCTTTGTGATCTCGATCCATCACCTTGAGGATCATCTGGGACACCCAAATGGGATGCTTCTCTTAGCTCTCTTGGATACCTGCACAGGGCTCAGAGCAGTGTGTCAGTAAGAGTCTGTGTACTGGCGGGTGTCCCCTGACAGGGCCACACCCTTAACATTCTGTCCACACTTGGTGAACGAATGAGTCCTTATACTATATGATAAAGGGATGATAAAGATGCCAGTCTTTCAGCATGACTGGCAGGCTGTCACTGAGTCCACAGTACAATGCATAGGTCAAAGACTGGCAGGCTGTCACTGAGTCCACAGTACAATGCATAGGTCATTCCCCCTCAAATGCCTGCCTTGTTAAATATTAACGACAGGTATTTGACTTTCCACTCTGCAAGTCTACCGCTGGCCACGTGGTTTTTATGTGCCTGTGTCATTAGGTGTGACTCCATTACCAAGGATGGAATCGTGCATGGTTCAGCCCATGTTGGAAACTCCACTCCACCCACGTCCTCTCCTCACCCACCCTGCTCCCAGTTGAAACCAGCGAGGGTTGAATTTCTCTCCTCTCTGGCTGTGAGTAAAGAGATCACAAGCCACTTCTCACTAGTTCTTTACTCCACAGGTGTTGGGAACCATTTGCTGCTTCTCTGAAGCAGAGGGAAAAAAAGAGAAAAAGTCTGCCTGCCAGGCAAAGTCAAGGCAGGCCAGGGTCTGTTGGCAGATTAGCCTGCTGAGGCTTGGAAGGAAATGAGGAGGTGCATGTGAGGCTCAAGGTGAGGGGCTGAAGAGTCTATTGACCTTGGTGGAAGGAAGGTTTTGGGGAGAGAACAAATGTCTTGGGTATATTTCAACAAAATTACTTCTGTTAGCTTGTGCCTTTGCTTCCCATGGTACAGTAATGTAAGACGGCTATGAGAAATACACTTGCTGCTGGCGTGGTAGTGGCCTACAGCCCTCCCATATCTGTCTCTTGCATATTTCTCACAGGATTTCCCCTGTCCGATTACAGACCTCCTCTGTACTAATGTAATTGGACAGGGAAAATCCTATGACATATCACCCTTTCTGTTTAATTAAAAGGAAAACTTTCTCTCAAAATATAAGTTGAGCACAGCTATTACCATTTTGTAATTTATATGGTATAAGATAGACCTAACACCCAGTCCAACATTTTTGCCAATAAAATTGAACACTGTCCTCTATCCTAACTTAAAAGACTGTAGTTCTGCACCTGGCTATGTCCCAGCTTCAGATAGAATGCCACCCGAAAACCATCCTCTCAAATCTGTTCTCTCAAAGGAAATATCACACCCATTTTGAAAATCAAAACAATCTACCATCTTTCTGTTTTATTAAATAAAAAAACTACCTGATATATATGTATATGTCTACATGTGTGTGCGTGTGTATATGTGTGTGTGCATGTATGTGTGTGTAGCTATATAGATATATCTACATATATCTATATATCTATATAACCTATTATCTATATATAGTCACACACACATACATATGTAAGTATATGTATGTGGTGATTTGAATATACTTGGCCCAGAAAATAGCACTATTAGATGCAATCTTGTTGGAGTAGGTGTGTTACTGTGGGCGTGGGCTTTAAGACCCTCCTCCTAGCTGCCTGGAAGTGAGTATTCTCTTGTTTGACTTAGAAACAAGAGGTAGAACTCTCAGCTCTTCCTGCATCATACCTGCCCAGATCCTGCCATGCTCCCACCTTGATGATACTGGACTGAACCTCTGAACCTATAAGCCAGCCTCAATTAAATGTTGTCCTTATAAGAGTTGCTTTGGTCATGGTGTCTCTTCATAACATAAAGCCCTAAGATATATATATATATATATATATATATATATATATATATATATATATATATATATATATATATATATATATATATATATTATACCAAAATTCACTATCTATATCTACTTCCTATTCACATTGATATCTATTCCTTTACACACATATAAATTCACTATATATATATGTATATATACATATATGTGTGTGTTTGTGTATTTATATATATAAAGTGAATTTTGGCCCTTCCTTTTCACCCCCACTACCCTGTCTTACCCTGCCTCCTTCACCTGCTGAAGCCATCTTTCCTAGCAGTCCTATTTTCATGTCATTTTGTGTCACCACAGGAATTTGCCTCTCATCGAATTCCAGAACTAGAAATGATAATGTGCTGACTTCTTTCCATGATTCCTTGGGGATCTGGACTTATATATCCCCTCTGTGTCACTCTGTGTCACTCTGTATCACTCTGGCCCAAAGGGGCTGATGAGCTCCATCCTCTATATTCCAAGTAGTCACAGTGGGAAGGGGTAAAGAAATGAGAGTAAGTGCTTCTGCTGTCTCTTGAAGGAGGGTTTCTGAAGCTGTCACATGATATCACACCCCCTTGGTCAGGAATGAGGTATATGGCCATGCCTAACTACAGAGGAGTAGAGGAATTTAATCTTGGTTCTGCACTATGATTGAAGTGATTAGATTCAGCTCGGGACCCCCAAGACCAAGTTCTCAGCACAAAGGAGATTTATTTGCCCCAGAGGGACAGAGGACAGGGACTGAGAGACAAAGACAAGAGATAGAGGATGAGGGAGAGGGGGAAGGGAACAAGGGAGAGGGGGAAGGGATGTTTGTCCTGGACAACAAAGGGCTGCCTCTGGACGGAGAGGAGACAGAGATGGCCCATAGGCAAACGGTGGTTTATAGAGGTAAAGGGGGAAACTGGTGTTAGGATGACGTGCTTAATTTTAATTGGGCATGCTAATTAGGTGGGTCAAAGGGGCCTTTTGATTGCTGGACTTCAATACTTTGACAGCTGGGCCTTGGGAGTCAGCCTCAGGAGGAAAAAGTAGCCAAATAAGGGAATAGTCCTTGGGGCCTGCCGTAGAAATGTAACCTAACGGTTTTTAGCCAGGCAAAGAGAATGGGAGAGAAAGGCAAGAGGGAAAAGCATGTTTGCCACGCTTGGGCTGTCTGGAGTCCCTTGGATGATGTTCCCAGTCTCAGACCAAGAGTACCAGTGGGGCACAAGAACAACGACTTTGAACATTATGACAATGTGAGACTGAAACATAGTCCCTGAAACTTCATGGGACCCTATGTTACTATGTATCAATATAAGAGGACCCAGCAGCATACTTGAGCAGGAAGCCCTTGCAACAACTCCCAGCTCTCGGGGAAATGTAAAGGGGTGACAGGATCTGGCATCACCCAGGAGACACACCTGTGGACACATTCATAAAGGAGTCCCAAGATAAAGCTAATTGAAGTGAGAACACCCGCCCCCTCTCTGCTTCCTGATTGTGGATGCAATGTGACCAGGACGGCCATGATGGATCCTACTGAATTGTGAGCCAAAATAAACCGCCCTTTCTTACGTTACCTGTGTCATGGACTTTATGACAGCTGCGAGGAGATCAACTAGTGCAGATTATAAAGATAAATAAAAACACTTCTCCAAAGAAAACCAATAGCTACTGTGCCATGGTGGGGTACTTACAAGACACCACCGGGTGTACATGAAGGAGTAACAAGGCCTTCTAGAGCATCAAGAAGATAGTCAGGAGGAGGAAGAGGAGGAGGGGGCAGGAGGAGGAGGAAGAGAAGGAGGAGGGGGGAGGAAGAGGAAGACAAGGAGGAGGGGGAGGGAGGAAGAGGAAGACAAGGAGGAGGAAGAGAAGGAGGAAGAGGAAGAGGAAGAGGAAGAAGAAGAAGAAGAAGAAGGTTCTCTTGCTCTTCCCTTCTCACCCCTCCTCTGTCCTTGTCCCTTCCCCCACTCTCTCCTCATTCCACTCCCCCCTCTCTCCACATGCTCATGTCTGGTCTCTACTTCTATACTCCTCTACTCTCTCTCTCTCTCTCTCTCTCTCTCTCTCTCTCTCTCTCTCTCTCTCTGTCTTTCTCTGTCTCTATAACCCTCTCAACTCCCCTCCCCATGCCCTGAATAAACTCTATCCTATGTGAAGAAGGAGGAGGAGGAGGAAGAGAAGAGGAGTAACATGGAGAACACCTATTTTTGTAGGAACCTTGGAAGATGACAAGGCTTTCTCTGGAATGAGCTGGAACAAGCCCAGTGCCAACTGCTGGGCTTCCTTCCAGCAGTGGGTCAGAGAGTCTTGGCTTATCTTAGCAAGCTCAAGTGAGCTATTAGGGAGATGTGCAGAGGAAAGCCCTTCCTGGCTCTGACTCCGAAGAATAAGGAGGGAGCTGGAGAGATGGCTCAGCAGTTAAGAGCACTGGCTGCTCATCCAGAGGACCTGGGTTTGATTTTCCACCATCCATACGGCAGCTCACAAACATCTGTAACTTCAGTTCTAGGAAGTCTGACGCCATCTTCCGGCCTCTGAGGGTACCAGGCACTTGTGTGCTTCACAGACACGCGTGCAGACAACACACCCATATACATAAAAAAGAAGAGGAGGAGGTAGAGGAGGAGTAAGAGGAGGAGGAGTAAGAGGAGGAAGAAGAATAACAGCAACAGCAACACACACACACACACACACACGCACACACGCACGCACAAGCACACACACGCACACGCGCACACACACGCACACGCACACGCACACCAAACCAACCAAACAAACAAAAAACCCAAAGGGGATAGAATGCAATACCATGATTAATCCTTTGACTTATTTTAAAATTTCTCTTGTCTGTCTGTCTGCCTGTCTGCCTGTCTGCCTGTCTGCCTGCCTACCTGCCTGCCTGCTTCCCTCTTCCTCTCTCCCCCTCTCTGTTTGTGTGTGTGTGTGTGTGTGTGTGTGTGTGTGTGGTATTAGTGTGGATACCTGAAGAGGCCAGAAGGGGGCACTGGAACCTTCAGAGCAGAGGTTATGGGAGGTAACTTAACTCTGCCCAACAAGCATGCTGGCAGTCAAGATCAGCTCTACTGGAAGAGCAGGAAGCACTCTTGGCCACTGAGCTGTCCCTCTAGGTCCATCCTTAAGAAACTGAAACGTGCCCGGACTTGCTTCCATAGTCTAAGTTTTCCTCTGAAATGTCGGACACTTTTATACTGAAGGATAAATTTAGGGCCAGTACAGTGGATAAAGGCACTTGCTGCCAAGCTTGACGACCTGAGTTCAATACCTAGGTCTCACTTAGAAAGAAAGAACTTCCTCCTACATGCTGTCCTCTGACCTTTACACACATGCAATGGCATACACACACTAGTGTACATGCACATACACACACTCAGCCAAACACACTCACACACACTAGTGCACACACATACTCACACACACACACTCATACACACAGCCAAACACACTCACATACTAGTGCACACACGCACCCACACACGTACACACTCACATACACACACAGCCAAATGCACTCACGCACACTAGTGCATACACACTCACACACTTACACACTCACACACTCACACACTCACACACACTAGCGCACAAACACACACTAAATACATGTGAACCGATTTTAAAAAGACTATCAGAATGGGAGGGAGAAGTTAAAAAATACAGGGCCGTGGAATTAGTGAGAGCATTCACGATCCACATTTGTGCTAAACTGATGAACAATAATCTCATTGAGAGGGTAACCGAGCTTCGGGAGATGATGGCAGTAAAAGCAACTTATCATTGCAAATGGGACGGTGCAGAGGGGAAGCAGAGTGCCTGTCTGAAATCACAGCTATTAGTGCCGAAGTGGCTCAGGCTGTTCCCTTAGTGACGGAACCTCTTTTGCATACGGACAAGTGGTTGGTTTTCTCCACTGCAGCCTGGAAACTTGCAGGCGACACCTCATTTTCAGTTCTGTGCATTTTAATATCCATTTCCGTGGATAGCCCGAAACATCAGAGCTGTCAGCCACGATAGGCACACACAGCGAAGTCGCAAACCCTTGATGAGACCCGTTGCCATCAGAAGGAGCAGTCAGAACCGGATTCAAAGAAACATGGAGATGTTGCGTTCTAAAGAACACAGGATAAACTCTATTTTACCAAAATCTATGGAAGAAGAGACTTCTCCTAAGCCTCTCTGCACCAGCATTCACCTCAGAAGGCTGTGACAAGATGAAATAATTGTCTGGTGGCTGCCCCGGGAGATGTCAATTGTGATAATTATCACATCCTCTTCCCTATTAGATACCCGTGTTCATTACACATATTTCCCGAATACTTTCTGAATATCGCACATTCTGAATTTAAAAGTTTGGCTATAGATGTCTTTTGGGTTGAAACTGAGCAGTGCACATTTTAAATTGAGAAGTATGGGCAAACTGTATAACCCTCTGTGCTGGCTAGTTTTATGTCACCTGGAAACACAAACTAGAGATGTTTCAAAGAAGGGAACCTCACCTGAGAAAATGCCTCCGTAAGATCCAGCCATAAGGCATTTTTTTTTTTTTTAATTTAGTGATTGTTGGGGAAGGGGCCAGCCCACTGTGGGTGGGGCCATCCCTGGACTGGTGGTCCTGGGTTCCATAGGAAGGCATTTTATATCCACTGATGCTGAGCAGGCCATGGGAAGCAAGCCAGTAAGCAGCATCCCCCCACACACACACACACACACATGGCCTCTGCATCAGCTTCTGCCTCCAGGTTCCAGCCCTGCTTGAGTTCCTGTCCTGACTTCCTCCTGTGATGGACTATGATCTGGAAGTGTAAGTTGAATAAACCCTTTCCTCCCCAACTTGCTTTTTGGTCACCAGCAATAGAAGCCAAGGCTCAGACCCCTTCCTGGGCCTAATTCTCTCACCATGAACCTTGGCAGGCACGGGAGCTGGGGGATTCATTGTCCATTCATTAATAGGTATTTTGGGGCACTTAGCCGAGTCTTTGAATGGCATAAACACTTGATATAACAGCCGCCAGCTTCTCCGCCACCGCAGGGTTATTTACTATGCACGGGATGTCCCCAAGCAGGCACAGTGGTGCTCCCAGGGTTCTGTGACCACTGCCAAGTGGCCTCACTACACACAGACGTGCGCACAGTCCAGACAGAGCTGGGGCTGGCTCACAACCCTGTGTCCCATTCATCTTCGCACTGGGCCCAAGAAGCAAGCGCAGACAACACATCTCCTTAGCTTGGTCTCCTAGGAAGCATTTGGGAACGAGACATGGTGGCGGAATCCCGTTTATAGACTCTGGATAAAACGCTAACGCCGAGGAAGGTTCTTAACTCAGTTGGTAACACTTGCCGGTGGCAGCAGAGTTGGGAGGATGAGAACTTTAAAAAAGGTAAAATAGATCGTTTCACGAGCCCTGGCATGCCCCTGTCCCAGTTGTATATAACCCTACCCTGTCCTCATTGTACATACGTAACCCTAAAGCCCCGTTGTGCTGGCTCGGCACAGCTGCCCCTCCCTCCAGCACAGCCTCATCCTCACGTTTCCAGACATTCTCCTCTGGCTCCTGTTCCTTCTGCTTGGGCCACCGGCCCAGACTACCTGGTGAAGGGTATTCTTGCCTTATAGCCCAGTGTGTCGCCCCTGCCCCCATCCTCCCAGACTCTCTCTCTCTCTCTCTCTCCCTCCCTCCCTCCC
>BDUI01000008.1:56976-77034 GCA_002335545.1 Apodemus speciosus
TAGCCCTGGCTGTCCTGGAACTCACTCTGTAGACCAGGCTGGCCTCGAACTCAGAAATCCTCCTGCCTCTGCCTCCCAAGTGCTGGGATTAAAGGTGTGCACCACCACCGCCCGGCAGTAAAGAGTCTTAAATGTTACAGTGAGCAATGTTTTGTTAACTTGAATACAGGGAATAAATCTCAACTTACTAATCTTCAAGTACAGAAACACACATTTTATGTATTTCTCGATGCATGTCTCGTTTCGAGGAAGGATTCAAAGTCATCGAATGTCTTCCTCAGTTTGAAGCCTCTGGAGACACAAAATCCTTTCCCGTTTAATTAAATGGTAATTCGGACTTCTTTTAAAAGAAATAGTACTGTATCCAACGTTTAAATCAAAAGCAACCTTCAAGATCAATGAAAGGACAAAAGAGTGTAGTGTGATTTGTGTGTGTACTCCTTGTCCCAAGTGTTTGATGGCTCCTTCCTTAATTAACCCCTTCAACAAAACTGTCGGTGGCAGTGGCTTAAATGTATGATCCCAACAGAGGTTGGCAGAGACCTGCATGTGTTCTGGGGGTCACGGTAGACTTTTCAGGAGGGGACATAGCTCAGCAAAGTCCCCCAGGGGATCTGGTGCCCCACCTCTCTTTGTTCCCACGCCCACTCCTGCCCTAAGACTGCCGGGCTGACTCAACCAGGAACTTAGTTTGGCTTCTGGGGCCCAGAACTCTGGTTCCTCTGCTAATCAGGGAGATGGGCAGTCTTGGCAGTTACGCTGGCTGCATTGGACCCTCTGAGTGTCTTTTCCACAGATCCCGCTGTTTCCCCGGAAACCAGCGCTTCCTCCTGCATACAGAACATGAATCTGTTTTATCGGTGTGACACCCCTTTCCCCCCAAGGGGCCCTATATTTCAGTGATGAGTCATGATGGGTCAAGATAGCCATAAAAATCTCATTGCTTATGGTGAGGACGATTTACAACAGACTCCAGAGAGCTGTAAATGTGCATTAACAGAGGCGAGGTGGGGTAGAACTCATCCCAAATACAAGAAGATAGCTGGGTGCTAAAAACCCCTCCTTGTCCTGTCTTCCTGCATACTAAGGACGCTGAAGGTGCAGCAACCATCTCGTGCGTCTTGGAAAGGTCAAAGTCATCACGCCAAGGTCAGGGAGGAGGAAAACGCAAAGGTCTGGGTAATTTTTAAATTGTATTGTTTGGCTTCTGTATTAGCTCCGGACTTTGGACCTCCTATCTAGTCAGAAAGATAAACAATTCACCAGTCAAGCCTGGGTAAAAATTTCCCTGTTTACAGCTGAAAGCAAGCTCATCTTGCACAGGGTCGAAATTATAAAGTGAGGATCAAACCAGCAAGCGGAAAGTTGCAGGACACCAAGTCGGTGCCCAGAAGCCATAGTTGTCTCCTCACTGCAGCCATGGGATCAGGGGCAAAGCCCTACTTCCTAAAGCACAGGCGACAGATTGTAGCCTCCTTTGTCTTCACCTACTGATAGGCCGCACCCCCTGCAGCTTTCTGGAGACCGCAGTTGATTAGAAAGCAGGCTGTGCTGTGGCCTGCAGCCCCCCCCCCCTTCACTTTGAGGCTACAAACACATTGATGGCCCCACCCTATGCCTGCCTCTGTCCGCCTTAGCACGTAGCCTGGGCCAGACTAGATTTCTTGGTAGGAAGCTTACTCAGCCTCCTGAAAACCTAGACGACTTAGACCCCCTTTTATTCTTCGTACATGAAGGGCCCACTCCGTCTGTCTGTGACTGTGATGCGTGCTCAGCTGGTATTTAAGGGTCTGAAGGGTCTGTTCCTGCTTCAGGCCTCCTGCATGTTATACACACTGACCATCTCTCTTAACAGGGCTCCTCTTTGAATCTGAAGGTCTGCTCTCCCCTTCTAAGGCTGTCCCGTGTCAGTGACAGCACCTTTCCACAAACCTGTTTCTCTTTTTCTTCAAGGTATAATGACAAACACAACTGGTGAGGAGAGAGAGAGAGAGAGATGGACACCAGTGTAAAGTTGTGGAGACAAGATAATAAATCAGAGAGACCCGGGAGGAGGAAGTAGTCTTAATCGTCGATTCTGCAGAAAGGGACACAACACAGAGCAAAGGCAGGCATGTCTGGCATGCTGACTTGGCACAAGGCCATGGCTTCCTCCAAATCTGCTGGGAAAAGACAGTATTGGAGACTCGTGTTGAGGAGAAAACTCGATGAATCTAGACATGGGTCTGAGCGACTGAGAGTGTGAACACACAATTTTGAGAAAGGGAAGGTTCAGAGAAGACTCTGGGACCAGTGAGGCAAAGAAAGTGGCTAAGAAGTACGTGTCTTTGTCCTGGTTTTATACACCTGGAAACCTCAGGGCTTCCAAGTATCCTGGAACTGAGAGGGGTCGGGATTAGAACCTTGGATATAGCCTTAGTCAGGATTTTACTGCTGTGAACAGATACCATGACCAATGCAAGTTTTATAAAAGACAAAATTTAATTAGGGCTGGCTTATAGGTTCAGAGGTTCAGTCTATTATCATCAAGGCAGAAGCATGGCAGAATCCAGGCAGGCATGGTGCAGGAGGAGCTGAGGGTTCTACAACTTTATCCAAAGCAAGCCAGGAACAGGCTGGGCATGCTCAGGCATCTAGGAGGAAGATATCTGAGCCCATCCCCACAGTGACACTTCCTCCAACAAGGTCATACTTTCTAATAGTTCCACTCCCTGGGGTGAACATATATGAACCATCATAGATATTGACACAGGAGAACTTGTTTCCATCGCCCTGGCTGGCCTGAAATTCACTGTGTAGTCTAAGCTGAACAGGAAATCATAGCATATCATAGTGTCCACTATGTAGCCCAGGTTGACCTGTAACAGCAATCCTCCTGCCTCAGCCTCTCAACCAAGTCAAGAGATTAGAGGAGAAGCAGAGAGAGGACTAGATATAGAAACTGGGACCTCCCAGAGGCTCTCCAAGTGAGTTCTTATAAAAACTCAGGGGGAGATGAAGTCCTCCCTCGTCCTAGCACTTGGGAGGCAGAGAGGCAGGAAGATCATTCTTGGCTACCTCATGAATTCAAGGCCTGGTTTCATGAAACATGTCAAATTGAGATAGCCCAGAATTACTTGGAAAAAAAAAAAAAAGAGAGAGAGAGAAACCGAGTAATTGAGTAATTTGTGTTTAACAGGTTGTGTTGTAGGCATGTCTGGAATGAGCAGCTCAGTTCACAGGTCAACAGTGACAGCTTGATCCACCCGCAAACACTTCATGGATACACCGTCAGTCCAGTTGAGTAAAATCAGGATAGCAAACACAAATCACCAGTGGTGACAGGACCTAGCAGAGACAGCCAGGCCTCAGCTTTGGCAGGAGTCAGCAGAAGGGAACAGGAAGAAGTTCTCAGCTGTGTCTCTCTCAGGGAAGCAAAGATCAGCGAAGATGTGAGACCCATCATGTGTCCTCCACAGATCTTGCCTCAGTGTGTGTGTGTGTGTGTGTGTGTGTGTGTGTGTGTGTGTCTCAACTGACATCACTCTGCCAATCATCCCCGAGTCCAAGGAAGCGGCAAGAAACTGCAGCATACCACCAGAGGTTTTTCAGTGCATTTCTCTGTATGGAGCCCTGACAAATGCAGCTCAACTTCGCAGCGTAAGGCGGACCAATACCTGTGTGTCGTTAGCAGAGAATCTGCCATCACGTCCTTTCACGCGCTTGCCTTAGCAGAACATCCTCTCTCCCGTGTCTGCTTCAGTGAAAGGTTCCTTCACAAGTCTGCTTTAGTCTTTTACCTGTGTCCACTTCCGCTAACCACTCCTTCACGTGAACCCTTAAGTTTCCACGTCAGGATTGTCTTCATTAATTGACGTAGGAGGGTCCAGTGTGCTGTGGATGGCACCAGCCTAGGCAGACAGTCTTAGGCTATATAAGAAATTGAGCTGAGCACAAACCAACAGGAACCAGAGAGTGAGTCAGCAGAGAGTGATTCCTGCTTGGAGTGCCTACCCTGATTTCCCTCAGTGATAGGTTATGATCTGTGAGTTGTAAGCTGAAATAAATCTATTCCTCCCTTAAGTTGCTTTTTGGTCAAAATGTTTTAGCCTAGCAACAGAAAGCTAAAAGAAAGAAAGGAAAGGAAAGGGAAGGGAAGGAAAGGAAAGGAAAGAAAAGAAACCAGTTGGCTGGGCAGTGGTGGCTCACACCTTTAATGCCAGCACTTGGGAGGCAGAGGCAGGCAGATTTCTGAGTTCGAGGCCAGCCTGGTCTACAGAGTGAGTTCCAGGACAGCCAGGGTGACACAGAGAAATCCTGTCTCAAAAAACTGGTGGGGCGGGCTGGGGAGGAAGACCAGTCAAAGAAAACAAAACCAAAGGCTCAGAGAAGACTCTCAAGACTGAGGGATGTAACAGGATCGCCTGCTGCACTGTTTTGACACATTGCATAAGAGGGGAAGTTATCACTGAATTGTCTAGATAGAAAGATTCCATCTGCTGGTAATGGTATCAGTAATGGAGACACGTGGGGGTAACAGGAGATGGGACCGTTATCCTAGCGTTTGGGAGGCAGAGGCAGGAGGATCTGAATAAAGGAGACACGGGCAGTGAGAATATCCAATGCAGTGCTGCTCTGCTTAGGAACCTTGTGGAGAGGATTTTGTGGTTGATTGGTTGGGGTCCAGGAGTCGCCCCACAAACCACACACTGATCTCAACCAGACAGGGATGGGCTATTGAACACACACCTAATACTGATAGCTCAGAATTTGGGGGCTGAGCTACAACCCCGTACATCTTTCTCTATCAGAGACTAAAACTGCAAAAACCACAGTGAGCTCACATGCAGGTACAGGAAGTGCTGCCTGGTGGTCAGCTCTGATTCAAGTCATTTTAGGTGTATTCATATTGATCTTTAATTTGATGGGTCCTACGTAAAGCTTTGTGGGATTTCTTAAGATTAACAAACCTCATATAGACCATAACAGGCTATGTGAACAGCATGACTTTGCTCTGAACCAAGTCACTTTTCTGTGTCAATGACTGGCAGGCATGTTACAGCAACAGTATGAACTAGCTGGAAGTCATGGGCCAAAATAGCTACAGCTATGCTGGGGGTGGGGGTGGGGTGGGGTAGGCCTCAACAGACTGACTGACCACAGAGGGTAAAGAGAAGAGAGAGACCCAAAATGAGTTCCCCAGTTATGATCTGTGCTCCTGGAGGGATGCACTTGTCTATCACAGAGCTAGACTGCTGGTTCAGGATGTTGGGGCTAGGGAGGAGAGACACCCCCCCCCCCCCGCCGCCCCAGAGCTCTCTGGGATTTATTGTAAGAGGGGTGCTATGGTTTGAATGTGTACCCTCCCATAGGCATAAACACTTGGTTCCTAGCTGGGTTGTTGTTAGGGAAGGTGGCAGAACTTTGCTGGAGGAAGTGGATCACTGGGAGGTGGGCCTTGCTCACCCTCTGCTTCCTGGGTGTGGATACAATGTGATCACTTAGCTTCTTACTCCTCCTGGATACAAAGTGATCAGTTAGCTTCCTGTTCCTCCTGGATACAAAGTGATCAGTTAGCTTCCTGCTCCTCCTGGATACAATGTGATCAGTTAGCTTCCTGCTCCTCCTGGATATAATGTGATCAGTTAGCTTCCTGTTCCTCCTGGATACAAAGTGATCAGTTAGCTTCCTGTTCCTCCTGGATACAATATGATCAGTTAGCTTTCTGCTCCTTTTGGATACAATGTGATCAGTTAGCTTCCTGCTCCTCCTGGATACAATATGATCAGTTAGCTTCCTGTTCCTCCTGGATACAAAGTGATCAGTTAGCTTCCTGCTCCTTTTGGATACAATGCAATCAGTTAGTTTCCTGCTCCTCCCACTGTATTTCCCCTGCCTGCAGCCATATCTTCCTGGTTGTGATAGACTGATCTTCTCAAAGGGTATAAACTCTTTTCCCTTTAAGTTGCTTTTGACAGGGTATTTTATCACAATAAGAGAAGAGAAACTAAGTCAGGAGGAAACCTTCCCTTCTAAGGAATGACTGAGGCTCATGGTCTCCAGCTGGTGGAGATTTAATCTCATTTAAAAGCCTTGTAAGAGCCCAATCATTTACTCACGAATATTAATGGAGGTGTATATTTAAAAGTGTAAATAGTGAAAGGTCAGCAAGAGCTTTTAAATGTCCCCTGCTGGCTCTTGCATTTCTTAATTTCAAAATGAAATGTTCTTCACTACCAGAAATTTACCTTCCTTTTTCTATAGAGAAGGGGTCCAGCCCTGTTGTACACATAAAGGACTCAGGTAATAGACAGTGCTGGGAAACAGTAGAAGAAACTACCTATATGTAAGTTATTAGGCAAGAAAATTAAAGCCAGTTTTTAAAAGTTTAGCCAGAAAAGGGGTGGTGGTGGTATAATTAGTGTTTATGATAATCCTTTAACTTGAAAAATACATATAATGACTGCCCACTCCACCTCCCGCTTAACGGTTTCCATTCTGTCAATGTCTCAAATGTTTCCTGCTTCGGAAAAAGGGCTGATTTGTGCTTTTGAAACAAATTAAGCCATATAATAAAGTAGTTAGATGAGTATCTTGTGTTTACAAAACAAACAGAAGGCTCACTTTCAAAATAAAATGACTGCAATGCTTTTCCTGCAACAATATGACCAAATCTAGGCAGGAAAAAAAAGTCAGTAATCTTAGAAAAGGAGAAAGCTGGCTTGATAATTCTGCTGATGCATAAATTTCACACCGCACCCGAGTATTAGGGACTCCGTGTTACTAAATTGTTATAAAAACCGCTCACCTCAGAAAACCATTCTTAGAGAAAGAACACAGTGAGCTCAGGTTCGGAGGTAGGCGTGCTCCTTCTGAAGTCTGCAGTGGAACGGTTTCCCACAGCTGCCAATCAGGTTCTGAGCCAGGGCGGCACCCCAATGCGCATTTAGGCTTTCTATTTTTTCCGTTCTCTACTTCCATTGTGTACCTTCGCTGCTCAGTCTTTCTTTGAGATGCCGGCTCTTGAAAACAAGATTTTAAATTTACTAAGATCCAAACAATACCTTCCATTACTGCTACTCAGAACCCATCCTGGGCAAGAGCTCCTCCCTTCTTATAGTTTATGCATTTGTATGCAAATGAGAACATTTGTATATACATAATAGATTCCCCACCCCCTTAAACTTTCAAATTAAAAAAGTGGCGTGGAACGCACCCTCTGTGACTCCCAACTCACGTTAGCAAATCATAAGGTCAAAAGCAAGGGCATTAGTCTAACGCTGTCAACAGTTTTTATTCCAACAGTTCATTTTCACCTGTTTTATTTTTTCCTTATCTAGTAATATTCTGTCCCACATTATTTGTCTTTTGAAAAATGCAATTTAATAATCTTTTCTTAACTTCTGGGGATTGTTTCAGGTTTAGCAAAGTTTCTATGCTCGGGACTAGAGAGATGGCTGGGTGGTGAAGACTGCTTTTCCAGGGGTCCTGAGTTCAAATCCCGGCAACCACATGGTGGTTCACAACCATCTGTAATGGAGTAAGATACCCTCTTCTGGTGAGTCTGAAGACAGCTACAGTGTACTCACATACATAAAATAATAAATCTGGAAAAAGAGAACCTTTCTATGTTTGGCATAAGCATACGTTGTTCTCAATGTCAGACTTGTCTCATGAAATAGTTTCAACTTGGCTTTTGCAAGTATTTGCCCAGCTGACCTCCACCCAAACCCATAGCTAATTGCTCTTTTTCCTATTGATTTGAAGATTTTATTTTTCTATTTTATGTATGTATGTGTGAGCCTTTGTGTGTCAGTGAACATATGTGTGTTGGAGTCTGTGGAGGCCAAAAGAGGTTGGGGATACCCTGAACTGGAGTGACAGGTAGTTGCAGGCCGCCAGACGTAGTGTTAGGAACTGATCAGAACAGTTAGCTCTCTCAAGGCCGAGCAAGCCTTTGCTCCAGCTCTTACTGACATGAAATGCCACCTTGGAGAATACAACATTGTCACATAATTTGGGGCCGATTCATAGGCTATTATATTCTATTAATATGTCTGTCTCAGTGTACCAAGCCTCACAAAAATACCATTATTATTACATTTGTATAACTTATTTTCATGCTTCCTAGAAATTTAAAATAATTTTTTGACCACCAACTGCTACGGTCTCCGTGTTGCTTGTCACCAGAACAGGGTCCCCTCGCAGTTTCACTCTTCGTGGTGGCACTGTCGAGAGCTTCTTACTTAGTTCTTTTCTTTAAAATGTTCTTCTTATTTTTTTTTTTAAAGCGAAATTCCATTGTCAGCTTGGGTTGTAGTTACTACTTTGGTAAAGTTCTGTAGGTAGGAGCAGAAAAGACAGATTTGGCACAAGTAGAGCTTCTGGTGGTGAGGAATAAAGAGATGCGGGTATGTTTAACAGCATGAACTAACAAACAGCACTAGCTGGTACCAACCCCAAAGTTCATACAGTTGTAGGCTGCCACATGTAAGCAAGGTCGCTTATTTCTTCCTGGAGATTATTTAGACACCTGCATTGGAAAAACATGGACTGAAGTTGGATACTGGGGTGGAAGGTGCTAAAGTAATTCTTCCTCTCTGTGTATAGATCTCTAGTTACAATGGGCACAGGGTTCATGAGATATTTTTTGAGATTTGTCCTGTTGCTGAGGCTCCCATCCAGGGCTTCATCATTCTAGGCCCGCAATCTGCTGCCAAGCCATACCCGAGTGTGTTCATTGAAATAATGTTAAGGAATCAATTGGCTTTCCAGGGGAAGGTGAAGGGGATTGTCATTTGAGACAAGGTCTCAGGGAGCCCAGGTTGGCCTTGAACTTGCTACACAGCCAAAGATGGTATTGAACTCCCGACTCGCCTGCCATTGCCCCTCAAGTATGGGGATCACAGAGTTGCTGGGACAAAGAAAGCTTGCTGTACCTGATCCTTGAAGAGTGAATTGGACACAGGAAGTGGTGCTCAGAGAAAGGTTGGCGGTTGACCAACCAAGACGACCCTCATGAGGCTCTCTGTCACACTAGTGACACTTGGGGGTGTGTTTGTCCCAGCAGCTGGCGATATATGAGTCGGGTCTGAAATGCCAGATGTTTCCCCTTAAAGCAAAGCCTATTATCTTTTTTTCCCTGAGTTAGTATTGAGACTAGAAATGCACAATGAGGGTCCTGCTCATGGTCTATATTTTAGGAACTTTCTCACCCCTGAAAGGCTGTGTGTTTATCAGCTTTCCCTTGCTGTGACAAAGTGCCAGAAACGATCAACTTAAAGAGTAAAGACTCATTTGGCTCATGGTTTGGAGGCTTCAGTCTATGGTCAGTTGCCCCATTGCTGTAGACCATAGCAGTATAGTAGTACATCATGGTGGACATGCGTGACGAGGAGGCCTGTCCATCTGTCCATCTCAATGCAGACAGGAAGAGATAAAGAGGAACGGGGCTCTGATGCTCATACAAGGTCATGCTTACTTCTGAGTTGCGGGGGTTGAGAACAGGAAGAAGTTCCTGTTCCATCATATGCATTTCCAAGTTGTCTGACTTTTGTGCAAAAAAAAAAAAAAATAACAATGAACTTTGATGTGACGGAGATTAAATGTGGCTCACTCAGTTGTCAGTTGTCAGGGACCATGAGAGGGGAGAAAGGATATATATTTTTAAAGATTTATTTATTTTTATGTGCATTGATGTTTTGCCTGCATGTTTGTTTCAGGTCCTCTGGAACTGGAGCTACAGACAATTGTGAGCTGCCATGTGGGTGCTGGGAAGTGAATTCTGGAAGAACATCCAATCTTCTTAACTGATGAGCCATCTCTCAAGTCCAGGGCTCTTTTCTTCTTCTTTCTTTCTCTCCTTCCTTCCTTCCTTCCTTCCTTCTTTCTTTTTTAATGAATATAGTTTTTCACGTTCTGGAGAATATTGTTCATTGTGAACACTGAAAATGGTTATGATAAAAAGGTTATGATGACAAATTGTGTGCTTACATGCATATTATGTATTTATGTTTGAGTGAATATGTGCTCACACAAATGCTGTTTACCTTGCAGGCCAGAAGAAAGAGCAGGACCCCCTGGAGCTGCAGTTACAGATGGCTGTGGTGGCCTGACGTGGGTCCTTGAAACTGCTGGGAAACGAACTCAGGTCCTTTGCAAGAGCAGTGAGCATTTGTAACCTCCGAGTCATCTCTCCAACCACAGTAAAGAGACTTAAAAATGTCTAAGAAGCAGAATGTGATTCACCATTGCTGTGTAGCGGAGAGCAATATTTAAGGCCCATGTATGGTCAGGGCTGGTGAACTCATGAGCAGCTGAAAAACGTAAATCTATTTCCTCAGTGGAAAGGTTGGAGGTCAGTAACAATTCCCGGGGTCGTTTCCCGTGGGAATGCATCTTGCCTTTGACCCCAGTTTTAGGCTATGGAAGGAAAAAAAAGGCTGATACTTGTTCTCGTATTGCTCCCCAACCCAAACTCCAAGGTCATTAACACAGACAAACTCTGGTATTCACTACTTCAGATACATTTATTGTTATCAATAACCTGTTAGATAGATTTCTAAACAAAGAGGAGAGTCATCCATACAGAGGGACAATTGTGATTTTATAGTACGAAAGAGACCAAATAATCAAGAGGATGGTAGGTTTTAAATTGCTTGCTTTTTGTTTTGTTTTTATTTTTAAATGTATGGACACACACACACACACACACACACACACACACACACACACACCCGAGGGGTCTCACAGTCTGGCTTGGCAGCAACCTTACATGGAGTCCACATTTGGCTTTTGTAATTCGGTTTCTCATTTTTAGTTAAGGCAGATATTGGACTCACTATATGGAGTCCAGCATTGAACTTAAAGCAATCCTCCTGCCTCAGGCTTCTGAGTACTGGGATTACACATGAATGTTACTACAAGTGACAAAAGTGGAATGTTCTGAAGAGTCATCTGACTACTTTGACATTGTAGCCAGAAGTTACCAATACGGTCTGGGAAAGCAGAGGTGGTGTGTGTGTGTGTGTGTGTGTGTGTGTGTGTGTGTGTGTGTGTTAGGTCTTGGAGTAGGGATACTGAATGGAAACATAGCATAGAGGCCCCCACACAGGTGTTTGTTTCGACCAATCCAAGGGCAGGACAGAGGAGGCTGCAGAATACGTGATACCACAAATTCTCTGGCCATCCCAGGGACACCCTAAACAAACCTGTACCACAAGGCCTTGCTCCTTGCTTTTAGGGGTGTTTATTATCAGTGTTCCTGACTGAGTAGATGCTGACTGTTGTGACCCTAAAACTGCTTCCAGGGACAAGAGAGATGAAGCAGTTAATGGCAGGAAAGGTGTGGTTGAGAAGTGACACACATCTAAATAAATCTAGTGCTTTTTCAAAGCATACACCTGGGAACTAGAGAGAATTCTCAGTTAGTAAACTCTGCCTGGTAATGCTGAAGATCTGAGTTCATTCTCCAGACCTACCTAAAGAAGCCGGGTGTGGTGGCGCACATGTAATTCTGGCACTGGGGACCTGGGCAGGCACACTGGGCTTACTGGCCAGCCCAGACTGCTTGGCAGATTCCAAGACAGTGAGAGACTCTGTGTCGGAACAACAAGGTGGATTGTTCCTGACAGCTGTCCTTCTGGCTGTTTTGGAAAGGCCACTTTTTGTATTTAATGTGATCCCAGTTCTGGGGCACACAGTCATTACAAAACAGGGTGAGGCAGGCATCTTACTTAGGGTTTCTATTGCTTTGGCTAAACGCCATGATCAAAAGCACCTTGGAAAGGAGAGGCTATTCTGAGCTGACAGTTCCACATCACCGCCATCCTCAGGAAGTCAGGAAGTCAGGAAGTCAGGAGGTCAGGAGGTCAGGAGGTCAGGAAGTCAGGAAGTCAGGAAGTCAGGGCAGGGACTTGACGTGGGAGCCTGGCAGCAGGAACCTAGAAGCAGGAACTGAGGCAACCACCCTGGCGAAACAGTTTCTGGCTTGCTTCTCATGGCTTGCTGGAACTGCATTCTTGTACTATCCACAACCATAAACTTAGGGTACCACCCGCAGTGACCTTGGCTTACAAAAACTCCCCACCGTCCTGTCCACGGGCATGGGAGGGGGGTATTTTTTTTATTTTGTTTTATTTTATTTATTTATTTTTTTAGTGGAGGCTTGTCTTAGGGTTTCATTGCTGAGAACAGACACCATGACCAAGACAAGTCTTATAAGGACAACATTTAATTGGGGCTGGCTTACAGGTTCAGAGGTTCAGTCCATGATCAAGGTGGGAGCATGGCAGTGTCCAGGTAGGCACAGAGCGAGAGGAGCTGAGAGTTCTCCATCTTCATCTGAAGGCCTCTAGAAGACTGGCTTGCAGGCAGCTAGGATGAGGGTCTTAAAGCCCACACCCACAGTGACACACTTCCTCCAAAAAGGCCACACCCACTCCAAGCCACACCTCCTAATAGTGCCACTCCCTGGGCCGAGCATATTCAATCCACCACAAGAGAGATCACTTGCACTGCACATGGGAGCCCTGGCTCAAGGAATGATCTGCAACCCAGGCTAGTATTTACTTAAGATTTAATGGGTCATTTGGGAAAAAATAATGAGAAATTCGAAACTGAGATCTGGCTGTGGAAACATTTCCCTTCTTACACAAATATTCTTTTATTCCCTGCTTCTTTTTATAAATAGCCTGCCCTGTTCCAAAATACACTTCCTATTTGCTCTAGTTATGAAAAACTCCTTCCTAAATGCTAATTTTCTAAAACAAAGCCATTTATTTATTTATTTATTTATTTATTTATCCATCTATCTATCTAACTAGCTAGCTATTTATATGAAAAAAAAATGAACCATCTAGAGAACTGGTACAGCCAGTGTCATTTCCTTTTGTCCGAATGGTTATTTGGAGCCACTCCCCCCACCCTTATTTTTGCCATTTGATTGTCCCATTAAGAGTCTGGTGTCTTATGAATGTCTTTTGTCCCAACTCCGGGGCGGAACGTGGCTGCTTCCCCTTTGAATGCCTTCAGCGTTCTGAAGCAAAAAGGTACTATATATGCAAAAGCCATTTACTCAGTGTTAAAGACAATTACTGAATTAATAACTACCAAAGGATTGGCGATTCGGAGGCTGCATATCTTTTAAGTTTAATGTGGATCACATCATAACCTGTTTATAGTCAATAATATATCTCATCCCAAGGGCTAGTTTCTGTTCTGAAATTTTGCCAGATTCCATAAAAAATTGAAAAGCCCCAGGTATAGTCATCAGGGACCCAGATGTGGTATTGGCATTTGATGTCTGTCTGGTGAGTTTGGAGTTGAGAGTCATTTGCAGCGTTTTAAAATACCTACTGGAAGAAATTTCCACGCTCATGTTCCATTGCCTTCTGGTGAAGTTGCTTTTCTGTCTGCTATGTGGAGAGTCCAGCATTAAGGGGGAATGGGAGAAAGAAAGAAAGAAAAGGTACATAAGCTGACAAATCAAAGACAATATAAGGATGGAGTATCATCACCATCTTCATCATCATCACCACCACCACCATCACCTCCTCCTCCTCTCCCTCCTTCTCCTCCTTCTTCCTCATCACCATTTTTGCACAGTGGCAGAGGGATTTCATAGGAAATATTAAACGGTAGCCCTCTTGGGAAGGTGTTCAGGGTCTCATGCTCCCCGTGTAGCTGATGATGACTTCCGATCCTCCTGCCTCTACTCCCTAAGTGCTGCGATCCCAGGTGTGCCGTGGCAGGGACAGCTGTAGGTCCCAGCACTGGAGACTCAGCCCGGGGCCTTTGCGTGACTGCTCTGACAGCTGAACTAACCCTCAGCCCGTGGGATATTATATTTGGGGCTGACGCAGTCCATCTCGTTAAGGCAGAGGGTGGACATGATAAATGATTGCGTGTCTCCGTGAGAAGTCCACCGTACTGACGGTTAACGGTCAGCCTGCTCCGGAGGAGTCGCAGGAAGGGAGACAAAGCACCACGTGTCCTGGAAGGGCAGGTGTCGGGCAGAAATACAGTTTCTAGGTCGCTGTCCCATCAACAGTTTTAGACATCCTTACCCCCTCTTATTTCTCCATCTCCAGCTTTCAATCACTTGGTTTTTTTCTGCCCCTCATCTTTGGTTTTATTACTGACTGCATAGACGAGGACTCCCAGGTGCCAGGACCGCTCGGGGCTTGGTGGTCACAGGATAATTGGAGGGAAGAGCTTGTATCTGGAGGGAAAGCTTAACTCTTCTAACTGAGATATTGAACCAGCGGGATTTTACCTCATTTGCTTGGTGTGACTGTCCCTGAACCTGAGTGATCACCGGAATCCCCTGGGGAACAGGCGGCACATTTTTTATCGATGAATTGACTTCAGCTGTAAGAGTAGCGCATGCTGTGGAGTGAAATAATGTACATTATGCAGAAGGACGGAAAGCAGAAGGCCAAGTCCTTCTCTTTCTGTAACATGGGGTAACTCTAGTATTAACACATTACACAGCCTGCTTTCTGAGACCTTGCTTATGGAAGTTACCACATGGAAGCTTATATCTGTATCGCAAACGAGTCCCTTCCGCCTGCAACTTGCTTTGCCAGGTCACCGTCTGTCGGGCACCACTGTATGTGGCCCGCACAGTCCCTGTGCACGACTTTTTAGAGATGCATGTTCTGCTCCAGGCATGTTAGCACATGGCCTTGGTCCCAACACTCCGGATACAGAGGCAGGCGGATCTCTGTGAGTCAGCCTGGTCTACATAGTGAGTTCCGGGTCAGCCAGAGCTAGCTATGTAGTGAGTCTGCCTCACATACAAGAATAAAACAAACGAAAAGAGGTGTGTGTTATTTATTCAAATAATTGCAATTTGAACTCAAATAGATTGAAATAAATTGCAGTTTAAAAGCTCTCTCTCTCTCTCTCTCTCTCTGCCATTATTTGTGATCACATTTGTCAGTTTCATCCCTGTGACAGGACATCTGACATCAACTCTTGGGAGGACAGCATTCACGCGACTCACAGGGTAAGTCCACATCCGATTAGGCCCGTGGCTTTCAGGCCCATGGCTAGGCAGTACATGGATGACAAAGCTCATGACAAGGCTGTGTGTGTTGTGTTGTGAGAGCACTTTCTGTGGAAAGCAGCGGGCACGTGGAGGTCTGAACAGCAGAGGTCTGAATATCCCACCACGGAGGTGGCTGGTGCCAGAAGACGCCAAGCAAATACTCACGAGTAGGGGAACCACATCATGGAGAGATCTGAGATGATCCGTAAGTCAGGGAAATGGGGAAGGCTAGAGAGAGAGGGATAGACGGGGTCAAACAGAATTTCTTTCCATAATCGGGGTGATGTTCCCATTTGCAAATGTGAGTAAAAACTGATGCTCCTTTTCGGGGAGACCCGTGATAAAGGTGGGACATCTTCACTGGTAAAATGAAATGCCAGAGATAGCAGTTCTCACCCTTCCTAATGCTACAACCTTTAACACAGTTCCTCAGGTTGTGGAGACCTCCAACTGTAAAATTAGTTTGTTGCTACTTCATAACTGTAATGTTGCTGCTACAGTTATGAATGGTAATGTAAACCTCTGTGTTTTCCGATGGTCTTAGGTGACCCCTGTGAAAGGGTTGTTTGACCCCTAAAAGTGATCACAATCCACAGGTTTAGAACCACTGACCTAAGTTATAGGTGGGAGGCTAGCAACTTGCAGAAAAACTATACGTGAGCCTAGCCACGTGGGGATCTTAATGTCCACCTCATTTTGTTTATTACTATGATGATGATGATGATGATGATGATGATGATGTAATCATGGCCATGTCTTAAAAGCTCAGCAGCCCACCTGGCAAATGAGAGAGGGAACTTATTTTGGTAATTTTAAGTGCATAATCATTTTGTTTTGTTTTGCTCTGTTTTGAGACAGGGTTTCTCTGTATAGCCTTCTCTGCCCTAGAATTCACTCTGTAGACCAGGCTAGCCTTGAAGTCACAGAGATTCTCCTGCCTCTGCCTCCCAAGTGGTTCGATTAAAGGCCTGCATCACCACCACCCCGGCTGTTCACGGTCATTTTAAGTGCCACTGTGAAGGGACGGGAGGGGTCTATGGGATCAATCAGACCACTGTTATGCTAAGGGACTTGCTGGGTCAGTGTTGGTCAGCAGTGTCCTGAGGAGATCGGCATCATACCCGGTGAGGCCTAGGGGTGGGGAAGGCTCACCTGTGAACTTAAGTGCAGATTCCCAGGCCTGTCAGCACGACTGAATTTGAAATTCCGAGTCACCAAACGAGTTCCAGCAGACCGTGTTCTACTATCACCCGGCTGCAAAGATCCCATTCTCATGACACGCCACGTGCTCCAGGCGAGCCATGCAGGGGGCACACAATAGGACCGGTGTCCCCAGAGCCACGTTGTAGGAGACACTTGCCTGAATCTGTCCTGCCTTGCCTGCCACAGGCTGTCTGCTAGTGGCTGCAGTTTACCACAGTGACACGGTTCACTGTGTCTGTGTGTGAGGGGAGAAGCTGAGGTAAACTCGCTCCTCGTGACAGAGCCGGAAGTGACCTTGTATACCTACCTGAAAAAAAAAAAAAAGAAAAAGGATAAAAAATTATTCTGTGCCTGTAGGCGGAATTATTTCTAGCTATTGTGCAAGCAAGTCTAGGTTATAACCTCTTGACTACCTGTGAGAATTTTGAGATGGCCAGAGATGACGAATGCCAGGACTGAGCATCTGACAGGCATCTTACTTGTCCAAAAGTACACTTTGTTCTGATTGCTCTTTTTCTTGGCCTTACCTTTCAAAAAGCAAGTGCTTGGGATGCTGAGGAGACTTAGGAGCCACTGCAGGAGACTGCTTTTCCTCACCTGGATAGGACCAAGTTGAATTTTTTTTTTTTTTTTTTTTTTTTACCTTGGTTCGTAATTTCTTCCAGCACATTCTCTCTGGTCTGACTGGGACTTGGGGGAAATTTGCTGAGCTGAAAAATAATAGCTCAAGTTGATTGAGCTTTTTCCATGTGTTTGGGGTCCTGGGGTTGCACAATCAAATAAAACCTTTATCTTGTAAGATTCCCGTTTTCATCAGGGGCGGAGGCTGAATGGAAATAAACAGAATTAAGCTACTACGGCGGTATGGAGCATGCTAGAATGTGGAGAGAGAAGGTGCTAGTTCTTCCCGGATAGAATGCTTGCCAGGGAGGGGATATCTGAGGAGCTGGGCTAGCTTTTTGTTGCTATGGTGACATGCCTGCCATAAATAAACCAGAGAAGGAAACATTTGGGGTTTTTTTGTTTATTTGTTTTGTTTTGTTTTTTGTTTTTTGTTTGTTTTTAGCTCACAGTTCAAAGGGCTCAGTCCATGGTCACATGACTCCAGGTTTCTGGGACAGCTGGTGGTAGAAGTATTGGAGGGGAGAAGAGAGGAGAGGGGGAGAGTGGGGAAGGGAGGGGAAGAGGAGGGGAGGAGACTGAATCCGGAAAAGACAAGGTAACTCTGAAGATTTGACCCAGTGACCTATTTCCTTCAGTTGGCAAGAGTGTTCACAGCCTCCAAAAATAGAGTGACCAACTGGAGACTGCATTTTCAAAAGATGAGCCCAGGGGGCCTTTTTATCTTCAAATTACCACAGAGCCCTTGGTCAAAATCCGGGGATATAACGTTGTCTAGGGCGTGAGAAAGAGGATATCACACACAGCTAAAACTCTTGTGCTAACACAAATGTGCTCATAAATATGTTTGAAGGAGCCACTGTGTGTGATGGTGTGGTATGTTTGGCCCAGGGGAAGTGGCACTATTAGGAAGTGTGGCCTTATTGAAGGAGGTGTGGCCTTGTTGGAGGAAGTGTGGGGATGGGCTTTGAGGTCCTTTGCTTAAGCCCCACCCAGGGCACGAGAGTCTTCTGGTGAGCCTTCAGATCAAGATGCGAAACTCTCAGCTTCTTCTCCAAAACTGTGTCTGCCTGCATGCTACCATGCTTCCTGCACGCTACCATGCTTCCTGCGGCGATGATAATGGAACTGTGAGCCAGCCCCAGTTATGTGTTGTCCTTTATAGGAGTCGCCTTGGTCATGGCTGTGTCTTTTCTTTTTTTTCTTTTTCTTTTTTTTTTTAAAGATTTATTTATTTTATGTATATGAGTACACAGAAGCTGTCTTCAGACACACCAGAAGAGGGCATCAGATCCCATTACAGATGGTTGGGAGCCACCATGTGGTTGCTGGGAATTGAACTCAGGACCTCTAGAAGAACAGTCAGTGCTCTTAACCGCTGAGCCACCTCTCCAGCCCCGGCTGTGTCTTTTCACAGCGATAGTTACTACAGAAGCACAGGAAGGCTGGAGGTACAGAGAAGGGAGGCAGGGCCACACCAAGGCAAGGTGGGCATGCCTAGAGGTGAACTTTGATCTTGGCAGTGGCGGGAGCAATATCAGGTGTTTGGAAGCAAGATCTGACCAGATGCATTAAGTAAAAAGAACATCTGGTGTTAGGCGGGCTGCGCCTGGCTCCTCTCCAGGGGTACCACGCGTGTGTCCTCTGTGAGGTAAGATCTGGCTAGCACCATTCAGTTAGTGTGGCCTCCTGGAGGGAGTCTTGTCTGCTTTTCCCTGTGTCCCTGTCACC
The DNA here is from genome assembly GCA_002335545.1 of Apodemus speciosus. NCBI lineage: Eukaryota > Metazoa > Chordata > Mammalia > Rodentia > Muridae > Apodemus > Apodemus speciosus. The sequence continues at coordinate 75,563 of BDUI01000008.1, forward strand.
ATCCCCTTCTGTGGGTCTCTAAGGGATTGAGTGCGTGTATATCAGAGGATACTTTATTCCAGATCTGTTTTCTCAGCAGTCTGAGAGTCGTCCTCCTGAAATGGCCATCGCTTGGCACAACACCCTGCATTCTGCTATGGCCCAATTACAACATTTTTTTTCCCAAATGAATAAGAATAATCATCCCCTCCTATAAATATCCTGAAGTCATATACGAGTGACAAGTACCAATAACTGATTATTTATCACTTCTGGGGTGATTTATGGCCCCGCTTAATCCTCACATGAAACAATTAGCTAACAATGGTAACAGCATCTCTATGATATTTTTCTCCTGACACCAAATCCTCATTGGTATTTACGCTGTGGTGATGTGAATATGCTTGGCCCACGGGAAGTGGCACTATTAGGAGGTGTGACCTTGTTGGAGGAAGTATGTCGCTGTGGGGGTGGGGCTTTGAGGCTCCTATGCTCAATCCCCGCCCAGTGCGGAAGAGAGTCTCCTCCTGGCTGCCTTTGGATCAAGATGTAGAACTCCCAGCTCCTTCCCCATCCACGCTTCCCACTATGGACTGACCCTCTGGAACTGGAGGCCAGCCCAAATTCAACGTTTGCCTTTGTAAGAGGCCAGCCCAAATTCAACGTTTGCCTTTGTAAGAGTTGCCTTTATAAGAGGGGATATTTGAAGAGTTGGTCATGGAATCTCTTCACAGCAATGAAACCCTGGTTAAGACAAACTCTACCAACCCATCTCATTCTCAGAACGACCTGATGCAAGTATTTGTTTACCCTCTTGACAAATATGGAAACTGAGTCACAGATTGACCGGGACACTTGCTAGTAGATGGTGAGGTCAGAATTTGGACATAGGAGACCCGGCTCTTGAGGCTCTTGGTACCACAGGCCCTACCCATGCCACGGGTAGAAGAACTTAGTGACTGGAGATCATCCACCATCGGTGGCAGCTGCCATCTCTGTGGCTCCCCAAGTTCTAAGCCTGCAATTTCCTGCCCTATTCTTGGGGTAAACATATTGTGAACAGTCACCAGGGTTATGGCTGAGAATTCGGACAACTGGATTTCAAAGGAAATAAAGCACCACAGGGAGAAATCTGACTCATGGTCGGTAGAGGCAGCTGGTGCTGACTACTGGTTAAAAGCTTGAGTGAGGAGGGCTGAAGAAAACAGAGATGGGAAACTGAGTCTGTAAGGAATGGGGGACTCTGGGGCGGAGGAGGGGGCCCAGTGGCACACAGTGCTGTGACTTGTGACAGAGACAGGCAGATCCCAAGTTCAGGGGCTAGGCCATCTGTCAAAAACAGCGGGCCCCAGGCTCAGTGAGAGCCCGTCTCAAAAAGTTAGGGGCGTAGTGACCGAAGAAGACATCTGATGTTGGCATCTGGCCTTCATCTGTGTACAAGCAAATGTATCTGCAAGAGTACCTGCGTGTCCATCTTTACTTGTACACACACG
>BDUI01000008.1:82156-91185 GCA_002335545.1 Apodemus speciosus
AGCGTGCCCGAAGTGGGAACTCTGGATTACAGAGCATCTTCCATGCAATGGGCTTAGAGGCCAAGGCCACTTGTCAACAGAGAAAGACAAAATCCAAGCCATCCAACACGCTGGCGAGTCCTGGATGGGAGGGAGCATCCGGAAAATTCTTCACAGCTTCCTATCTCCTACTCAGCAGACGCACACCCCTCTCCCTCTCCGCAAAGCCGTTGCCTTGCCATTCAAAGGTGGGAAGCAGCGGCTGATGGTGTGGTTTTCCCACCGCAGAGAACGAGGCCCACATTGATCAGGCAGGAAATGGGGCATGCGGTAATGATTTTCTTTTGACTAATTGTGTTTAGAAAGCATCTGAATGCAACAACCCTTTTTTGCCTATGAGGTAGAACAAAACAAAATAAGTTTCTAGAGAGGAAAAGGGGCATCGCGCTTGCTCTTCCATCCGAATCTCCATCTGTTAGGGACTTTCCGTTGCTTCTCAGAAGGTCCCGCACTGCCCTTTGACTAAGCTCGGTACCAGTCACAGTCACAGTGAGGTCACCGCTCCCCCTGCCCCCAGCCTCCACAGTGGCCTCTAGCCTGGTCTCCAAGACACTTTTTTTTTTCTATTGATGGAGGATACACAGCACACTCCTGCCTCAGGGCTTTGTACTAGCTTTTTTTTTTTTTTTTCTTGCTTGGGGTCTTCTTAGGTCTTGGAATCTGAGTTCTCATCAGCAGACCTCTTTAAAGACCCACCGTATTATGTCCGCCTACATAAATAAAGCATTTCTCTCTCCATCCTAAACCTCTATTCCAGGGACTTACTTTTTTTTTTTTTTAAAAAAAAAAATTGGGATTATAGTGTCCGAAATGGCCTCTTCCGGTTTGACTTTGTCTGGTCTTCCTAGATTGTTCCTCTGTCTTGTTCACAGCCATTTCTCATGCATGTAGAGGGACAGCTGGCCTGAGGGTGGTGCTGAACAGTGACAGTTAAATGAAGGGACAGATTACACATGCTATAGCTTTATCAGGTGGAATATACAATATCCTTCAGGATCAGTGACCTCCAGCCAAGGAACATATCTGTGGCGCACGCCTTTGATCCTAGCACTCGGGAGGCAGAGGCAGGTGGATTTCTGAGTTCGAGGCCAGTCTGGTCTACAGAGTGAGTTCCAGGACAGCCAGGGCTACACAGGTGCAGCACAGGGTCAGGTTACAGAAATAAAGTTTGTCTCGAAAAACAAACAAACAAACAAACAAACAAACAAAACACTTCTGTGGTTGGGCAGGTTGGGTCTATGACTGCTCATTTTCTCTCTCTCTCTCTCACATACACACACACACATCATATACATTAGACATCACACATACATACACATGTCATACATATTAGACATCAACACACACACACACACACACACACACACACACACACACACACACACACACAGCTGCATGGAGAACCATGAGCCACCCGTAAGAGGACCTACATGATCTAGGTTCCTGGTCGGTCATCCTGCTGGGATTTAGGAAGCAGTTGGTTTTTTTTTTTTTCTGGGTAGATATGGTCAAGAGGCCGGGACAATCCTGTAGATGCTCTTTCTGAATGCATCTTCTGCATGGATCAGGAAGACTAGATCTAGAGGCAAACTCTCAGCAGTTGGCAAGGTGGCAGTGACCTCTCCCATCACCAGGGCAGGGCGTGTTCTCTGCCTGTGCAGTGACGTAATGGACAAGGACAATGGACAATGACTTGGACAAGATTACCAAGGGGTCTTGGTTTGTGTCTGTCTGCTGCTAGAGTGTCCTGGGGTGGCATTGCTGTGCTGTGCCACCAGACTGGGTGACACTACTTCTGCTACCACACTGGGCAGAAGCTGCTACAGAGAGCTGGTGGCATCCGGCCAGTTTCAGGATCTCATGATGTACTTTCACTATTCTCACAGGTGTCTCAGGGGTGCAGCCCAGGGTCAGGTTACAGAAATAAAGAACAGTGGAGGGTGTGGTGCCACCCGCACTTAATCCCGGCACTTGGGAGGCAGAGACAGGTAGATCTCTGCGGGTTGGAGTCAGCCTGGTCAGTCAATTCCAAGATAGCCAGGGCGACTACAGAGAGAGACCCTGGCTCAAAAAACAAATTATCTATCTATCTATCTATCTATCTATCTATCTATCTATCTATCATCCATCCATCATTGATACAGATATAGAGATTTTTTTTTTGGCTGTTTGGTATAGCCTTCCAATATAGGATTTGTTTAGGGATGGCCACTGAACCAAGACAGTAGAGGCCAAGGTGGAAACCAGTGTATTGTGGTTCTGTCTTCCAGTGTGAGTGTTCATTTGGAAGGCTGTGGAACCTTTAAGAGGCAGAGACTTGTTGGAAGGAGTGGGTGGGTCACTGGGCGTGGGCCCTGAGGTTATCCTACAACCCAGCCTCGGTTCCTGTCTGCTCTTGAGCCCAGTGAGAGCAGCCACCTGAGGGAGGAGTTTAGTTCACAGCAGGCCAAAGGGAAAATGGCTCCTGGTGCAAACTCTAAACTACCCACGTATGCTACAGTGGGAATGGTTGTTAAGTTCAAATAGAATGCTAGGTTTAAACACCAAAGCTAGGCCCACCAAGGATGAGAGACAAAGACACTTACAGCTAGGTACAAGACACTCGAGGACTTGATATGACTCAGACAAACTATGAGGACCAAGACCAGCATTGGTGAGCTGCTGAGTAGCTCCCACGAGACCCGCTGCAGACCATCTCCTAGACAAGAGACAGCTGAAACATTGTAGCCGCCTCTTAGTAGCTGTCAGGGCAAAGGAGCTTTGTATAACTGACGACATCTAGGATACTTTTACCAAACCTTTATGTCTTAGGAGCCTGCCTCTTTTCCCATTAATGTCTTTCTGTTCTGTAAACCCCTTAATAAAGTTTTCCATCTCACTCTTTCAAGCATCTGCAACTTTAATCTTTATCGGCTTAGATGATGAACTTGGAGTCATTGCCTCTGGTAAATCTTTGGCGACAATTAAGTGTCTACTACCTTAGGAATCTGGGTCAAGCCCACCTGGCGGAGAAAGGCTGTTGCTCTCAACACCTGTAGCAGCTTCATGGGTTTTTAACGCCCTCTCTTCTCCACCACAATGGGCAGGACCCGCCCTCCCTTCCCCACCACAATGAACTCCACACCACAATGGATGGGATCCCCCCCTCCAATCATCAGCCAGAACAAACCCTTCCTTTCCTAAGTTACATCTTGTCAAGTATTTTAAACAACACACACACACACACACACACACACACACACACACACACACACACAGCACTTCTAGATGTAAACTGAAAAGTGACCTTATCTTGTCCAAGGATAACAGCATCTCACCACAAGGTCAGATACCTAAGTTTTCATGGGTTTCCATGGAGGATACGGTATCTCTTGTATCCAGTAGACCAGGTTTCCCCAGTCCTCATAGCTCAAAGGTCACCTTCAGAAGTCTGCCTGAGCTTTGGTTCTATATTAGTGGTTCTTAACCTGTGGGGTGAGACCCTTTGGGAGATTAATGACCCTTTTACAGGGTTTGCCTAAGACCACCAGAGAACAGAGATATTTTTGTGATTCTTAACAGTAGCAAAATGGCAGTTATGAAGTAACAATGAAATAAATGTATCGTTGAGAGTCACCACAGTATGAAGGACTGCATTAAAGGGTTGTACATAGCAGTAACAAGGTTGAGACCAACTCTTCTCTATGCCCCCCCCCCCAACATGCCTATCTCTTAAGCCGTTCCTCCCTGTATAACTCCGTTTGTGTCCCTGTTTCAATGTAACCAATTTGCTTATAATTTGCCTGTCTGGGGTCACAGTCTCCCTCCCTGCAACCCTGGAGCTTAGCAAAGAACTTGGCACAACCAGGGCTTCTCTATAAATAGCGAGTTTAAAACGGAGCTTTATTTCCTGGCTTGAGTTCACCTCTCAATGAGTTTTATTGATTCTGCATTGTGAGCCAGGAGGACACTAGGGAACGGAGGGTCCTTGTCTTCAAGGAATTTGTACTCCTGCTCAAAAGCCCAAAACCTATGATAGCAGATGGCGTTGGCTGAGGCACAGGCGCTGAACAGTTTGGCTCTTAAAGTCCCACAGAGGTCAGAGGGCAGAGAAGGAGTTGTGGTCCCAGCTGTTAGGCTGAAAGGGACTACTGAAAAAGGAAAAGAAAAGAAAAGAAAAGAAAAGAAAAAAGAAAAGAAAAGAAAAAAGATCACGGAGAAGCATGGATCTGCCTTAGATCAGAAAGCAGGGTTTAACTCTAGTTACAGGTCTGGGAGACAATGATTTTGAGGGGGAGCACTAGGTCTGGCCGACCTGGGGGAGAGCTGGTTTTTCTAGGTGATGGGGTTGTGATGGATGGAGTTGTCGCTGCTTTCTTCGAAAGCACAAGAGGGTTTGGTTTCCTCTTCAGATCTGAACATCATTTAGTCTGTTGACCTTAGCCTTAACAGCCGTTACACTCAGGATGCTCAGAGCAGGTGTTCCCTGTCACTTCCTCTCCTCTCCACATCCTGGGGACAGGGAGGGGACGCGAAGAAAGAGAGCGAAGGTGAAAAGGAGGGAGGGTGAGCGGGTGAGCCCAGCTGCGGACCACGCCTTCGGCCCTGACCCCCCAAACCCTACTTTAAACTCCCGCCCCTTCTGAACCGCCACCAATGCTCGGCCCAGGAACGCGCAGGAGGCTGCGCATTGGTCGGCGCCGCGGTTGCCGCGGTGACGGGTGGGTCCGTGGGGGTCCCCGCGCGGGGCGGGGCTAGGGCTGTCCCTGGTCCCGCGCGCGCGCCGCCTCCGTCTGGGTCTCCGCCACTGGGACTTGAGGTCCAGAGCGCGGCTTCCCTGCGGGTGACGCGATGGGTTGCGGGAACTCCACGGCTACCAGTGCGGCCGCGGGTCGAGGTAAGCGGGGCTGCGGGGCGTGGGTCCCTCGGGAGAGGCGGCGGCGGGGGTGGAGGGGTGCACAGTTCCCTCGGCCCATCCTCAATTTCGAGCCTGGAGCTCGCCTGCTTCTGGAAAGACCGAGAGGAAACCGGTGCCCCTGTGCGGGGGCGGTCACGCCCGGATTCAGCGGGGAGGACAGTCGCCTGGGTCCTGCAGCCTGTCTCTGCATCTTTCTGGGGAGCAGAATTTCCCAGAAGTGTCTCTTGTCCCTCACATCCCCCTAGCGATTGGCTTGCATCCAGGCCTCACCCGGGACCCCTTGGCTCCCAGTCCCTGCGACTAGAAAAGTGCAGTTGAGCAGATCGGGACTTTTCTGGGGGTGGGGCCGAGTGCCAGTGGGTTGGGGACAGCAGCCTGCAGGGCTCTAAAAAACCGCATCCGTGTGGGTCTGCTTACTTAAGACCCACCCTGCTGCCCGCGGAAGGCTTCCAGAGAAGCTGCGGTAGCTAGTTGCTCAGATTCGCGTGATGAAGCCCCAGGACTGGCCTCTCTTTTGATAGATTTTTCACTTAAAAAAATATCCAAACTTGTCTGTGCACGACTTCTTTTCGTTGATTGGCAAGGCAGGGCTTCTAGATTTCCCTGGTCAAGCCAGGCTTTGTATCGAGTAACTGTAAAATTCAGCCCCTCTGATAAAACCAACTGATGTTGGGATCTGCTTGGAGTGTTCTCCGCTGACGTATTTTAGCGTCTTTTTTGGACAGGGTTCCCTAGCTTCTCTAGCTGAGTCCAGTCAGATGGCACAGCCCGCTCTAACCAGCAAGCGCAAACACTAGTCAAATCCTGCAGTGTTTGCGGGGCTGATGTGGGTGTCCAGCTAATGAAACCTTGGGGCCATCACCTTAGCAAGGACCTTAAGGCTTGGCAGTTATTTTTTGGTTGATGGAAGCACTCAGGCTTGAACTCAGGGTCTGATAATTGCTCGCACCATGCAGAACTTTGAGCGTTGGGCTGTATTCCTGGTATTGCGTTTTAGACATAGGGTCTCGCTAAGTCGTCCAGACATGCCCCGAACTCAGTGTGCTGCTCCAGGCTGCCCGTGAACTTGCCGCCCTCCTGGATCAGCTTCTTTATGAGCTGGGACAAAAAGGCCTGCAATACCAAGCCTGACTGAACTCGTTCAACATTTACAGGACGGGAGCCATTGTGGTAATCTATCTAGAATTTTGGCCAAATTTGATCTATCTTTTTTGGGGCAGGGGTGCGGGGGTGCACAGTAAGAGTCATATTTGCGGATTAAGTGTGTCTCAAGGGACCAACTAAAACACCTGGGAGTCTAGGCCTAGGGCACGTATGGCCACTCGAGGTGACCTTCGTTTTCAGTTTAGGTCTGTCTTTAGGATCTGCAGACAGTCACTGGGAAGCAGTGACTCAGCTTAGTGAGTATCCTATGCAAATGAGAGCAGGGGCAGGATGGAGCGTGGCCATGTTTCATCGCAACATGGAAACCAGGAAAGTGTCATACCCTCAACAATTGCTTGCGCCCAGCTCCCGGGTTCTGGGGCTCAGTGTAACCTGTCACATGTGTGCTTGGCTGAAAAAAAAAAAAGAGTCGAGAATGTTAAAAACAAAACAAAACAAAACAAAAAACAAAAAAACCAGCCAAAACCAAACACAAACAAACAAACAAACAACATGGGAGGAGGATCCAGAACATAGTTCCTTAGAAGCGGCACAAGTATTTACATTCAAGAATTTATTTTTACTCCTGTGTGTGTGTCCTCTGTACACTGCGTGTATGTAGGTGCCCCAGAAGGCCACAAGAGGGCAGCATATCCCCTGGAACTTGAGTTATGAGCCATTGTGTGCTGCCGGGAACCAGACTTGTGGGATCAGCTAGGGCAGCTAAGGCTCTTCACTGCTGAGCTGTTAGTGCTGCCCCTCGCAGCGACATTTTATTAACAGACTGCTTGTCACGTTTGGGGTTAGAGGGAGAAGTATCGTTGTTAAGTGAAAAATCAGTATGATTGGGTAGTTCCGAGATGTTCATGTACAGATTGCGTTTCAGTGGTAGGGTGGCCAAACAGTCTAGAAATTGTTTTTCAGGCTGGAGATGGAGCTTCAGGTAGTGCCAGCCCAGCACACGCAAGCCCGCAGACTCTGTCTGAGGAACTCAATAAACTGGGCATGGTAGTGTGGGTCTGTAATGTCTCTGTAAATTTTTTTTGAGGGTTTCTACCCCACATTAAAGCATCTGCTTCCAAAAATGAAAGACACAAAACCTTTGTATTTATAATAAGCCTTAAAGCACTAGAGCTGGGCAGATATCAACCCTCTCTGCTAGTTTGTCTAGTTCCCTGTCAGTAACCCCGAGATATCACTTGCTGTGTTCTGCCTGGGCTGCTCCCACCCCAACAGGCCAGCCCTCACGGATACGTGCTCGCGATCTACCGACCACACGGCTCATGGCACCCTCCTTCTTGTCTCTCCTCACTGCAGTCTCTGACTCAGACCCCCCAAGTCCAGGAACCTAAGCCCCGCCTTCCTCCCTCTGCCCAGCTACAAGCTGTAGGCATCTTTACTCAACCAATAGTTCTAAAACGAGGAGCAAGGTTTACTCAGCAAAAGCTGGTAGCCGTGAGAATTCACTCTTCCTGAGGCAGCCAGATCTTGGGATACAGAATTTAGCATCATTATACATAGCAGCACAGCAAATCTCAGCACTCCAGGCAGAAGGGTCAGAAGTTCAAGGCTATCCTCAATAGTTCCTTACTTCACAGTGAGTTCAAGCCATCGTAAAAATCAAGTAAACAAATAAAACAACAACAACAAAAACTATCTCCCACAAAAAACCAACCAACCAACCAACCAACCAACCAACCTCAAATCAGTTTTCTTCTGCCAATCTTGGTAATCCTACACTCAGGGACAGGGTAGGAAGTTCACTCCAAGTTCATGGCCAGCCTGGTCTATATGGAGACAGGACAGTCAGACTGTATCTTAAGGGGTTGGGTTGGGGAATCCTATTTCTTAGGATTAAAAAAAATCTTTTTACAGGTATTAGATTGACACTTTCCCACTTGAGTAGATCTCTTACTGGGTAAAGGGACATACGGTTACATTGTAAAGGATCCCACAGAGTATCCATCCTTAATGATCGGCTTTCGTTTGTGACGAGCATGCAAGAGCACCCGTTCTCTGGCTTGCTCTTTGCTAAAAATTACTTTACGTTCAGAGAGAGCAGGTAGGGAGTAGCACATCCTGTAGACCAGGAGAGAGAAGGCGCTGTGAGGGGGTGTGTTGGTGGCATCGTCTCCAACCAGGCTCTGCCCTTGGCTTTGAGAAGTTCTCGAACAGTCCCCAGCCCGTGTGCCCAGCTGGCTGCTGTCAGGTTTTGGTCGTTCTTATTTTCTGTCCGTCAGCTGGTGGTCGGAATTTCGGTCTCTGAAAGGGAATGCATCAAGATGAGATCTGGAAGGGCCAGAAGGAGTGCCCTAATGCAGGAATGACTGTTCCAGCTGGGAGCTGTGGCTTTGGTATCACCGTCACTAAGGGCCAGGCTTCAAGATCTGTCCCAAGCCTGGGAGATCCCGTGAATGGATGACGCTGTCCCAGACCTCTAGGTGTGAACAGGGAGGAGCTTTTAAAATGTCCCAGGAATCCTGCTGTCAATATTTCATACTTTTCAGTAGCCATACAGAAGGGAAAAAATGTAATTAAAAAGGCAAATGGAGGTGAAGGGGAGAGAGTGACCTTGGAGTAGAAGTCCAGGCTTTAACTGTTGCTGGCTGTGTTGCTGGGGGCGGCCATTTGGCTTTTCTTTTCTGAGCTCTGGTTCCTTTATCTGTAGCGTGGTGGGATAATTGGATGTCCCCTGTTTCCTAGGGCCTGCGTGAAGCCCCAGACCAGATAATGGAGCGAAACACTCTGTAAAATGAGATTACCGCATTTGCAGGAAGACGTTATTAGTACGCGGAAAAGAAGGTGGCTTCCGGGAATATTATTTTTCTATAAGAAAATGACAAATCTGCTTTTGTCTCAACAGGTCTGAAACTCTATCTCTCTCTATCTCTCTATCTATTCTCTATCTCTATCTATCTATCTATCTATCTATCTATCTATCTATCTATCT